>JAEAOA010002176.1:450000-517500 GCA_016746295.1 Potamilus streckersoni | reverse complement strand
TTTGCGCGCATGCGCGTGTGTGTCTGTCTGTGTGTGTGTGTTGCATATTAACCTTTCCATAGTACCAAAATGCTCCTTTTGAAGATAATTAAAGACCTTCTGCCTTGGATAGTGTAGAAATTTTAATTTTCTCCCTATGGCACTTTGTTGCTCCATTTGACACGATATACCATGTTATTTTACTTCATAGACTCGTGATATAGCCTTGCTATAGCGGAAGCCATACTTAGCAGAATGGATTCAAATTGTATTCTTAAACATAAAACATTTTAGTCCATCTTAGATTTGGCGCTCTACAGGGTTCAGTTCTCGTGCAAGTTCTCTTCATTCTGTGCACTCCAGCCCCTTTCAAGTATCATAATTCGTCATCTGGTGTCTATCTACTGAGCAGGTACAAATATACAAAATCTGAAGTTAATGGTACAATTGGAGAAGAAGAGAAGTACATATCCGTTATGAAGTCATGGATGATTAAACCGAAGTTAATGGTAAAATTGGAGAAGAAGAGAAGTACAAATCCGTTATGAAGTCATGGATGATAAAACCGCAGCCATCTTGGTCGCTACGCAAAGACTTTCTCATTCACAACAATGAGACAACAACATTAGGTTCACACAGAGAGTACGAAACCTAGGTGTCACTTTTAACAGTCATTGCACCAAAGCGTCAAAAACATGTTTGAAGCCGTGATCAATTATGGCAATTAGCAAGTTTCTTTCTCTTGATGCCTCAACAACTCTTGTGTCCTTTTTAGTACTTTTTAGACTTGACTGTTGCAATTCTATTATATCTGGCCCGTTTTAATACCAACTATATAAACTTAAAAATGTTCGAAACACTGCTGCTCGAATCGTCCTTAAAAAATCAAAAATGACTCATTCCTTACGCTCATTATCTTTAACTGGCAACACTTTCGAAACTCACTTACTCTGCTGAACTTCCTTGACTGCAAACAGTTTGAAATACCGAAATCACTGCGCAAACAATGCGTAAATCCCTTTGAGTCGCTTGCCACTCGAATTCTTATTATCCCCATCACTGAAACCAAGTCCTATGGAAAACTTTCTTTTGCATATAAACCGCTGCTATTTGAAAGAAATTGTGTCTTGAAATTAGACATCATGACACCATGACAACATTCAAATGCATCAAAAAAGCTCACGTCTTGCAGAGTTAACAATGTTCCTTACCCTTAATTATATTCATCGTACTATATTGTACATCAATAGCGTCATGTTTTCTATTTATTTATTTTTGCAGCCTTGTTTATTTATTTCTTTGCACAGCGTATTCTCGGTTCATGCTTCGTTGAATTTAAAACTAAATAAAGAGCCAATCCTTATATTTAAATTCAACAGCATAAATAAACTCAAATATTAAAAACGTTCTTTTATTTAATCTTAAATTGAATTTCAGCAATTAAAGCGCAAGAATACAAAACAGAATCTCATGCTATATATAGTATTTAGCCAATCAGAAACCACGCCTGCAAACGTCAATACTCAACTCTGATCAGCTAACCGATGTTACATGCTAACATGCATTGGTATGAACTCCCAAAAATTCAAAAAAGAGTGTATATATATACAGAGAGAGAGAGAGAGAGAGAGAGAGAGAGAGAGAGAGAGAGAGAGAGAGAGAGAGAGAGAGAGAGAGAGAGAGAGAGAGAGAGAGAGAGAGAGAGAGTGAGAGAGAGAGAGAGAGAGAGAGAGAGAGAGAGAGAGAGAGAGAGAGAGAGAGAGAGAGAGAGAGAGAGAGAGAGAGAGAGAGAGAGAGAGAGAGAGAGAGAGAGAGAGAGAGATGTATTTTTTCGTTTGATGGTATGTACCATAAGTCTTTCTAGCTGTACGGTAATTTCCGTCAATAAGGAATGTAAGGAAATTTCTAAGTAATCATTCTGCGATTTTAAAGATATTAACATCATGTTTTCGTTTTACATAATAAAATTATTTCCTTTTCATCCGAAAGTTATATTTGTAACAAACTAATTTCGAATATTTCAAATATATTTATATTCATTATAATTTCATGATAATTAAATCACATCAAAAAAGAAGATGATCATCGCATTCATTGAGCCTCCATCATCGGACATTGAGATCATCCTTGCCCTTCAGCTGTCAACATCTGGCCCCGTCAACATCTTGAGCGTGTACACCTCTACCCTCTGCGCGACCCCAGAGGAGAAAGACCAGTTACATAAGGCTTTGGATCAAGCAATATTCAGTATTCTCAACACTGAATCCCTCTACATACTAGGAGACTTCAAAGCTAGAATGGGAGTTGACCACGTGGCCTGGCCCACCTGTCTCGGCACCTATGGAAGGGGCAAGATGAATGAGAACGGACAGCGACTGCTGGAGATGTGTTTTTCATACAGCCTATGCGTGGCCAACACCTCCTTCAAATGCAAGGAAATCCACCAGGTGTCATGGAGACACCCACGTTTCCACCACTGTCAATAACTAGACCTCGTCATCACAAGGTGTGCGGAACTGGACATCGTCCTATTTATCCGCAGCTACCACAGCTATTCATCCGCAGCTACCACAGCGTCGACTGCAACACGGACCACTCCCTGGTGGCCAGCAAGGTGCGAATAATAACCAACAAGTATCATCACGCCAAGAAGAAGTGTCGCTCACGCATAAATACATGCTGTGGAAGCAAACTAGAGAAGACTAAGCAGTTCATCAGCAAGCTGCAGGAGGCTCTACCAAAGAGACACCTGATCACACCATCGTCTCCATGTGGTCCCACCTCTGAGACAACTCAGCCATTAGTGCCTGTGGGAAGAAGGGGTGCAAAAATACCGACTGGTATGAGGCCAGCTGGGTGGATATGGAGCCCTTGACTGAGGAGAAGTGAAAAGCCCCTCTGGCTAACAAGGCTACGCCTAGCCCTTGTACAGTGCAATCCCTCAGGATTGCTGGGCAAAATGCTCATCGGACCGTCCGCTACTGCGTAAACACATATTCTCTGAATCTCAGCACCAGCATACAAACAGCTTCTGACAGTGGGGATGAAAGAGGCATGTACAAGGGCATCAAAAATTCGACAGGTCCACCATCTTTCAAGACCTCTTCCCTCAAGTCCAAGACGGGAGTAGTCATCACAGACCAGGAGAAACAGCTGATGCGCTGGGTTGAGCACTAACATGAGCTGTATGAATCCCAAACCATCATGGAGGAACTAGACACTCCGCCGTCGTTGGAAGAGCTAAGTAAAGCCATCGACTGTCTCGCTTGTGGAAAAGCCCCTGTGATCGACGGCATCCCACTTGAAATGCTCAAGAACGGGAAACCAGCACTACTCCAGCCCTGCACGAACTCCTCTGCCTATGATGGGAACAGTGACGAATCCTCAAAGACACGAGGAATGCAAAACAGCGTCACTTTGTACAAGAACAAAGGAGACCGCAGCGACTGCAACAACCACAGGGGCATCTTCCTCCTCAGTATCGTCGGAAAGGCTTTCGCACGTGTCGCCCTGGTGTGGCTTCCTAGTTGGCCGGTCAACTGTAGACATGATCTTCTCACTGAGTCAGCTGCATGACGAGTGACATGAGCAGCAGATGCCCCTCTACATTTTCTTCATAGAACTAACAAAGGCGTTTGATCTGGTCAGCCTGAGCGGATTCTCCAGGCTCCTGGAAAAGATCGTCGGTCCCCCTCGACTGTTCGCTGTTACCACATCGTTTCACCAGAACATGCAAAGCACAGTGTGTTTCAATGACACAACATCTGAGGACTTCCCAGTCAGCAGTGGAGTAAAGTAGGATTGTGTCCTTGCAACGACCCTCTTTGCCATCTTCTACATGCTTCTTCAGTACGCAGTCAAAAACTTCAGTGAGGGAGTGTACATTCACACCAGGGCTAACTACAATCTGTTTAACATCAACCGTCTCCGTGCAAAGACTAAAGTCACCGAGGTTCTCATTCATGAAATGCTCATCGCCGACGATTGAGCCTTGACATCACATACGGAAGATGGACTTCAACAGCTGGTATGTCTCCTCTCCCACGCCTGTAAAGAGTTCTGACTGACCATCAGTCTGAAGAAGACGAATGTCATGGCGCAGGATGCATACTTCCCCTCAACCATCACCTTGAAGTTGTTGAGAACTATACATACCTTGGGTCCACCATCTCCAGCTCACTCTCCATTGATGCTGAGGTGAACGGCAGGATTGCTAAGGCATCAGCAGTTATTGCAAGACTGTACCAGAGTGTCTGGAACAATCTCAACTTCACTGAGAAGACCAAACTGCTTGTCTACCAGGCATGCTTGCTCATCACACTCCTCTGTAGCAGCAAGGCATGGACCACCTACACGAGTCACGAAAGGAAACTCAATAGCTTCCGTCTGAGATGCCTGTGACGCATTCTGCGCATTCAGTGACAGGACAAAGTACCCAACAATGAGGATCTGGAACGGGCCAGCATGAACATAATGTTCACCATCCTTATTGAGAGGCGCCTTCGCTGGCTTGGCCACGTCAGGAGAATGGATACATGTTGCATTCCCAAGGACCTGCTATTCGGCGAGCTAGCAGAAGGAACACGACTGACTGGACGGCCACGTCTGCGATACAAATACGTCTACAAGGACATGATAACGGCCAACATTAACGTCAATTACATGAAGAGCTGTGCTAACAACCGCTACGATTGGCGACTTTCAGTCAGACAAGGAACTCAGAAAGGCGAGGAAATGATAAAAGCGAACCTTGCGTCAAAGAGTGCTTGGAGGAAGGCGAAACAACAACAGCCTCAACAAGCATCAACCTTTACAAAAAAAATCACATGCAGCAAGTGCAATAGAGACTGTCATGCATAGGTCAGACTCTTCAGCCACTCGCGAAGGTGCAAGTAAGACACACAAACCGGAAGTTACACCATCGTCTCTCGTAGACGGACGGATGCCGATGACGACGACGATCGGAGAGAGACAACGATATTCTGTTGAACAGCGATATTGTATTATCTTTTATCTGAAGACAAATATCTTTTATTTCAAATGTTGTAATAGACTTGATATGGTACTGTTTTAGCTATAAATCAGAGCAAGATTTTTTCCAGATGGAATTTTTCGTTCGGATAGTGTCAGGCTGTGTCTTTGAGCAGGACAATTCAGAGCGGACAGTTTGAGGCCAAACGATTACCTAATTTGCTATACAAAATTAAGTTGAGCTAAAACTCTGTACAGAAATTAAACGTTTCATTACTTGAAAATCAATTTGCAACGCAACGTTGCAAAGTATTATCTACCGTTGAGTAATACAAATAAAGGAAGAGTTACTACCTCCGTATAGGGTAATCAGTTAAATCATAAAAGTCAGCTAACATGCAAGTATTGATCAAGATGTGAATCTCACTGTTTAAGCTAATATTTTGACTGGATGCTCATAATTAGTCCAATGACAAACGATTCTTGTAATTCATAATGACTACACCAAGTCGGCGGTCGAGATCTCTATATTTCTATTTAATTAGCTGAAGATCTCGTTCAACGGGAATTCGTGTTGCATTATGTTCCTTCTGTAGCGTGACGACGAATGTTTTAGTAATGGATGAGTAATTTGGAAATATTTTGCAAATACACTGTGTCATTCTTTCCTTAAGTTGTTCTCTAACTCAAGAGCTTTGTTTCAATTCCATATCTCGACCAGCAATAGAGTGCCTACTCTGGTCCTACGTTTTCGCTCAGTGATTGTTTCTTGAAGTAGTTGAGAAGAGTTCGACGTCTGGGGAGGAATCCAGGTTGATCAGATCGTCATGCATGCACACCTAATTGTACCTAATTGCACCTAATACGCACCTAATTGTACCTAAATGCACTTAATATGCATCTAATTTCAGCTGCATACACATGTCAAATCTAAACGCATCCGAACGTACATTAATCTTCTCCGGATGCATTGACAAAATTGGAATCGTCAACTTTGATTATATTTATCGAACAAAATACTTTGAACGCGTTCATTGCTGCTCTCTCAAAGTTGACGATGACTGTTTCAAACCAACATTATAACTTAATAATTAGTGTCAACATCAATGAGCATTATGATAGGTAACTAATCTAACGAAAAATTTAAATGGTTATTATGTTTTTAAATTGTCTTGCTCCGCACTGTATTGCTCTATATTTTCTTCCTACAAACTGTCCTGCTCCAAATTGTCCGTTTTTCTTATTCCGAATAGTCCACTCCGAAAAATCCGCTTCAAATTGTTTGCTCAAAATAGTCCACTCCGACCTGTCCTGCTCCCGATTACCCGGTTTCGTCACGTAGCTTGCAAAGATGGTCTAAATCGACACAGATCGAGATCGAGAGAGAAATTCCGTGAGAAACTATTGTACACTCACCAATGATTCAATTATCAAGAAACTAATCATGAAGTGTATGTTGTTCTCTCAATTCATTTAAACAACTTACACAATTGTTTCTTTTAATTCTTTAATTAACGTGAATGAAAATATAGCCTCACATAAAAAAAACTGTTGTGAAAGAGGATTTTGAATAGCTGCGACAGATGCAGGTATACATTTTGTAGCTGATACACTGAGCACTCTATCAATAGTTTCATGTCTTAACTCAGACTGAAGATGTATGTTTATTTGTGTGTACTATACATAAATATATGTTAGCTGTGTCTATTATAAGGAGGTTTACATATTTGGTTTAGTTAAGAGGAATATTGGACCGATTTTGCATTTACCGTACATATAAGAATGGCCTAAATTCAGGTGCATAGCCTCATTGTGTAGGAAATTGTACAAAATATTTTAAAGGTAAATAAATACATCTCTGACTATTAAAGAGCGTAGAAGAAAATCTTAAAGTAACAAACTAGATATGTATATTCATTCTATATGTATTAACGAACGATTTGTGAAAAATGAGTTACATTTTAAAATCAGATTCCAGGAGATGGGTTCTCTTTCCTGCCAACGACAAAAGGATATCAGGAGGGTTATGGTAGCAACTCTAACCCTCCAGGTAATATTCCATGGTGCTCTTATTGCATTTGCTTTCACCTAATTGGCACAGGATTTTCACTTCGACTTTCCCTAAATGGAGGAGGGACTCTTGAACAGGGTAGGAGTTCGAAATCTTGTCTCATCCACGCTACTGTTTATAATTCATACACACACATGCGTGCGCGTGCACACACGCACTCACGCACGCACACACTCTGTGCAAATTAGACATGTAGGATTAACGATTCTCGAGACTTCACCTGCGTACTATGTAAATTAATGTAACTCTTCAGAATCACACAAACGAAACTTTTTATTGTACGCTAGAAGAGACTTAACACCCAAATTTTTGCCCTAATTAATATCTGCGGACCAGCTACTAGCTGTCATTCAGTCTTATGAGTCACAGGACATAAAGCAGGAAGTAATTGTTACCTTTACATTATCCTGGCAATGCACGTTGTGGAGGATTTTCAGTAAAACGATAATAAAACATTAGAACAGGTTTGTAAAACAACATAAAAAAATCATGTTACAATGCATGAAGATTACCCGCTAAACCAGTTTGGACAGTTTTAAAATATTGTACTAGTTCTACCCTCTTTTTGATGTGCAGGATATTACTACACAAAAAAACGGAAAGTGTTCTATTCAAACATTTGAATATCCAAGAACAATAGCTAAACGTTCCAAAAATGGGGAAGAAAAGCAAATCTGATACAAACGATGGTGGAGTTGTTGGGGCCATGATGCCAGGCGCAAAAATTTTAAAGAAGGGAAAAATAATACTAAATGTGGCGACATCAAAAGAGACTGTGGTTTTTAATGTTGGAGGGAAAAAGTTTGAAACATATTGCTCGACACTCCGTGCTCAGCCAAACAGCAGACTGGCGGATGAAAAATTTCTGAAGAGTCACTTCAGAGAAGAACAAAAGGATTACTTTTTTGATAAGGACCCTGACATTTTTCGGGTAATTCATATTACTTTAGCTTTGAGAGTTCAGACATTACTTTCAATTTTAGGCCGATTTTACAGGTAGATTTAATAACAAATGCATTATATTGGTAGATTTACTTGGCAAAATACACAGCATTACTGCCATTTTATAAACAAGAAACAGAATCACGCTTGCATGTTAAGACGAAATATTTACTATCACCTGAATATATCATATCTATGTCACACACGACTCGTACCAATTATAGACTAACACCAATAATAGACTAACACCAATTATAACACTTTTACCTGGATTAATTAAACTATACAAATATCAATGTTCTCTACAACGATTGAAATCTTGTTTTCTTTACATGACCGCTACAGTGGTCTAGGTGTTAAAGCGTCCGTCTCGGATGCAGGAGGTTGTGGGTTCGAACCCCGGTCTAGTCTAACCACAGACTAAAATGGTACTAACATCAACCTCTCTAGGGTCTCAGCATTAAGAGGTCAGTGTTAGGACTGGTCGGTCCGGCGTCAGGATCATGTGACCCCGTGTTAGGATAATGTGGAACATGATGTTGCATGGGTCGTGATTCCCCAGTGTAAGACATCATTATAAACTGACACACTGCAGCCATCGTTGCGAAGTGACTGAAAAAGTTTGAAAGCTACGTTTAAAAACTCCAGATCCAAATCCATTCATACTATAAATTATAATTTGTGCGATGATGAAACATTATAGGTTAAGAGCAGATAGACACCCGTGCTAGCTAATGGACGTAAAAAATAAGCCCGTTGTGGTCTCATGCAAGAGTATAAAAAGTTAATAATGGAGACATCAGTTTGCCCAGACATGTATCCTTGGTGAACTTCATGCCGTAAAAGGTCATGGACTTTTACAAAACAAGTACTTTAGTACTTTTCTATCAATATGAAGAATTTGTATGGTAAGAAGTTGCCTTTCTTTTACATTCATCATTGTTTTGTAGGTCTTTTGGAGAATGCTTAAATTTACTCAGCACTATATAGTCATGATTGTGCTAATGAGCCCCCTCCCTCCCTCTCTCTCTCTCTCTTTATATATATATATATATATATATATATATATATATATATATATATATATATATATATATATATATATATATATATATATATATATATATATATATATATATATATATATTGAAATAAATGATGGAGTTTGCTTGATTTGTTCATATCGTTGACGAGACATATTTGTGTACAAATTTTGTACATTTCTGAGAGACCTGCACGATTGCCGAAAGTGTCGATAGAGACTGTCAATTTTGCCGTATTAGCAATACAAAGTAGTTGACAAAGTAAATCGTTATGAAAAGCTATCTAAAACTGTCATTCTATCTGACTGAGTCATTAAAGGAAGAAAGAAGAAGAACAACGTATTGTCAGTTCGAATAAAAAGCAACAGATATCTGACTACACAGGTAGACACCAAATATGACACAACTCAATTTCCGTATAAATGAAATTTTGTAAATGCTATCATAGACTGGTGGCATTCTTGCTGCATCATCATTATGATCGATGTAATAGATACTACAATTAGAACTAAGTAAGAGCACTCAACTGAATTATAGCAAATGCAGCTTGATACAACGTTTTTGCTAACACAGTATTTTTTTCTACTAATAAATAGGTAGTTTTAAATTATCTGCGGACCGGACAGCTGCATCTTCCGTCCTATATCTGCGGTCCAGCGATCAAGGACGAGCTGGAATACTGGGGTCTGAGTCATCAGCTGATAGAGAGATGCTGCTGGAACAATTACAACTCCTGGAATTCTACCCTGGAGGCTCTTAATCGACTTGAGAGGGATCGGAAGGGGTTCTTGCATGAAGATCTGCAGGAAACTGGGAAAAGACAGACAAGTGGGTGGAAGCACACCCGATCACGGTTGTGGGCCTTTTTGAATAACCCTGCATCTTCAAAGGGTTCGAAGGTAAGATGCTGTGTTCACTTATGACTGATAAGAAACCAAAATTACATAGGAAGACGCGTGGTGGAGAAGTTGCTTAGTGCAGCTAGCCCAGATTGAAGATTGGGTGCAATGGGGTGCATGCTATTCGGATACGTTCCTTGCGTTTGCATGCGTTTTTAAATCTGTCCTTAAATTATGTTGTTGTTTTTTTCTTTCTTTTCTTCAAATCTAAGCACATGACTGCGTGATTAAACTTGGTCCATAATTTTCTCTTTGAAAATCGGATAATGCTCCAACAACTCATTTGCATAGTTTTTTCTTTAAAATTTTGAAGATTCAGACTCCAAGCTGATTGGAGCAAACCAATCATATGACATAATGACCACTTAATCTGTAAAAGAGCTCAATCAAAGCACTCACGAGAACATGCATGTACAATAGAATAAGCTCTTAATAATCGTCTTTGTCATCAATAATAATAATAATAATAATAATAATAATAATAATAATAATAATAATAATAATAATAATAATAATAATAATAATAATAATAATAATAAGTATAATAATAAGTATAATAATAATAATAATAATAATAATAATAATAATAATAATAATAATAATAATAATAATAATAATAATAATAATAGCTATAGTAATAATAAATCATACCGGTAGATATCAAAACTTTGATGACGGCAAGATTATCAACATTAATATTATTGATCACATATTGTCTTTTATTTGGCTGTTTAATCATCAGTACTCATCACCAATTCATGAAATATCCATTGTCAAAAATAATAATAATAATAATAATAATAATAATAATAATAATAATAATAATAATAATAATAATATTATTATTATTATTATTATTATTATTATTATTATTTTTATTATTATTATTATTATTATTATTATTATTATTATTATTATTATTATTATTATTATTATTATTATTTATTGTGGTGGTGGTGGTGGTAGTGATACTTTGAGGTTAAGGAGAGAACATATGCTTGTAACGAGTCAATAACGGATATATTTTAACGGGCGTGTGAAAAATACTTAACTGTTGACATTTGTAACCCAAGATACCAAATATATCCAATATTCAATCTGAACAATAAAGTTTTCTTTCCTGTTTTCCTTTGCTTTCATTTGTTTTGTAGAGTTTTTTTTTTTGTTTCGTCTTTTACTAGTAATATGTATAAGAGACTTATTGTAATAAAGTATCTCATGGATATTATCAGTGGTTTACCGTTTTTGTCTTCCTCCACAATAAAAATAGTGATATTATTCTCTCCTCTACTAAAGATCCAAAAATATTCGCACCTTGTGGTATTGAGTTTGATTTATCTTCATTGAAGGCAGGCAAGCATATCAGGATTAGGCCACTCATGCGTATAAAAGAGCTTAGTTATCTTAACCCTAATATTAACGATGACACTGTGGACATAATATATTTCATTTTAAAAAAAATAAAATGTATTTTTTTTTGAAAATCTAGCAATTCACAACCCTTTTAAAATAAAATTTTATTCTACTATGGCGTAGTGATATTTTCCTTCATCTCGGTCACGCATGGAGAAATGTACACCTGGTATGGGAATTCTGCAAGCTTTACCTGAACTGCGTTGGATTTCATAACCGTTGCTTTTACAAGCAATTGTTGTTGTTGTAGGGTCTAATGCCATTTTCAGCACAAGATAGACTATACCTGACGGCCAGTGTGACTGGAGGAGGAAAATCCCGAGGAGAAACATCCGAACCAGGAGAAGCTACTGGCAAGCTTTCTCATGTACCCACTTTATCCAAGCCCGAGACTCCAACCTACGAAGAAAAAGGTGAGACGGCAATGATCCTGAAAAGTGAGCGCTTTAGACCAATCGGCCACTCAGGACCGCCATTTATAAATAATTAACCTTAAGAGTTGTTGACTTGAACATTGATCTCCAAAGATCATTATTGCTCTTTCATGTGATTATTTTGTATATGTCGATGAGCAAAATAGCTGAGTCCATGTAATCTACCAGTTTAGAAAGGGTGCTATGCAATCCGGTATATTGTCAACTACTGTTATGTACCTTGTACATGAGAAAATATCAATATGGTACAGGACTGAGTATCTTTTGGCACTACAAAGAGCGCACACATATCTAAACTTATATATATATATATACTGTTACACCATCACAGCCGTGATACCAAGCATTCTATTTGTCTGGAGAATTACAAATTACAGTTCATTATTTATTCTTTCAAGCGATCACAGAAATGAAAGAAAAACAAATCACGCAAAACAAAGCTTATAGTTTGAAAAAAAATTTTTTGGCTGGATGACATCAAATTATGTTTCTGTTCTGTGAGGAAGGAATTGACTAAATCCTTCCTGGTTATATATACTCAGCTTGCCTCCTAACTCGTCTGAGTTACATATTGAACTTTTGTCCAATCTCGCCCAAATCCATACCATGTGGACCCCATGGTCTAGCGTTATCGTCAGAAAATGAAAAATTCATATTTACTCTAAAAATAGCTTTCATTAGTCGATGTCTATTCATGTCTATGTTGGCGATAGCGACAAAGTCGAGAAAGCTGCAAGATGATAGTGTATATCTATTTCCAAGCAGTGTCTGGGAACGAATCCACTCCAGGCTTCTGGTAGTCGGCCAAATTATGATGTAAATGACAATGTAAGGTATATTTTTAAATTAAATTCACACGTAGGGCAATGACGATTTAATTTATTTGAATTTTTAAATAATGACAGCAATTACAGGATACATCGAGTCTCCTGCACTTACTAATTCTATATAGAGCACACACTCATCTGGCGAACCAGTATTATACTGTCATCTATGTACACAGTATGTCTTTATTCCAGTCTGTCTGTCGACATGCATGGATGTTACAAGTAACTGCTTGCGCGATAAATACGGCGCAACATTATATAGGCAAATGATTTTCATTCACTATCGGCCTTTCCTTATTGAGTCGTTGAATAAAAACTTCCTATCATTTATCTCCTTTCAAAAAAAATTGTTGACATCCCCCGTAAATTATTTGAAGACAGCAATGACTTAAAAGGGCATTGGACTATCTTTGTAGTACAGGTAAATCGTGTAACTGATATCAAAAAGACGTGGGAATTTCCTGTTTTGTAGTCACTGTCTTTATATCGCATTAACAACAGGATACGGACTTAACCTTTAATGATTTTACTCAGTGAACAGGAAGATTTTCACATTACATTATGAGATGTTCGATTTGTACATACGGTTTCTGATAACGATGACGAGAATATGATTATATTCAGAGGTTATTGAGATCAAGGACATATCTGAGCTATAAATGATTAGATCTATATAATTATTTTAAATTTGGTTACAATACAAAATACTCGAAAAGTACTGTCAATAATAAAAACATCATCAGACAATTTGCATATAGACAATAGTAGATCACATCCTGCTTCTACGAAAGACATACTGCAAAAAGTGTCCGTCTAATTTTTGGACTGTCTGATGCAGCGTCATTAAAAGCTGTTTTTATTAGCTTTTTGTCCAAGTACAGAAAATTATATATAGCCTGTTATTCGTTTGTGCAGTATCTCAAGCATGTTTAGTGACACATGACTAAGGTCCGTTACTTATATTGCAGAAAATTTATATAATTCTTTTCTAGTTAAAATATATAATTTCAATTTCAATTTTCAATGTTGCTAAATAAGATCTAAATAAGCATCCGAATCTTCTACTAAAATTACATTCGATTTGTAATATAAGAGATTCTTAAAACCTAAAGAATTAAAGAATGTCTCTAATATTTTTTTTCACTTTTCTAAAACTCGTAAATATTAATGGCTTTGGGTTTAATTATCTCTTCTGATATTTTTAACACTTAAATATCCCCAGAAGTTGTAGACCTTTTTTGAGGGAATTGGTAACTGCTGTTTATTATTGATCTGTCTTCTTTAGTTTTGCTTCTTTCCATTTAAAATTTAATTGTTGCTTCTTATGGGCCTGCCGATAACAGAATAAAAGATGCAAAATAAGCTGGAGTTGTGAAGATATGCAGCCATCGTCGAAATGGGGCGAACAAATAATGACAGACTAAGTCATATTTAGAGCACAAATATGAGTGAAACCGTACATTATGCAGATACCTATAGACAACATGCAAGCGAGTGTGCCCGATGGAGCGTTTCTGTGCCAGATCTTTCCAAACCTGAATCATTGTTCAAATGCTTCACGGATGACTTGAGGGAATCTTAAACCGTTCCTTATGACCACCCTGAATCCTCTCTGTCTCCTTATGCTCGCCAAAGAAGATTTTCTTTGGTAGTAGTTCTTTTGACATCCTGGTAATGTTTCCTGCCTATCCCATTTGCGATCTTTTCCTTCAGGCATGACGTGTAGGTTCAGTATGCATAGAGCAGGGTCTGCAACATAGGGGTTGTCTAGATCATCAGCTGTGTTTGCAGACTGATACACAAATATTAGCGCGTAGTCTGCCAGAGGCCACACTTACTATAGCAAATCTGGCGTTGGTGCCATCATCGGTGTGATAGTGTACTCCCCAGAGGGCTCGAACATTTACTGTGATGCTTTACTCTACGTAAAGTTTTGTGGTGCATACTTGTGCACCAATTTTTCTTCTTGATTATGAGAACCAAATTATCACAAGTGGAGGAGAAATGGTTCACTCCAAGTCCGAAACTGATTTGGCATTCAGGGAACATTCGTCAGCAAACAGGAGATCAAGAGAATCACTCCTGTAAATTAGTCTATGAACGTAGTCTCCTCGAATTCAAGAGGGTACAGCTAGTCATATTGAGATGTCAATCTTAATGTCATTAGTCACGGACACCATTAGTAAGCATAGCAGAGAACATCATACTAAATACTAGATAAGGGTGGGGCTAACACAACTTTGGTTGGTTCCATTGTTGAATGGAAATGGTTCATATGCCTCATCGTCGTCAACGACACAAGCGAGCAATACATCGTGGAATTGCTGAACTATTATGATGGATTTCTCTTGGAGCCCAACTTCCAGAGACCCTTTACGATTGTCTGTGTCACTGGCTTTGTCATATGGATGAATATCTTGTACAGGTAGGCGCTATGTTTCTAACATTTCTTCAGGAGTTGCAAAACTGCAAACACCATGTCAGCATCAATCGTACGCTCCTGAAGCTACCCAGACTACTAGACAGAAACCTGTGACGAGTTTAGGAATAGTGAAGATATGGAGCGTACGTCATATAGGGTCGAATGATCAATTACGGGCTCAGTCATAATGGTTTGAGCACAGCCGGTTATTGAAAGCAAAGAACTGCTACGAAGGTTGTATGTTGCCTATCCACTTGTATAAGTAGACAATAAATAAACTTTGTATTACTGGGTTATAGTTCGTTGAGTCCTCCTTGACTGTACAAGTTCAGTATGTTTCTGTGCCATGCCTGAGTCTCCAGCTTGCTATTCTACTGATATAGCATCTAATATAGCCTCACTGCAATTTGACAGCAAGCCAATTGCTTCCTCAGTTTCAGTCAGCCCTGGTAGATCAGCAAGTGACTATGATTTCCACTGGAGGAAGTCAGTCAGTTGTCTCGTTACATATAGAAGGTTTAAAATTGAGTACATTGTCTAAGTGCTTTGTTCATCTTGATGTATCTTTTCTTTGTCAATGAGAAGCGCGGAATTGTTAGCTGCTGGTATTGCAAGTGTTCTTGATTACTATCACCCGAATATTTTCATCAAAGTATCATACAAGCTTTTTATACTATTAGTTTCTGCATAGGACCGAATCTCATCTGTCTCGTCGCTCAGCCATGAAGTTTTAAAATATTTCTCTTTTCATATTGTCGAAGGACTTCTTTTTAGATGGTGATGTGCTGTCTCTTAACAGATCTTTTGTAAATGATTTTTCTCATTCAGTAGTTTATGTACCATCAAACCAATTATTATGTTTAGGTTTGATGGGACCGAGGAGTTTCGATATTTATCTGAGTACACGGTCTTTGAATGATGCCCAGTTGACCTTGATATTCTCGAAGTTCGCACCAATTATATCTAATTGATATTACGCCAGACGACAGATCGCTACGCCTACCGAATCACGTGATTTCACCTCCGACAAACATACAGTATTTGGCAAAGATATGTTTCAGTTTACGTGATATGTTTATTTAATGTGATTCGTATTATTCTTAAAAATATACAATTACACAGTTGCATTAATTATACTGCAGTAGACAACATTTATGTATGTAGTTCAAGTTCGTACATTAATTACCTTAGTGTTTTATTTCAGTAAATAATAACAAGCAGTTATAAAGCTGTTTAAGATTTTGTTCATATGAATGGAAATTTGCTCCAATAGATGCTGACGTATTTAGCTTATAATATAATCCTTGTTTATTTATTCTAATTTATGTTTATGCTGTCTTGGAAATGCATACATTAAAAATTAATAACAACATAGTTAATAATTACTGTTTAGAAGTATACTGTTGTAGATAATGACCTTCAGTTATGCTATGTTAGTAAGATGGAATTCTGATCAATGATGTATGTTGATGTGAACATGTGAATGCATGCTTAACATATCGGGAAGATAATTATTTGAAACCTTTTTTAACGTATAACTTTTTTACTAACTACATTTTTGTATCACTATCCTTCCTTCAACGCAGTAAGAGTGTAAATCGTCACTCTAGTGTCTGGAAGATCAACACGATACATAATCTATTTTGGGACAAACCAACATTTCACTCATGAATTAATGTAGCAAATCAACATTGTGCGACAGGTTAATGTCTGAAATATATAATGTTATGGTCAATCCGGTCAGTTACAACGAGGTTATATAATGTAGGCAAAACAGTGCTGGTTGAGACAGCAGGTTCAAAGACATTCTCAACTTGTTGACAGTCAGCTTGGCTAGAAAAAATATGTAACTAACGCTTTGATATTTTCCATTGACTTATGCAAATTACTTGATTGAAGTCTGTCCAGTTGTCGCTCATAATTTAGCATCTTCGAAGCGGATGACACTCTCCGGTAGTTTTCAACTTGACAAGCTGCTTCCCGATACATTATCATATCACCCAGTTCCATTTCTACTGTTTATTCAGCCAGATAAATTCGCATCTGTTTATGTGTTGAATTTAATTGTAGTTATGGTTGAATGGCCGTTGTCAGTATCTTATACTTTGTTTCGTCAGTCTGAGATGCTGTTGTTCTGTGGTTGGAATGTCGGGGCTCAATGGCTGATATTGACCAACCGTGCCGCTGTTGGTGCACATTGTGGTTGCGACTGTGTTGATATTTTCTCCTTTCGTTTTCCTTCTTTTGCTCTCCTCTTGTGCATCTTTTCTTCCTTCCGTTCTCCTTTTCCTTGCCTTGCCCTTTGACGCATTTTGTTGAAATTTATGTAGACATGGGGTGGGTTTTACTGTGAATGTTGTGATTATCGTAGTTGTTTCTGTGGATGGAGGTGTTGCTTGCTGGGCTACCTTGGAATAGGGGCTCGATATCTGTTGGATATGATATGGACCAGTGCAGTTCTGCGGTCGTAACTGCATTTTCCATCATCTTCAGTGCTGTCTTGGGATATTAACTTTCTGTTTACTTACGTATTTGAACTCCTTCCAGTTAAGCAGAAGTGTAACCTTTCTTGTCTGAACCTGTTTGACCTTTTGAATATACGTTTTAAAATGCGACCAATACGATTACGATTCTGCATCTGATTGGACTTGATATACGCTAGTCATATTGTAAATAAAGTAGCTTCTTAACTGCTATCAAACAAATGTACGGAACTTGAATATGAACAAAGTAAGACGTTGCAACTTGATATTTTAAGATACACTATGGTGAAATAAGATTAACGTACATATTTTATTAACACTACGTAAGGAAAGACGAGTGCTTCCTCAATGCCTCTGCTGATTTACGGTAAGTCCATTCAAGTTTTTTTTAAAATTTATTTCTTTATGTGATCATTTTCAATAGTAGATGCCTTTTCTCGCTGACTAACTTACATGTGTAATGCTACATTCAAAGTCACTAGTAGCTGTCGCTTCGTAGTGACCTGATAACTTATTCAATGCTGCATTAAATGTAGCTGCTTGTTTGTTTTCAGTGTGATCAGTTGAAGCGTTTAATGCTAAATTCAAACGCCAAAACGATGTATTATTTAGTGATCAGTTGAAGTTTGTAATGCTGCATTCAAACTTGATTTCAAATGTATTTACATAGTGATCAATTGACGTGTGTAATGAATTCACACTCGATGGTAGATGTATTTCCATAGTGATCAATGACGTGTGTAATGAATTCACACTCGATGGTAGATGTATTTCCATTGTGATCAATGACGTGTGTAATGAATTCACACTCGATGGTAGATGTATTTCCATAGTGATCAATTGACGTGTGTAATGAATTCACACTCGATGGTAGATGTATTTCCATAGTGATCAATGACGTGTGTAATGAATTCAGACTCGATGGTATATGTATTTCCATAATGATCAATGACGTGTGTAATGAATTCACACTCGATGGTAGATGTATTTCCATAGTGATCAATGACGTGTGTAATGAATTCACACTCGATGGTAGATGTATTTCCATAGTGATCAATGACGTGTGTAAGGAAATTCACACTCGATGGTAGATGTATTTCCATAGTGATCAATGACGTGTGTAATGAATTCAGACTCGATGGTAGATGTATTTCCATAGTGATCAATGACGTGTGTAATGAATTCACACTCGATGGTAGATGTATTTCCATAGTGATCAATGACGTGTGTAATGAATTCAGACTCGATGGTAGATGTATTTCCATAGTGATCAATGACGTGTGTATAATGAATTCTCACTCGATGGTAGATGTATTTCCATAGTGATCAATGACGTGTATAATGAATTCACACTCGATGGAAGATGTATTTCCATAGTGATCAATGACGTGTGTAATGAATTCAGACTCGATGGTATATGTATTTCCATAATGATCAATGACGTGTGTAATGAATTCACACTCGATGGTAGATGTATTTCCATAGTGAACAATGACGTGTGTAATGAATTCACACTCGATGGTAGATGTATTTCATAGTGATCAATGACGTGTGTAATGAATTCACACTCGATGGTAGATGTATGTCTATAGTGATCAATGACGTGTGTAATGAATTCAGACTCGATGGTAGATGTATTTCCATAGTGATCAATGACGTGTGTAATGAATTCTCACTCGATGGTAGATGTATTTCCATAGTGATCAATGACGTGTGTAATGAATTCACACTCGATGGTAGATGTATGTCTATAGTGATCAATGACGTGTGTAATGAATTCACACTCGATGGTAGATGTATTTCCATAGTGATCAATGACGTGTGTAATGAATTCACACTCGATGGTAGATGTATTTCCATAGTGATCAATGACGTGTGTAATGAATTCAGACTCGATGGTAGATGTATTTCCATAGTGATCAATGACGTGTGTAATGAATTCACACTCGATGGTAGATGTATTTCCATAGTGACCAATGACGTGTGTAATGAATTCAGACTCGATGGTAGATGTATTTCCATAGTGATCAATGACGTGTGTAATGAATTCACACTCGATGGTAGATGTATTTCCATAGTGATCAATGACGTGTGTAATGAATTCACATTCGATGGTAGATGTATTTCCATAGTGATCAATGACGTGTGTAATGAATTCAGACTCGATGGTAGATGTATTTCCATTGTGATCAATGACGTGTGTAATGAATTCATACTCGATGGTAGATGTATTTCCATAGTGATCAATTGACGTGTGTAATGAATTCACACTCGATGGTAGATGTATTTCCATAGTGATCAATGACGTGTGTAATGAATTCACACTCGATGGTAGATGTATTTCCATAGTGATCAATGACGTGTGTAATGAATTCAAACTCGATGGTAGATGTATTTCCATAGTGATCAATGACGTGTGTAATGAATTCAGACTCGATGGTAGATGTATTTCCATAGTGATCAATGACGTGTGTAATGAATTCTCACTCGATGGTAGATGTATTTCCATAGTGATCAATGACGTGTGTAATGAATTCACACTCGATGGTAGATGTATGTCTATAGTGATCAATGACGTGTGTAATGAATTCACACTCGATGGTAGATGTATTTCCATAGTGATCAATGACGTGTGTAATGAATTCAGACTCGATGGTAGATGTATTTCCATTGTGATCAATGACATGTGTAATGAATTCACACTCGATGGTAGATGTATTTCCATAGTGATCAATGACGTGTGTAATGAATTCACATTCGATGGTAGATGTATTTCCATAGTGATCAATGACGTGTGTAATGAATTCAGACTCGATGGTAGATGTATTTCCATTGTGATCAATGACGTGTGTAATGAATTCATACTCGATGGTAGATGTATTTCCATAGTGATCAATTGACGTGTGTAATGAATTCACACTCGATGGTAGATGTATTTCCATAATGATCAATGACGTGTGTAATGAATTCACACTCGATGGTAGATGTATTTCTATAGTGATCAATGACGTGTGTAATGAATTCACACTCGATGGTAGATGTATTTCCATAGTGATCAATGACGTGTGTAATGAATTCACACTCGATGGTAGATGTATGTCTATAGTGATCAATGACGTGTGTAATGAATTCACACTCGATGGTAGATGTATTTCCATAGTGATCAATGACGTGTGTAATGAATTCAGACTCGATGGTAGATGTATTTCCATTGTGATCAATGACATGTGTAATGAATTCACACTCGATGGTAGATGTATTTCCATAGTGATCAATGACGTGTGTAATGAATTCACATTCGATGGTAGATGTATTTCCATAGTGATCAATGACGTGTGTAATGAATTCAGACTCGATGGTAGATGTATTTCCATTGTGATCAATGACGTGTGTAATGAATTCATACTCGATGGTAGATGTATTTCCATAGTGATCAATTGACGTGTGTAATGAATTCACACTCGATGGTAGATGTATTTCCATAATGATCAATGACGTGTGTAATGAATTCACACTCGATGGTAGATGTATTTCTATAGTGATCAATGACGTGTGTAATGAATTCAGACTCGATGGTAGATGTATTTCCATAGTGATCAATGACGTGTGTAATGAATTCTCACTCGCTGGTAGATGTATTTCCATAGTGATCAATGACGTGTGTAATGAATTCACACTCGATGGTAGATGTATGTCTATAGTGATCAATGACGTGTGTAATGAATTCACACTCGATGGTAGATGTATTTCCATAGTGATCAATGACGTGTGTAATGAATTCAGACTCGATGGTAGATGTATTTCCATTGTGATCAATGACATGTGTAATGAATTCACACTCGATGGTAGATGTATTTCCATAGTGATCAATTGACGTGTGTAATGAATTCACATTCGATGGTAGATGTATTTCCATAGTGATCAATGACGTGTGTAATGAATTCAGACTCGATGATAGATGTATTTCCATTGTGATCAATGACGTGTGTAATGAATTCATACTCGATGGTAGATGTATTTCATAATGATCAATGACGTGTGTAATGAATTCAGACTCGATGGTAGATGTATTTCCATAGTGATCAATGACGTGTGTAATGAATTCACACTCGATGTTAGATGTATTTCCTTAGTGATCAATGACGTGTGTAATGAATTCACACTCGATGGTAGATGTATTTCCATTGTGATCAATGACGTGTGTAATGAATTCACACTCGATGGTAGATGTATTTCCATAATGATCAATGACGTGTGTAATGAATTCTCACTCGATGGTAGATGTATTTCCATAGTGATCAATGACGTGTGTAATGAATTCAGACTCGATGGTATAATTATTTCCATAATGATCAATGACGTGTGTAATGAATTCACACTCGATGGTAGATGTATTTCCATAGTGATCAATGACGTGTGTAATGAATTCACACTCGATGGTAGATGTATTTCGATAGTGATCAATGACGTGTGTAATGAATTCACACTCGATGGTAGATGTATTTCCATAGTGATCAATGACGTGTATAATGAATTCACACTCGATGGTAGATGTATTTCCATAGTGATCAATGACGTGTGTAATGAATTCACACTCGATGGTAGATGTATTTCATAGTGATCAATGACGTGTGTAATGAATTCACACTCGATGGTAGATGTATTTCCATTGTGATCAATGACGTGTGTAATGAATTCACACTCGATGGTAGATGTATTTCCATAGTGATCAATGACGTGTGTAATGAATTCAGACTCGATGGTAGATGTATTTCCATAGTGATCAATGACGTGTGTAATGAATTCACACTCGATGGTAGATGTATTTCGATAGTGATCAATGACGTGTGTAATGAATTCACACTCGATGGTAGATGTATTTCCATAGTGATTAATGACGTGTGTAATGAATTCTCACTCGATGGTAGATATATTTCCATAGTGATCAATGACGTGTGTAATGAATTCAGACTCGATGGTAGATGTATTTCCACAGCGATCAATGACGTGTGTAATGAATTCACACTCGATGGTATATGTATTTCATAGTGATCAATGACGTGTGTAATGAATTCACACTCGATGGTAGATGTATTTCCATAGTGATCAATGACGTGTGTAATGAATTCACACTCGATGGTAGATGTATTTCCATAGTGATCAATTGACGTGTGTAATGAATTCACACTCGATGGTAGATGTATTTCCGCAGCGATCAATGACGTGTGTAATGCATTTCAAGCTTGCTAGCAGATTATTTTCTCAGTGATCAGTTGAAGTTTGTAATGCTGCATTCAAACTCTAAAGTAGATGCATTTCACCAGTGATCAATCGACATTTTTTAATGCAACATTTAAACACGCTATGTAGAATACTTTTCAGTGATCACTTGAAGCGATTGTGCTTCATACTCGATGGCTGATGTCTTTTTTCAGATATCAGTTGACATGTGTAATGTGGCATTCGAACCAGCTGGCAAATGCATTTCGCAACTATCAATTGACATGTGTCACGCTACATCCGCACTTGCTAGCAGATGTGCTTTTCCAGTGATCAATTGACGCACTCAATGCAACATTCAAACTCAGTAGTAGCTGTTGTTTCTTGATAACCATTTGATGTCTTCGGTGGCATTCAGCATTCAAGACAGCTGCTATATTATTTTCAAAGTGATCAGCTGACCTGTCTAATTCTAGTAGATGCATATTCTGTCAACTTTTGATGTATGCAATGTTACATTCAAACTCGATCGCAGCTATCTTTTCATATTGATCTTCAAAACGAGATATCCACACAAATGGATTATTATAATATTTTCTGTAAAAATGATGCTTTCTATATAACTTATATCAGTTTATTATATTCTGGGTTGAATTTGAAAATTTTAGAGTCTAAGTAAATGTTTTTCCTGTAGAATAATATCTGAGTACAACATAAAACAAGTCTGAATACTAACAGGAACACAATTAGTGGGAATTACTCCAAAAATCGGAAACAGTCTGAACATTAATTTTCGCCTTATATACACCGTATATTGGGACTTTATCTCGCAATATACCCACATGACAGCATACACTACTCAGTTTGCGTCGAATAGGCCCTATTCACGTAAACAAGTGCAATAAATGGGAATTTACAGATTTATTCTTGAAACATAGAAATTCCGTCAGTCTCTGAGAAATTGGGCCATCGGCGCTATTTTAAGTCTCATTATTAAGATTATTGTTAATATTTGTTAACACATACGTAAACATCTATTTATAGATCCTGTGCAATTTACTTTCTTAATAGAGCCAGGTCTCGTACACAAATTACAGTTTATAACCATGAATAACAATTAAGAAAAGCAACGAAATCATATACCAGTAGTTTCAGAAATATAGACATTCATGACAGCATGTAAATAGACAGATATTCATGACAGCATGTCAATAGACAGATATTCATGACAACATGTCAATAGACAGATATTCATGACAGCATGTCAATAGACAGATATTCATGACAACATGTCAATAGACAGATATTCATGACAGCATGTCAATAGACAGATACTCGAAAACAGATGTAGAAGAATGGAAAAAAAGATAAATATATTCATAAATTTGAAAGTTTCAAAGTTGGTTTACATCTCCAGCTGATCACGCTATAATGTTTACTCATGCTTCAAACGTGATATTGAAACAGAGATGGAATTAATTAACAACTGAGATCAAATCATCATCGGTAGGGGAAATTAATTTGTAAATAAAATAAATTATATAACTGAGTTTAAAAATAAATATTCTCAAAACAACACAACCAAAGTTTAAACGCCAGTTGTAAATAAAAAGTATATTCCTTTTTCATAGGATAAAAAAATCTTGCTGAAATAAAGTTATATAGAAATCCTTAACAAAAACAAATATGGCAGTAAGGGGTGTTACCGTCTAGTTCCAGCTGCGAAACAGATATGAATACTCGTTATGAACATTCTGAAATGTTGTATGTGTGGTTTACAATATTTAGTAATAAATTTGTACCTGCAGCTAAAGAAGTCATCGATGACCAATGTTATCTCTTTTTATTCATCTTGACAAAATGAGTGTACTCCAAATTGTTGGTGGTGCTGCACTGACTGTGTATTTTATAACTATCTACCTTTATCAACGAAACATCTATCTATTTTAACATGATGATTATTGTCTTTTGTGATGCCCATGATGTCATTATTGAACACATATGGATATGTTAGACACTTGTATAAACTGACTAGAATATATTATTACTACCATTGACTATAACACCCACGTACAAAATTCCATCAGACTTCCCATCAGGAAAGTGAACAATGAAAATAATTTTGCCTGTTCCTAAAACTTGCATTTAACGTGTTGCCTGAGTACTTCTTGGCATTTTGTCTCTATTCTGGTTCTCACATAAATATGTTCTCTTTCAATTTCAGATCTTCAGCGTGATTTCCATGATTTTCGTCTTTCTCTCCATTATCTCATTTTTGGCGGGAACTCATGAAACCTTCATTTACTTCGTCACAGTTCCGGTCAACACTAATGGATCTTCTCTAACCGTAAAGAATGAAACTATAAGTGATGAGGTAATGTACGCAGACACCACAGAAAATCAGATGATAAACAACACGAACTCGACACCTCTTACTAACTATTCCAAAGTGAAGGCAAAGCACCCAGTCTTGGAGACAACTGATATCGTATGCCTAGTTTTCTTTACAATCGAGTACATAACGCGCCTGCTTACTGCACCCCGGAAGATCAAATTAGTTATTTCAGTTATGGGTGTCATCGACCTTATAGTCATAATTTTAGATTACATAGAACTGATAGTTTATGCTGCCCAACCGGGCATACATAATGACGCAAATGCTATGAACGTCATTCAAATTCTCCGAGTAATTCGAATTTTCAGAATCTTCCGTCTTATTCGACATATTCCAGGTCTCTGGATTATGATCTATACCCTAAAAGCAAGCTTTGGCGAGCTGGTTTTATTGGTAGTCTTGATGATGGTAGGGATGCTGATTTTTGCATCTCTCATATATTTTGTCGAGGACAGGACGGTATTTACTTCTGTTCCACGAGGTTTCTGGTGGGCTTTGATCACCATGACAACAGTTGGCTATGGCGACATGTATCCGGTAACAGCACTTGGTTGCTTGATTGGGTCTTTCGCAGCCTTGTCGGGTTTACTAATGATTGGGTTTTCTGTGCCCATTTTGGTGAATAATTTTGTTATGTACTATACGCATGTACAGTTTGCTTTGAGCGAGGAAAAGAAAGAAAATAAGAATAAAAAGAGGAAGGAAGATGATAATGGACTAATAGATAAAAACAAAATGCACGCCTTTGAAGGTTTTAAGCTTATGATGGTAGGAGAGAACGAAACTGACAATAACGATAACACAGATTTTGGAAAGACATGTAACACAGAGAACGATTCGATGTCGGAAAATGGCTATAATGACCCAAAATGTGTAATAGCCGAATTTGTTGAATCCCAATCAATTTCAGACGAATGAAAGTAACACTGTATTGTATAGTAATTAATTGAGCACTGTATGACAGATACATAAATGGACTTAGATTATTTTGAGCTGGTTTGAAACAAACGTTGACTGCCGATTAAGGATGCTAGAAGCAAAATCTAAAAGTTGCATAACCGTAACTCTTTAACTTATCAAATGAAATCTAAAATTGATTCCAAAAAGTTCTATAACAATTTAAAAAATATAATACTCTAAATGAATATCAGGTTCTAAATCTGTTGATGTACCAACAATCATGGCATTGTCAAGAACTGTTTGAATAAATTAACAATATTTCCAGAATAATATTTAATTCAGAGTCACTGAGCACTTTGAATCCAATAAAAAATCTAAGCAAATGAGACATCGCAAATTATATCAAAACAATATTAAATACATAAATTGTACATCATATACGAAAAGCTTTTCCAAATCTCTAATTCACAAATTTCACAGTACTCTCAAGTAAAGAAATATAAAACAGTACATAGAGAAATGTTAAAACTTGCCGATATAGCGAAATAAAGTCTGTTTTAACAGTGAGATATTGGCCTATACAAATTGCAACATCATTTGCTGAATTCGATAATAGTGGGCTATTTAATGATAAGCGTTTGCTTACATATTTCTCTGGTACAAACTTATATGATCTGCTTCAGCCAACAACACAATCAGAGCTTGCTACGCACAAGAGCTTTTAAACAATAGTTTACTATCATATTAAGCTTTCTAAGCGAAATATATATATGGAATCCCCACAACAAACTAAGGGTGGATTTATTTATCAGACGCCTACGTCAGAGAAACTTGAGAAATTTGCATACACTTATGTTGCACCAAAAATCTAATCGCATTCTATTATGGAAGGAGGTAATATCGTTTTCAGAGAATATATTGCAGGAAATGAAATGGAAGAAAACAGATGAATGTACTACATGGGGCCAGGGTGCAAATTTGGAAAGATAACAGAAATGCTGTTCTACACTATGAAATATAATGAATTGCGTGGTAGCTCATATATTAGTCTGCCAAATAAAATCAATATCTCAAAATATCCAAAACTATTATTAAAATGTTTCCAATTTTCCATACTGTCGGCTTTATTACCTTCACAAAGTCATCCTTATCAAGTAACAAATTATATTGGTCATGTTAATAAGCTTTTCTGTTGCTGAATATCAAATTCCACAATTCGATAAAAACAAAAATATCCTGTTACCTGGAGGTAATAATGTATTTGGTGTCGATGACAAACAAATGTTATGTCCCAGTATCACAAAAACAATACATTTATTATTTATAAAGATCACTGCACGTTGATAAAAACCTTTATTGCACTAGAAGGAGGTCAGTATAACAAGCAGATGTTTATACGGATGTATTTCCCAACCTATAATTGATAAATACCTCTAATATTGCACTTAAGTTCAGAAAATCTCTACGCCTGATGAAAATGAAAACAAAATATTAAAATCTACAAATTACAGACAGAAGATCAAAGTGCCTTTTATATTATATGCTGGTTTCGAGTTAATTTTACTTCTAGTGAAAGGAGTAGAAATTCACCTTAATAAATAGTCGACAAGAAAATACATAGGCATATTCCCTGGAGGTGGCGTATAAGATCGTGTTGCAGTTTAAAAAATCTTTATCAAAACCAGTAAGGATTTACAGTGGGAATGATCCAACTGTCTGGTTTCTAAAGGAACCTTTTCATCCTGACGTCACTTCCCAAGACAAAAAACATGAAACACTAACAGTAAAGTAAGAAGCCGAATTTAATTCAGCAGAAACATGTTTGTAAAAAGCGCGCTATTCTTTCAATATAAGGTAAAAGCTAACTGCCATATTGATAACACTATTGTGGTCTGCATGTGGCAAACGTAACTTAAAATATACCACATATCGTCACAATTTTAATTCATAAATTCAGAGAATATGACGCTCATATTATAGCTGAAGATTAGGTAATAAAGATATAATAAACCGCCTGAAAAAGAGTAAGAACAATAAAATAATGTACATTCCAAATAATACTGAAACTTATATGTCGGTAATGCTAGATGAGATTTATTGATAGTCAGTGGTTTATGGCAGCGTCGCTAGACGAGCGTATGCGAGGCTGTGGTCAATTGAATAATTTGAATGAGCATTTTGGTAACACGAAAAGGAAGTTTTACCTAGACGATTGGAGCTGATTTGATGAAATGTATCGACCTTATAAAGAGAAATTCTATTTTAAGTTAAATTTGTCTGATGTATTCGACGACGATTATACCGATGCTCAATCGATTTCATATTCGTTTGGTTGTAAAAGCTTAGGAAATTATTATGAACTGTACCTTTTACAGACGCGGTATTGCTCTCAGATATATTTTAAAATTTCAGAGATATCAACACTGATAACTACGGACTCGACCCAGCTTGGTACTATTTTGCACCCGGATTAAGTTAGGACACATTACTGAAACAGAGTAAAATAAAACTTGAGCTGCTTGCATTCTATGATATGGTCAACTTTATAGAACGTGGAATCCTAGGGGAAATACGTACGTATGATAACTAAAAATATCCCAGAGCTGATAATAGATATCTACCCGACTATGATAGTACAGAACAGTAGCGTATCTTGATTCAAATAATTTGTATGGTTACGGCCTATCGGAGTCAATGCCTTATGAACAGTTTATGTGGATTAGTGAAATACAGTTTATTGATGACACTGATACAACTATACCTTATGATATTAGCTATGTTATTGAAGTTGATGTTGACTATCCTGTTTGGCTTCGTCATACGCATGTTGACTATCCATTCTCTCCAGAGTCTATGATGACAGATCACAGTTTATTATCCGATGAACAGAGAAATTGTCTACTGACAGCTTTAGTGCTAAATCTCTTGTCGAAAAATTAGTTTCTAATCTGCTTCACAAACGGAGATAAGTTTGGCACTATAAAAACTTAAGCAAGCAGTTAATCATGTTCTGATACTGAGAAAAGGTCATAGAGTGCTAAAATTTAATCAATCGCCGTATGTGAAAAACTACATCGTCAAAAACACAAGAAGAGCAGCTGCCAAAAATGAATTCCTGAATGTTTTTTCAAGATTATAAATAACAGCGCGTTTGGGAAGACCTTATAAAATATTAGAAAGCGAGTCCACATTAAGATCGTCAAAGACGTGGAAAGTCGTACTAAGCCAATAACACCTGACGATTTTGTTAGAATGAAAATATTTAACGAAAATCTAGTAGTTATTCAACAAAGAAAGACAAATGTAAACATGAATAAGCCATTTTATTTCGTTATGACAGTGCTTGAAATATCAAATTAATTAACGTACTAATTTAATTAAGATTTTGTTAAGGTTAAGTGGCCTGATGCAGAGCTGTTATTTACATATACTGATTCCCTTATGTACAAGATATGTGCGTGATTTAGATTTTTTTACGTAGCTTTAACAATGTTTCAGTCCTATCGCTACGATATCTGCAGTGTGACAGTTTACAGTGATGTCTAGCACTGAAGCATCGTGCCGCAGATACGTGCCATGATGTCCTTTCCAGTCAAATTATCCTGAAAGCAGGCCAACCAGTCCTAATACTAAACTCTTAATGCTGAGCACTAATCAAGGTAGCTGTTAGTAACCTTTTTTTAAAGTCTTTTCTATGACTCGGCCGGGGTTTGAACCCGCGACTTTCCGTATCATATGTGACATGTGGAAAATCCCAGAGATATATTTACCACTGTTTGGAATTTTGTGAATATTACATATAGTAATTTTGTGTCAGATATACATAAAAGTCGCCAGTGATTTCAAGTTAAAACACTGAATTAGTAGAGTATAACGAGCGTCTCTTTTCCAACCCTATTTTGTAAGACAACTATTCATGATTCAGTAGTAGGTCCTAAAGTTGGGTAATCAATAACTAAATAGATTATTTATCAAGAAAGTTGCTTTCGTAATTGTTTAGACTAACGGGGTAACCTGGAGCGGGGTAATCATGCTTTCGTCCTAATACAAAATAGGGTTTGGTAAAGACGCCTCATTTTACTTTACTACTGACGTGATCACATATAACAGTATAATATAGCAAATCTACCAAATTCAAAGTAGTTTATCACTAAAATCATGTGAATTAGAAGTAATGTTTAATTTTTGCTGAATATTTCCTGAAAATTTGTTCAATAAGGTTACAATATGATGATTTCGATTTGTATAAATCATGTAGCTGCGGTATGGCAAAGAAATCTCATTAAACTCTACTACTCACGTGACTGTAGGCAGGTGTAGGATGACATCCATTATCTTAAGACTTCAATTTTACCGTACTTAAACTCTGATAGCCCAAGAAAATAAATCATAATTTAATGTGATTTTTCTCTATTGCTTTTGGTTTTGGTTTCTTTTTTGCATTGTAAATCTTCGTAATTCGCTGTAGCAACTAACGGAATAAATACGGTAAAACACGATAAAAACAACCTTTCAAAAGTAATTCTCATTTCTATTCTAAATTACCCGATGAGTTGAAACGTAATTTCACCTGTGTCATTTAGTAGGTTTTGATTTCGGCTATCCGATATATATATATGTATGTATGTATGTATGTATGTATGTATGTATGTATGTATGTATGTATGTATGTATGTATGTATGTATGTATGTATGCATGTTGTATTTTACTACACATCGGCACAAAAGTGGCTATCTCGTGCCAGAACAACGTAAAGGTTGTTGGTTTTTTTTTAAATCATAAAAATGAACTATGCAAATGTTAAGGAAGATAAATCCTTCCGAATAATGTAAAGATCAAATACATAAACTATAAAGCGTCAAAATGTTAAAGTCTCAAACGTAAAGTAACTGATAAAAGTAACACACGTAAAACCCATATATTTTATTCGTCAAATTAGTTGTCTAAACCGCATTCCCTTACGTGAACATACTTTTGCCCCATTAGGTGGAAATCTCGACAAGAATGCGGTCAACCACTAGTATGGTATACATCATGGTTTATTTTTAAACTTGATATTAATTGTACTAAGCAGCCGTAAGTAAAGAAACTGTTTGCATTTTTTTTATTATCAAGGATGTTAAGGGGGTATGAGATTTAAATTATACAGTACTTTTAAAATGGAAAGGGAATCCGAAGAGATGAAGAAACCTGTTTTGTTTTTATTTTATGGTGTGTGTATTTTCTCCGTGGTTTTAACGTAGGTCATAACTTGACATGGTTCCTTGCTTGGGGTGCTACGAAAGGTAACTAAAATCTTTAGCACAGCAATACAAAATGATAACAATGTCAACAATGAGTATCAGAATATTAATAACATACGTAAATGACATTAATGCGATTAAAAATGGGCAACATGGCTTGCTAATTCAAACTGAATAAATAAATGACTTAAACGTCAACTCCACGAATTTATGCAGGTTGTGTTGGTCTTTACTTTCGTCACTGCACTCAGAACGTCCGTGGCCTTTTTAGTTTCTCGCTTGAAAGAGGAACTCGAATGCAATCTCGTTCAACCAGACTGCCCTGTGGCTCAGCGAGAGCTTCGCCATACAAAGAAAAGGCACCAATGTCAATCCTGAAAATTACAAATATTTATATACTTAGTTCCTCGTACAGAGAAATCTGCACTCTTAAAGACCTTTCGTACTTAAAGATTCTTAACTGGAAAATAGTTTGCTGTTATTTCGAGCACTCGAAACAAATTAAGGATACGAAACAAGTGTAGTTTGACCAATTGTATATCCTCATGAATAAATGCATTAAATACTTAACTTGTTTTCGTTCTTTTTATCTCATCTGCACTGACAGAAAATTCTAATAATAGTACTTTACAAACCTGTTCACTAGGGGTTGTAATCTTCCAAAATAGGTGAATGTGTGTGTGTAACCTCGAAAGTATCTATTCGGTGTAATCCATAAAGTGAAGAATAAAAAGGAAAGAAAGCAAGAAAATGTGATATCAGATATCATTTCCGTTTCTTTGTATACTAAGCCAGGGATGTTTTGTGATTTGCAACCTAGCCAAACTAACGAACCAGCTCAACCAGCTGCAAGTACACAAAACTGGATATTATAAATTTGATTAATAAATACGAAGAAAAGTTGACTTCTATATGACTTATTGTACTAATTGAAGTCCCGTAGTAATTCTAGTGATAATTTAATGACTTTAATCATGATCATTATCTTTTTTCGTATCGCTCAATTGTTGATGCAATCTCTTGTGTACAGAAAAGAACATTAATCTAGGCATTATTGTGATTGACAGATGCTTGAGATAAGTGCTTTCAATTTTATTCATAAAATTTCAGACATTAAGTTTTGCAATAAATGTTCCAAAGTCAAGTCTACAATTTAGTAAGTACCACGATTCCTTCAATTCATGCCTGGAAGCTATATAAATCTCACGCAGACAAAATGCAAAATATAGCTCGATTATACATTAACCACATATATGAGCTATCCAATGCCTTCAAATAAGATAAAACCGAATATTGGCCTGCACACAAATGACATATTTAAGGAAATTTATGTAGCTAAGAATCGTGAGAACGGCTGGCCTAAACGCGAAAGAATAGGACTCAACATTGGGCATTAAAAAGAAACCTTGCCTCACTAGAATGCTAAAGATTCATTAATAGCAAAAATGTGTCCTTTATTTCGTTAAAAGAATGTATTTTGCTTTCATTTCAAAAAGACAAAAAGGCAAAATATTGAAGGTGTGTATATTGCATAGATCACATGTATTGTCGATGAAATAATGCAAAAGATGCAAAGGCACCCAGGATTATGACGATGGCGAATAACCCATACAAAACCCATATAAATACGATGAATATGAATACATCGAATAAACAGAAGGGGTGTCTAATAGCTAAAATCTTTCCAGCTGAACGCGTAGAAACCACACGTAAATAAATTTAATAAAAGCAGATAGTATATTTGATTGGGCAGTATGCTGTGACTAAGAAAACAACGAGCAAAACGTTCAAAGAAGAAACACATAAAGAGCCATAAAACAGGAGATATGTTAGAGAAACGAACAACTTACCAATAAGACAAAATAAGGGATGATTTCAAGTTGGCATCGTTACAAACAAATTTAAATATGCCCCCAAACAGAGCTTTATCGACAATGTGATTTGCTCAAGCTAAATTTTTCGATACGTCAGGAAAAACCATAAAATATGCAAATGAAAGCATTGATACCTTTATTCGTCAACGACTGCTTGATGTCATCAAGGTTCTGAAGCAATATCTTTTGTCAATATTCATTGGTATCTTCAACATGTTTGATCACTCTCGCCATGGCCTATTATCAAAGCAGAGTTAGATCATCGCGACGGTTGTTTATTTATTCCGGTTTCAAAATGTTGTTACATGATAGTTATGAATGAGATATTGAGCATACTATAAAATGAATTACATGAGCTATGTGAAACAAATTATGTATTGTTAAGTGATAAAAATAAGACAAAAAAAACACATTATCGGAGTTAGGCATGTGACAGATGAGCCATGACATGGATGAAGTCAATCCGTCCGTCAGTAGGGTCTGATGTCACGAACAACTCCATCATGCAAGAACCGATTCCGCTTTAGCTGCTCATCTGTCTTATGGTTGGCACTGAAATGGAATCGACGTTGTATGGTACAGAGCCCAATCGTCAGCCATCTAAGTTCATCTTGTGTCGTCAGAATTTCAAATTGTGATATACCATTGTATTTTTCAAACGCTTCAACGTTCCTAATACTTATATCATAAATAAACGTATTACAAGCAAGAACGATGAGAATACGTGAGGAGTTAGTGTTAATCCAAATTAAAATTGTCTATCAGAATAAATATACCAATTAAGCAATCAATTTTGCGATGATCAAATAAGATTAAAAATATCAATTTAATATTTGATTTCTAGATAATAAAAAGCCACTGTGATGAAGCGGCACTATGATCAGATGTCGCATTGATCAATCGTCTTGGTGATCAAGACGTTGTGATATAACGTCTTGATGATCAAGAGATAGTGATCGATCGTCGGATGATCAAATGTTGTAGATCCATCTTTTCCATCCTGTTGGCATCAGACATCTATGCCCTCTGTATTAAACAATTTTGTCGTGAGATGAAACATGGTACTTTAGGAATACAACAATCATTGGCCTAAATAAAAGGAATGTAGATTTGATAAATAATTCATTTTAAATTATACAACTATGATTTCAGAATCTTGAAAAAATCAAAAGTGATGCATATAACTGATCGTAGGAAAAAAAATCAATGCAAACAATACCCAGTTATACACGCTGAATAAATATTTTCCAGATTATAAATATATATGTATATTAAAATTCACATATAGTTTGACAACTTGCCAGCACATACAAATACCAGGGTTACAGATAGACCGAAACTCTATACCAATATCAACAACACCTTACTAAAATGTTTAGGATCTGTTCATTTTAATGAAAGACCATGATGTAAAGAGTCCGGAGCAGACTGTAGTTATTAAACGCGGATTGAAATTTTGTGTGAATGTTAGATATAGCAATTTTGTGTCAAATATACATATAAATCACTACTGATTTCAAGTAAAAACCACAGTGGTATATTACAATGAACGTTTCTTAGCCAACTCTATTTTGTATGGCGACTATGAAGATTTAATGGTAGGTTCTATAGCTAGGCAATCAACAATGAAATAGATTTTGTTGCCTCAACAAACTTGTTTTTTTTTATTTGTTAAGACTAACGGGGGGGGACCTGGAGGGGGTAATCATGCTTTCGTCCTAATAAAAATTAGAGTTTGGCAAAGAAACTCCATTATACTCTATACGTCACGTAAGCACATATAACAAATCCCTTTTCATTATTATAGCAAATCAAACAAACGCAAAATCACCTACACCATGTGAATTAGAATTAATTTTTTAATGATTGCTGAATAATTCTGAAAAATGGTTCAATAAGGTTAAAATATGACGATTTCGATTTGTATAAATCATGTAGCTGCGGTCGTCAGGGGTATGAACATTGGGAATGAATATTTGATAAGTTTATTGTAGGCCTCGAATCGTTCTCTTGTACAGGTCATGGTGGGAACGAAAACTTTGGTGTAAACTCACTATCATCTTTGAACACATAATAAAATGAAAAGTATTAAGCTCTGTTCGCACGATGTTTAAACAGCTCGTGTAAGAAACGAATTAGTTACTTTTAACTACATTTAATGACCCTGACATAAAAAATCACTGAGCTGGTGGTATGCACTCGTTCACTTTGTAATTAATCCGGAAATAAATGGCACGCTATGAAAATAGTTTGCCAACACCTGCCCTAATGTATTGCCAGATCTTCCAGGTGTTCAAAAGGTATCACACCAGCAAATCAAGAAACTTCAGAATTAAAATAGACCTAATAATATATCCTTCGATTTACGACACCCCTCTCATAAATATTCGGCACAAGGACCACTAGTAAAAATGTGCAGACGGATCTAGGTGAAGAGAAAATTGTTGCTACTCAGCATTGGAGAATAACAGCTTTCAACCTATCATGACTATTTACTAGATGTAATCCTGTGGAACCTACAACAGTGGAAACAGGCACAGATAAAATGTGCGCTTTTGTTCAAATATTTGCTGAAATGAAAAATGTTACCAGTCCCAAGCCTTCATGCTATCCACAAGGTGAAGGTCATTGTCAACCAAGAGTAAAAATTATCTGAGCGGTAATATCTAGTACCACTTCACCCAATTGACCATCATATTCTCCAGTCTACTATGTACTCTTAATGTATATACAGTTCCTGTTGGATCACAACGCACAGCTGACCACAACAGCAATTTCTCGACAATTTCAACAAACCATTATGATAAAAGTAATAATATAGTATTTACGAGACGTCAACATCATCTTCTTTCTCTTCCTCACCAAGTTCAAATGTCAAAATCAAGAAATAAATTATTGAAGATGGCGTCACATTAGGAGTTTTATATAGTATTTGAGTTATTGTCTCCTTAGCTATTCAGGAGATGTAGTGTATGTAGTACAATATATGGCAAAATCTGCCCTTGGATGGTTGCTAAATACAACAACTTTTGAATCTCGCCATGTTACAATCTGTTCTTTTGTGCCACATATCCAGATAAAAATCTGCTTTTTGCTACTGTCATACGTATTACAGCTATATATATATATATATATATATATATATATATATATATATATATATATATATATATATATATATATATATATATATATATATATATATATATATATATATATAATCGATTGTACCAAATATCGCATCTACGCCAGGTGATTAACCAGTTTTATAAGAAGCAATCCCAAGTAGAGCTACAGAGATGTCGATGCGGTCTGCAGGTAATGGTTGATGAAGAGATCGCAGACGTTTGTACCAAATACTGCAACCAGTAATTTTTTTATCACTACAAAATCACCCAATTCAGTGAGATCCATCGATAGAATCGTGTTAAATGTAAACTAGTGATCCAGTTGAAACTTTGTTTACAACTTGGCGAAGCAGTATTTATGATGTGTGTGGGAGGATTGGACGTTTAACGTAGATTTAAAAATTTTCTATTCGTAGATGCCTTCAGTAAAGCTGATATTTATTCCTTAACTCACGGTTATTTTGTGATAAGAAAAAACACGTTATTTGTGATTGCTACATTTAAAAAAAATAAGCAACAAAATCATGATATGGCATCCCAAAGGCTCATATTTAAAAAAATGAAGGTCACGGTCACCCATTAAAAGCAATGCACTGGTTGAATCAAACAAACTCCAGTCTCAATCTGTTATGGTGACTTACTGTTATGGAATCATTAGTGGTGAATTTGCCAATACTGTACCTATCATATATTAACGGAAACCGCTACTCAGACTCCATTATTATAAGATACATTGACTTTGACTGAGAAGTCTGCTGCATGTAAAAATGTTCTTATTATACGATATACTGAGGAATTGTTAATAGTCCTCTTCCTTGTATCATTTTGGTATTTAACGTAGTCTCAGTACACGTGACTGTCGGAACAGCGACTTTTTATATATTGAGCATATTCATTTATTACTAGTCAGTGACCTACTGTAGATAAGGTTGGGGCTATTCCGCTTGTAAGTGGCAAAACTTGTTTGGATCAAGATGCTAATTTCATAGAAAATGAAATCCATGATTTATACCCAGCTTGTGGAGTTACTCGAGCTATGGCAAAGGATCTCTTGAATGTGATGATCATTAAGAAAATATTTTTTTAGCTGACACACGAAATGGTCCGTCTCTTGGTGAGGTCACTTTTGCTGGTAGTATTTATCAATCAGGAGGTATTGATAATATCTATTCTCTTGTTATCAGTCCTTCTCTTTATTATAATCAGGGCTAAAAAAAAAATCAAACGTTGTCTAGAGGTATTATAGAATGCAAAATCACATGAATCCAAACTTGTTATTTTGTGAAAAATTAGGACAATGAAGACCACCTGAGTTATACTATGGAGACAAAGGGTCAATGAGCTATCAAAACTTTGGTTAAAAGTCATATGGACTAGAAATTCTCAGTCGAGAGCATCAAAGTACTTCGGCCTGTCATTTAGGAGTCACCAAGTCTTACCACAAGATCATGAACCATTTTTTGACTGAAAATTAAAGGTGATGTTTGTAAATACAGTAGATCCTGTCAGACTTGTAAAATGGTAGGAAAACCCAATCAGAAGATACCTACGACTCGTCTGCAACATATTCCTGTATTTGGCGAACCATATAGCAGAATGATTATAATTTGTCTCTTGCCTAAGACCAAGTCAGGAATCCAGCACTTTATGAGTATAATATGTCTGTCCAGAAGATTTCCAGAAGTAATTCCTTTGGAAAATACCTCAACTAAATCCATAGTAAAAGATTTGAGAACGTTTTGGGGATTTTTTCCTCAACACTTTTGTACCTCGATAAGCCTGTCCAATTTGATCAAGGGATCACATTTTTGGTCTGGAATTTTTCGGAACGTTATTGCATACAATAGGCATACACTCGTCTTTCTAAAAGTCAATGGGCTATAGAAGGATTTAGGTAAGCTTTAAAGAATAGTATTTGGACATATTGCTTTGTTACAGGAAATGATTGATTTCATTTACTCCATGTTACAGTTTGGGAAACAGTTCAACAGTTCAAGAATTATGAGAATTTAGTCCTTTTCAACTAAGTTTTGGACATAGTGTATGTAGACCATTAATGTTATGAAATGAAGATTATGGGATTAATTTTCTAAACTATTCCAAAAAAAGATATCAATGGTTTGAATAGTTGTCGTCGAAAGAACTAATTTCACTCTATTCATTGTAATATATATATATATATATATATATATATATATATATATATATATATATATATATATATATATATATATATATATATATATATATATATATATATATATATATATATATATATATAATTTGTATTGTTTGCTTCCATTTGTTTAATTTTTTAATTTCATTATATGCTGTTGAGAATGTATTTTTTATTTGGACTTGACCTTATCAAAAATCGAGTTCGTGTTCTACCTGACCCAATTAATTTATTTTGGTACACAACATGTTTATCTCAGTCCGAGTCTGGAACTTTGTAATTCCCTCTGAATCGCCAGGTCTACATTAAATTATCAAGTATAATTTGAGTAATTGACTTCTAATCATAGGTAAGATTCTCTTTTGTACACATGTATAACCTTCTTTTATACATTGTTTCATTAGGCAATAGTTCCTTTCTTTTAGAAAATTATAACTATATTCTGTTGATCTTGTAGGAGACTTATAATCTTGTTACTGGGAAACAAAAGTTTCGTGATCCAAGATCGTAGAAGAATCAGTTGTATTTCTTATGTTTCCAGTATTTTTTTTGGGTTAGAATGTATTTATTCAAATTATTCAATTCAATCAATTCCTTTCTGGATATACAAAGTGCTTAAAATACATTTCTGGATAAAAAGACACGAATTTATAGATACATTTCAAATAAGGATACATTCTTGGATAGTATTGGTGTGATTCAACACAAGATTTCTGACTCATCGCCACTACACGGGTCATCACAGGAAACATCAACACTAAGCATTGAATTTAATTTGGATGTTTGCTAAAATTAATTCAGATATATAATCGTTACGACTTGTGTCTCTAATTCTATGATTATTTAGGATTTAATTCACAATACTGTTAAGATCATTTTTTATTTTCATTTTGTATTCAAGGAAAATAATTTATTTATTGAATTATGCAAGTCTTGTTTCTTCCCACTTTTCTATTACTTATCTGAGGACCATATACTCGTAATACAAGTCAAGAATAAAATTAAAGCATGACAGAAATATGAAAGAAGAGTTTTCAGCCTGGTGATAAAGTTTGGCTCTCTTTTCACATACCTCAAATTCCTCTTAGGTCAATATGGTAAGGTCCTTACATTTAACATAATTATGGTACACAGTTTCGGCTACCTAAGTCCAAGTCAGGCAACCAATATTTTTTTTTACTATAATGTGTGCGTCATCAAGATTCACTGAGGCAATGCCTTTGAGGACTAATAAAACGGAAACAATAATACAAATTTTGATAATATGGGGGGGCTGCGTTTTTAAAACTCAGTTTGGCCTGCCCAAATCTGTTAAATGTCATCAGGAGTAAAATTTTATGACTGGAATTATTCAGAAAGTTATGCATCCAGCAACTCACATCTTCTGTCTATCACCCTGAAATCCAAGTGCCTTAGGAAGATTTCATCAAATTTTGAAAAATATCATTTGATACCGGAAAAGACTGGAACGAAGGTGTTCATTTACTGTTGATTGCTCTTAGGGATCAGTACAAGTATATTTATGTTGTTGTTGTAGGGTTTGACGCCATTTTTCAGCACAAGATAAGCTATACATGACGGCCAATATAAATGGTGGAGGAAGAACCCTGGAAAACCCCGGAAAGAACCACCGACCGAGGAGAAGCTACTCGCAAGCTTTCTCACATATCCACACTGGCCGAACCAGACTCGAACCCACGCAGACAAAGGTGAGATGGCAGTGATCCGTAACGGTGAGCGCTTTAGACCACTCGGTCACTCTGGGCAGCCAAGAACCTTTATCAAAAGTTCCTTTTAACTAGTTTTTGAACCCACTATACATGTGCCATTGAAGTTGTTAACAGAAAAACATCTTTTAAATGAAGATCCAGGAATCAATCTTCTCGATTATATTTGTACTTTTAAATACAAGTTGCCTAAGATTTGCTAGGTTACAAGAACTATTATGCACTTAACTAAGTAAACAATGAAACTGAGATAAAACTAAATTAAAAGTATAGTAGTTTTCCATCTGCTGATAGCGCCAATACCCCCTCTTAGTCTATATATAAAGGTCCTTACACAGTTCAAAAGAAATAAAGTGCCTTGAGTTATATCAATGACACTCATGTCAGTAGGAAACGTGAACCACTTTGCCATATACGTACGTTGAAGAGATAAGGTGATAGAGATAGCCCTCTTAATTATTCAATGGATTTTATTGTACCTGTTCCACACAATGAGAAATTTAACGATGGCGTGCAATCCGATTATGGTCACTTTGGCTTGACCAGTCTTCATAACTGAGAAATAATAAACAATCTAAACCAGAGACATTCACGGCTTCAGTTACAATGAACTATTGAACTAAAACAGCTATTATGTGAATATGAACACTCGTTTCTAGGTTATCTAACACAAACAAAAACATCTACCATAACCTTCAAACAGTACACCTCTTAAGCAGCATCCTTACAGGACAATTATTTCAATCATTAATGTTTGAAAAAAGAAATGCAAACATTTGCTTGAGAAAAATTTCACAGATCCATGTAAACGTAACTGGAACTCAGCATGTATTCCTGTGGCTAAACCAGATCAAACTTTCAGTGCGCGTTCCGAGTACAGATATTAAAGTTAATTCTTTTCCAATTCAATGAATCGATGACGGAATTGACAAAATTGGAAATGCAAAATAATTGACCAAGTTTGACATTTTGAAATTATTTTGGCAAATTCTACTAACGGAAAGAGCAAACGAAATTTCAACATTTACAACACCAGCGCTTAGTGAAGATGATAACATCTGGTGTAGATAATCGTAACGCACACATTGTTGCTTTCATTATCTATAACGCAACCTTGAAAATTAATTTGGAAATTATTAGGAAATTCTAATAATAAAATTCTTATAATTTTGACAATCAGTTTAAGTGAAAGCGAGATTTATTGTGCTTGTGTTACTTTCTTAGAACGTATTGTGGTACACAGACATGTTAAATCTATATAAATCACCGTCAAGGCGATTTAAAAATATAAGTGCCTATAGGTATAATTTTATTGATAATGCTTTGACTCAAATTACTACATAATATATATGAGTTCCTGACCAATTTGTTGAGAAGGAAAACCAAGTTCTATTGGTCCAAACCATGTCAGAAGGCTTTTGCTAAGTTAAAGGACATACTTATGAGTGCACCAGTTCTTTCAGCTCCAAATTTCTGCCAGTAATTTAAATTGGTTGTTGATGTAAGTGATGTAGGTGTTGGAAGAATATTGATTCAAGAAGACAAAATGTTATATATATATATATATATATATATATATATATATATATATATATATATATATATATATATATATATATATATATATATATATATATATATATATATATCATCCAGTGCCCGATTATTCTAAGAAATGAAATTAAAAGAACACTAGATAATTTTTTCTATAATCGAGAAGATATTTTCGGCTTTTTTGATACTGGCTTTATAACATTTGGAAGTGTACATTAGTTCGGCCTTTTCTCCAATTATTCTATTCAGTGATCACAACCCCTTTACTTTCATTAACAAAATGAAAAATTATTAAATCAGAGATACTGAGGTGGAATGTAGTTTTAGAACATTTTTTCCCCGTTGTCTTGGTATTTGTTTGAAGAAAATAGTTCATTCTTTAGAATACTAGCGTGATGGTGAGATTGTGTGATTTTGGTGTAAGTTCACAGCGAATATCGGGTCACTCAAGAGTGCCCGGAAGTGACCTCCGCGGCACATGGAATGTTATTTCATTAAGTTCAGCTTCTTAAAAAACATGCCGGTGAATGTATGGGAGTGACTTCATTGTGAGTTCAGCGTTGTGTATACATTCATCTATTCATTATTAGATTCGGACACACTGGAAAGTATACAAACTGCAAAATAGTAATAAACATTGCCTGAAATAGGACAAAATTATTATATTAAAACTGCCAATATCAGCAATTATTCTCTTTTAAGTCAATACTCGCTACCATCAGCATGTACCCATTATCACACTATATAAAAGTTCAAACTGCGGACATTTTTAAAGTATGTCAGAGAAAATATCTTTAAAAGTCTGAATGAGGTCTTTATTCAAAACACACGAAGACATCTTTCTAGTTGATATTGTACATGTAGGTCCTATATACAATTGTTATGTACATCTATATATTTTGTACTCTTGGTATATGATTTTATTTAATTTTTTAAACATTGTACAGAATATTTTGATATACATTTTGCTTACGTGACCTGACCCTGTTGAAAGCGTAAAAATTATATAGGATATATAAAAAGACGCTTACATATTTGTTGGAAATTACTCATAATAATCTGAATCTTGAAGAATTTAGAAGAATTCAGCAACTTTCTAAGCTGGGTCACATAAATAGGCATTAAAATTTAATATAATCAGCCATTTATTCATAAATGTTTTCTATTGCGACTCTAATTTCTTAAAATAAGTAATCGAAATGAGTGAGAAACAGCAAGTTTGGTAAAAATTTAACAAATTTATTTCTCTAGCATATAAAATGAAAATGAAAAAGGAACTTACGGTATTGTATAATAATCCTAGAATGAATTACAGACACAAGTCCTAATAATAAAAGTTCTGAATAAAATATAGTGGATATCCACTTTTTTCTTACAAAATTAAGACCAACATACAATGTTACATTGCTACATCATCTAATAAAATAAAAAGCTAATAAACAATGCAAATTAAATATATATTACAATTTAAAATGTTTGTTGCTTTAATAGAGAACATTAAAAGCCATTTACTTTCGTTCTAATCCCTTACCTTCTATATTATCCTCTTGTCCTTTCTCAGTGCGCCTATGCCATTTGTGATGTTGTTTTGCTGTTCTGTGGTGATACAAATGTCTCGTTAAGACATGTCCAATGTACCTTGCACAACGAAGCGGTATTAGTTCATACCACAACAATGGCATATAGTGCCTCATAAAAGTGGTTTAGGTCTTCAGCTGACCAGAAATTCTATTTTTCTTTTACAGGATCAAAATTTATGGTCATTGACATAGCAATGCTTTGCATTTGCACTATATTGGTTCTCTGAAGTATTCGAGTGTGCTCTTATTTATACTAACAACTGGCACAGTACCGGAAACACTAAATTCGGAACACATGACTTGTCATTGTTTAGGGTAGGTGTAAGGCATATTATGAACCAATTGCAATTTGCATTAAATAGTACTTCGAGCAGTGATGCTTCACAATCTGGACACAACGTATTACTTGACTTAAATATAACTGATTAATTTTATTTGTATGTACCTTGTTACCTGCCTTTCGCTATGCTTTTCTAAATTGATCACACATTTGCATTTTTGTTGACAGTATTGTCTTTAATTTTTAACACGAGCCAAGAATCTTAGCCCCTGTTTGAATCTATGATCAATCGAATGCATAATGAATGCAATAATAATAATAATAATAATAATAATAATAATAATAATAATAATAATAATAATAATAATAATAATAATAATAATAATAATATTATTATTATTATTATTATTATTATTATTATTATTATTATTATTATTATTATTATTATTATTATTATTATTATTATTACTATTACTATTATTATTATTATTATTATTGTTATTATTATTATTATTATTATTATTATTATTTTTATTAAGACTTCAAGATGAAGAAGAAGAAGAAGAAGAAGAAGAAAGAAAGAAAGAAAGAAAGAAAGAAAGAAAGAAAGAAAGAAAGAAAGAAAGAAAGAAGAAGATAATAATAATAATAATAATAATAATAATAATAATAATAATAATAATAATAATAATAATAATAATAATAATAATAATAATAATAATAATAATAATAATAATAATAATTATATGTATTGTCAAATAATTATATGACTTCTTATTGATAATTATTGACTTTCTGATTTGGTGATGATTGTATGAGCATTAAGGATAACACAACAACAATAACGAAGAAGATAACAGGATAACAGTTACTATTATTGATGAATGTGAGCATATTTTGTATTGTTAACGTGGCTTTAAAATATTTTCACTATGGCAGTTTATATTGACGGCTAGCACTGCGACATTATGTGGCATCCAGACACCTGGATGACCAGTCCTAACACATTAATACAGTCCTTACAATAATGTTTGCGTAGGGTCCGCCAACACATTAGTACAGTGCTGACTCTGAGGTGTTAAATAAGATAACGGGAAAAAGGTAAAATCCCTAACATACCAACTTCATATTTATTTTAAGAAACATACCGTAAAATATAGAGAATTATTATATTATACCTTTATAGTCATATGTACTTACTTAATTCAGTACCAAAGTAAAAAGGACACCATGATCCTTTTTAATACCTAGCTTGTTGCAGAAAGAATGATATTGCATATATTAATTAACCATTGGTAAAAGTACTCTAACTGGTATATATTTACATGCATAATGTGAATTCTGTAAAATAAATATTTCAATATAATTACTTCTTTCTTTAAGCTAAACAAGAACAGAACTTGCATGAAAAGTAAAATGCAATATACAAGACCTGCAAAAGATAAGGTCTTTTTAAAATTGTAATCTTTGATGCATTGCGTTTTATCGGTATTAATTTATTCCCCATTTTGGAACGTTTTGATATTGTCCTTTGCCTATCATTACCAAAAGACCTGCTTACAGTGGACCGCATATTGAGATTTTAAAATATCAATCTCTTAGTAGTCTATGATTGGCACAGAGAAGAAATGGTTGATTAAATCTTCATTATCAAATATTTTTTGAAGCATACTTAAATACTTTGCCGAATTGTCATCATGCAAGTGAAACCCGTTTGTTTTTTAATTAATCGCTTTGCGGAACTGTTGCAATTTTGTTTAGTAACAAATGTTGAATGGGTGGCGAATTGAGGTGGAGATCATCGGTTCTATTGATGTTATGAGAGAAGTGACGAGGTCTCTATGAAAGTAACGACTGGGGTTCCTTGCTCTTTTTCTTACAAAGGTAAGCATTAATGGGACAAAGTCCTTTTACCAGGTAAATGTAAGCCAGACGTGAAATATACAGGGAAAATGATATTAAACAATTAGAATGGTGACAACACGAATTCATCATTAGGTTTTCATAGGTGTTTTTGTCAGCATAGTATTTAACTAACAGACATGAGGTGCTCAAAAAATCAAAGCTACTGTCTATTAATTGGGGTGATGTTAATACCTATCTCGGACGAGTGAAAACCTGTAGGCGATCCTCGCTATCATGTATCAAATCCCCTCCCCCTCTGTGTGCAAATGAGATATGCATATTGACGTTGCTGGAGACGACCTCAAGGCGAACTATATTTAAGAACGTTACGCCTGACAAACAAAAAGTACACTTTTCCGAATTATCTGCATTAAGTTCAATGAAGAATTACTAGAGCGGTTACCTGTATCTTACTTGTATCTTACCGTAAACTATTTTGTGATATTAGGCAAAGAAGTGGCTGAAAGACCTAATATTTTGTTTTATGTATTACCTGCGGATCTGCTGTGGTGTCAGTTGTCAGTCAGCTTTGTGTATTGTAGGATACGGAGTATAGACGACCCTTGCAAAGACGCGAGATTAATTATCATTATCAAACAAATTGTGGAAGAAATTTCAAAAATATGCAAAAATAACTTTTTCATCAGCATGAATATGATGCGGTAAACCAATCTGTATAATAGCTACACAATTCTTTTTTATTTTGAAAGTGTATTCTTCCTTCAGTCATCAAAGAAGGCTTTGTCAAGAAAGAGGTAGAGCGTGATATTCTAAAACCTCAAGATGCAGTCCAAGGTCAGCAATTCGTCTGGTAATGATAGCCCAAGAACAACATCTAAAAGCTGTATAATGGGGAGAAAAAGTAACTCCAATAAAAAGGAAGGCGGAATCCTTATGGCTATGATGCCTGGTGCAAATATTACCAAAAAGGGCAAAATAATACTAAAAGTGTCGACATCAGAAGCGACAGTGGTTTTTAATGTCGGAGGTACAACGTTCGAAACATATTGGTCCACGCTACATGCTCAACCAAATAGCAAACTGGCGGATGAGAAATTCCTCAGCAAGCACTTCCGAAAGGATCAAGGGGATTACTTTTTTGACAAAGACCCAGACATTTTTCGGGTAATGCATAATAATTTTGCTTTGAGAGTGTGAAAAATCTTTATGAATTTCTACTGGTTCTGCAAATATATTAGGTTGAGAAATAAAATCATTTCAGTGGTAGATTTATCTCAGAACATTGAATTCACTTATGTCATATTTTGACAAGAGAGCATTAAGAAGAGATCCACCGTTTAGCGAATTAGTGGTGCAAGATGCCCTCCCACATGTCGTGGAAGTCGACAAAGGGAGATAACTCTTGGTCCTGCAATGAGTCGCATAATGGTGATCATTCTATAAAAAAGGTCGCCTTAGAGATTTATATTTTTACAAACAAAATTTGATTTGAAGTCTATAAAGTTTACCTAAGTTTGCCTTTGAAAATAAATCCTTTCGAAAGTTTATGCTTAATCGGCATTAAATAACCAGGATTGTGCTGCTGTGCCATATATAGCCATCTATGCACTTTTTATTTAGTTTAGTCTAAACATAGTTTTGTCCATGTATTTTTAACTGGAGAATACAAAATATACAATAGAGAAGGCATGAGATTGAGATGAACCAATAGATAATAATGTTTCTTTTAATATCATTTTAAGACGCAAAATTTGGAAATAGCTATTATCATGAGTATATGGAGAGAGTTTTAACGACAAAAATCAAAACTCTTTAAACGTTGGCTTAATAAGAAATATATATTTAATTTTAATGACCAAAAACTAACTTTTTTAATAGTCAACGTACAGAGTCACATCGTTAAACATCAGCATTTAGCCAAAGTAAATAAAGCATGAGTATGAACAACGAGAGAGAGAGAGAGAGAGAGAGAGAGAGAGAGAGAGAGAGAGAGAGAGAGAGAGAGAGAGAGAGAGAGAGAGAGAGAGAGAGAGAGAGAGAGAGAGAGAGAGAGAGAGAGAGAGAGAGTATTTTAAAGAATTGTCTGACCTGCCATTCGTTAAGATACATAAAACTTAGGATTCGTTCGCTATACATTAAGATTCGTTCGTTATACTTTTCAAGATTGAAAGGATCTGCTTTCCGCGGGTCGGAAAAAAACTGCATTCTTATTACTGTACGAAAATTGCCAACGGTTACAAAAATACACTGTTTGCTTGATGACGTTATATTTGTCACGACTCACATTTGTTTCCAGTTTATAACTTTCTGTGAGACCAGTAAGATTGCTAAAGATTCATTTGCAGATAACATTTTCAGACTTACAGTAACTTTATAAAGTATAGAAAAGAATAGTTATACAAAGATGTATTAAATTAGCATTCTATTTCAATTATTCGTTAAGCGAAAGTTCAAGGACAACATAATATCTGATCGAAAAGCATTTGATATCTGGTGTTCACAGGAGGAGATTACCTACGATAAGACTTGATGTAGTTTCCTTACAAATTCTTGTAAATTCAATTTCAAAATTATTTCATTCATGACATAATATAAAAAGTATTGCAAATATAATTGGGAAAAATTATGTCTCAACTGATACTTTCTAAAAAGATGTTGTTTTTTGCGATCTAATACACTTTTATATCAACGAATAGGTTGTTTTAAACTATCTGAGGACCGGAGAACTGCATCTTCCATCTTACATTTGCGGTCCTGCGATCAAGGACGAGCTAGAGTACTGGGGTCTGAGTTACCATCTCATAGAGCGGTGTTGCTGGAATAATTACAATTCCTGGAATTCTACCTTGGAAGCCCTTAATCAGCTGGAAAGGGACCGGAAGGGAAATTTGAATGATGATTTCCAGGAAACCGGAAAAGGCCAAACTAGTAGATGGAAAAGTAGCCGAGAAAAGTTGTGGGCTTTTCTGAATGACCCAAACTTTTCTAAAGGTTCAAAGGTAAGATTTTATCATGACGCTTGATAGATACGAATCCATAGTAACACAGGAAGACCTGAAGCAACCTGCAAACCCGTGGGTTGGTGCGTTGGGTGACAGTGAGTGATTCCAACCAACCCATAGCGCGTGAGCACTGACCTCCTCATCTGAAAGATAAATATGAAAAAGTTCATCTGAAAACAGAAATTCACAAGAACATTAATTGCAACATAACCAATTTTTATTGATCTTCGTCGTCCTTACCAATAATAATAATAATAATAATAATAATAATAATAATAATAATAATAATAATAATAATAATAATAATAATAATATTAATAATGATGATGATATTGATAATAACAATAATAATAATGATAATAATAATAATAATAATAATAATAATAATAATAATAATAATAATAATAATATTAATAATGATGATGATATTGATAATAACAATAATAATAATGATAATAATAATAATAATAATACATTGTATTTTATTAATAAATTATATTAATGATTATCAAAGTAATAATGATAACATCAAAAGTGAAACGATATGATATTATTAGTCTACTATCCTTGTTCCTCTCTCTCTCTCATACTTGTATGTACTAATATACTATTATACAATGTTTCAAGGCCTTTTCCAACGTTCTTCTTATGGACTGCTCACCTTTGCAGGGAGGTTAAGTTGTATGAACGTTGCTGTTTATCATCAGGGCTGTAGAGAGCGATCACAGGCCCTGTGGTAAGAAACACCCAGGCCTCTCATAGTTTTTGTTCAAAGGTTTTCTTTTATAAAATTAAAGGTGCTATTCTGCCCCGGCCACCTTACGAACTCAGACCCAGGAGATATGTCCACGGTTAGCTCCCGGACCGTTCCATCTTGAGGGAAACATTTCTTCTCTTATGAAGTCCTGCCATTATAATAAATGATTCTTGGTAGCAAACACGTTTTTCTATTGAAATGTATGCAGAAAATGAATTAATACATAAACAAATAATTTTCTAACGTCTATTGATAAATATACATTTGTCTAAACATATTTGAAATCACGATTATTTTATCATCGTAAATAAAAATAATGTAAGATTAAAATAAAGAAAAAGCAAGTTAAAGATCAACAACCCCAACAAACTTGCATTGTTTAAGCAAATTTCGAATTAAGCAGCTTAGAGGCACATTATGGAGGCACATTATATTGGATATGTATCAATACACTATGGACTCACAGTATATTGGATGTATGTGTTTCAATATGCTATGGAGGCACAGTATATACGATATGTATCATTACGCTATGGAAGCACAGTATATTGGATGTGTATCTATATGCTATGGACTCACAGTATATTGGATGTATGTGTATCAATATGCTATGGAGGCACAGTATATACGATATATATCATTACGCTATGGAAGCACAGTATCTTGGATGTGTATCTATATGCTATGGAGGAACAGTATATACGATATATATCATTACGCTACAGAGGTACATTATATTGGATATGTATATATGTATATATATATATATATATATATATATATATATATATATATATATATATGTATATATATATATATATATATATATATATATATATATATATATATATGCTATGGAGGAACATTATATTGGATTTGTATTTATTCGCTATGGATGCACAGTATATTGGATATGTATCTATACGCTATGGAGGCACAGTATATTGGATATGTATCTATACGCTATGTAGGATTTGTTTATTTTATTGTATCTATACGTTATGGAGGCACAGTATATTGGATATGTAACTATATGAGTCCTAAGGTTATTTGAAAATGTTTAAGCAATTTGTAATTTGAGCAGACAGAAAAATAAAAGAAAAGAAATTAAAAGTTATACTGACTCTGCCCGTCATGATCTGAAGGCATTGCTAAGTTGCTCACACGATATTTTAAACATGCTGTTAGTGCGGTGGCTGTGAATTGAATAGTGATATTCAGCCTCGGCTTTCATATTAGTGTCGTTCTTTAAAACATTAATATTTTGTGCTGGCTTTATAGTCGTTTCGACAGTTGCTAAGCAGTTGACGCTCATCGCATTAAAAAAAAATCCAACTATGAAGTGGTCATCTCAAGTCAGCATCCTATACGTATGTTAGTCACGGTCTGGCTTTATTACTACACATAATTGATCTAGGACAATATCGAGGAATTGCATTCAGTGACTTGGCATGGCGATTCATTGAAAAAATTCACCTATTGCGATCACTTATTAGTGGTATACACAAGTGCAATTGACTAGTATACGAGAATATATAAATTTGGAACTTGACTGGAAACCAGTAATAACAAAAAAATATAATGTTACATCCACCACAACATCACTAACAGGTCAACTAATTAACTGGACAGTAGTGTTTACTTATTTAGGTTTTCGTTCAAGCTGTTGTCACCGAAGTCACACAAGCAAATCGTCAGATTTGAACAAAATCCAAGTCGGCTGCATGACGTCTGATTGTGCCATATAATCGGTATGGAAGAAATGGACTAGATCGAGACTTGTTAAATATTGGAAAAGACTTTAAAATAAATCCTACTGCAATGTTGATTGATCTCTTTAGTGTATTGAATATTAAACAAGGTTATATAAAATTCAAAACAGGATAATGATGGTAAATGAAATTACATAAATTGTGAGGCAAAGTAAGGTACGTTGCAAAGTTTCCCTATTGCGGTTATCTGAGATGACACTGAGCAATACATTCCATACAGCATATATGTCCAGTAACTTTTCGTGCTGTGTGCTAAATTTAACTACTGTCTTGAGAAAAAGGTTCAACATGAAAAAAAAAAATCCTATATTTTCATTCATTTTTGACCTTTCCTAAATTACATGTTAACTGAAACAGTCCTTTCATTTGCAACCTTGAATAAAAAAAAAAGTATGTGTATCACCCTAAAGTGACTTAAAAGACAATAAGGATAAGTGTAGAGGTTTTCGCCGTTATATATATCGAAAGGTAAATAACTTTGCTAATATTATAATCATCGCCTTAAGAAATAAGAAACAATGAACAGCCTTGAAATTTGGAGATTTTCCGAAATGAACAGGGACATTGTCTAAACATGCTGAGGTTGTCTCATACGGAAGTTGTTGTATAGGCTACCATACAGAGGTTGATGCATAGAATACCAAACGGTCATTGTTGAAGAAGTTGTCACATTATATATATATATATATATATATATATATATATATATATATATATATATATATATATATATATATATATATATATATATATATATATATATATATATATATAATTTGCTAATAAATTAACAAATGATCTTTACCAAAAGATATACAAGAGATCAAAATGTCCTCATTGGTAATGTAGTTTAAATACATGCACTAGAGTGTAACATTTGAATATAAAACTCGTGTATAATTTACACAACTTTTAAATATGTAAATTGTTATGAAGTCTGGCAGATTTTACTTAAGTTACCTATCACTTTACTTTTGCCTCCAGCTAAGTGGAAAGTCACACACACATTGTTTATTGTTCTCATCAATCGTTATTGAAAGCTTTGTTGTGTCACTCACACGTTGTTTATCAGTCTCATCAAAAGTATGACAAGCTTAGTGGTATCTGAGGATGGCTCGACATCGTCTAAAATGCTGAATGATGTATAAGCCTACTAAACAGAAAAAAATTATAATTTCTGTTATTATCTAAGCATTAATTTGCTATGTTATAAAAGAAACCTTAAGTTCTGTTATCTGAACTTCAGAATTTAGAGTAATGGATTTGATAACTGCTCCAGGTCATGCTATATAAACAAACCTAGGTCATCAATCTCAAAGTTAATGCAAAAAAGTATGCTTTCAGGAATTTGTATTTTTCATTTTTTATTTGACTTATTCGGTCTAAATCGGCTATGTTTTTGTGTTTATCTTATTTTGTTGACTGAGGCGTAGATTTGGAATATTATTATATTTTCTACTTTTATTTTTTATGTATTACCTAACTGTTGATCTTGTTGATATGCAACGTGTTCCATCACAAATGTTTAATTACTGAAATGCTGTGAAAGATTTAGTGACTGTTTTATTAGCAAAATGGTTGTTTGGCAATGCAACAAACGTAATATATGCGTTATTGCATATACGTCTTCATTTTATATCTTAGTTTTAGAATTTAGTGATTATTTGATTGAATATAGAGTCGGTGCTTCGAAGACATTTTTCGAGCCAATTGCCCAGTCACTTAACAGACGTCGTAAAATAAATTATTCACAAAACATGATGGTAGTGTGTATTTGTTTAGTAAATGGGACTCTCCCTAACTTTTTAAGATGAGGATTTATCTGAATATTCTCATACATAAGACTTTGGATATTTGGGAAAGGAACACTTCTGTGTATTAGGGTTTAGAGTCATATTGTGTGTCCGTGGCATGAAATACCGATCTCTAGCTTAGATAAAGACGCTGATATATCATAAAAAGTACGGGAAAAAAACAACCAAGAAAGAGTGAAATTAGAAATTAGAGTTGAGTGGATGCAATTATTTGTGTGATTAGTGTGTTTGTTAACCATATATATATATATATATATATATATATATATATATATATATATATATATATATATATATATATATATATATATATATATATATGTCAACGACTGTTGTCTTTGGGTCCTTTAAAGTAGAAGAAATATTGGCCTGAAAACATTTTGATGCAAGTGGTCGATATTGCTCGTTAGACTCGGTTGTAGTATGCTTTAAGACCTTATGGCGTGACATAAGATAGATGCTGGATACTTTGTTGAAATTTATTTTTCAAAAATATTTTTTGTTAAGTATATCTCTATAATGCGCTTAATATTTGTACATGACTAAGGGTTATGCCTACTTGACTTTTGTTATGTTTTAGCATGATTATTCAACTTTGAGTTCAAGGCCTAACATTGTTTATGACGTTAGATTGTTCAGGAAGCGAACTTGTTTAAAATATGATGGAATTTTCCATTAAAATATAATCACATCCAGGGAATTCGAGAGCACTTTATTACATCATAGGTCAAGTGACATTTGCATACAGAAAAACTGGGGAAACATTTATAAATTCCTGTTTTGCGATCAGAATGTGGAATCTGTGTTTAGATATAATTTGAGAGAACTTATTTATTTAAATTACTCATTGGAATTACAAAGTGCTCATTCATGTTTTGGACTAAAACATTCATTTTTTATTATCGAGGACTCATTCAAAGACTGTGTATTATATTATTTTGATACATCAAGAAAAATAGCATGCTTGATGAATCACAGCATTTTTATTTGTTGAAAGTCATTACTCCACCAGCCCATAAAACTTGGTTCAAAAGAAAACAATTTCAGTCATTGCCTTTTGAATCAAGTTTTATGAGCTGGTGGAGTAACGACTTTCAACAAATAAAAATGCTGTGATTCATCAAGCATGCTATTTTTCTGAACGAAGACATAAGTACCAGCACATTTATTCCACAATCGAAGAAATGTCTTGCAATGATATTGGTTTTGCAAAATTTTGAAATGTATATTCGTTCAGGCGATTCTCTGATTATTGTTATCGGTGATCCCATCCCTTATTTTTAGTAATACAATGAAACACAGAAGTAGTGAGTGGTTCGACCGTAGGGTCTATAAGTGTATTTGTGTTAAATTTGGTCGTTTTTTTATACTATAGAGTCAAAATGTATAGGGTCACGTAGACTAATGTGTTAAATGTGAGCGTTTATACTATAGGGTGAGTGGGAATTTAACATGGACTACTCTAGGGGCAATGGGAATTGACCTTAAGGTACTGGACACTGGCAACAAGGTCTAGAAGAGAAGGAAGACGATGAAAGTTAAAGGGTGATGGTAATCTTATACATTTTGGCAGAGTTAATGTGTCTAAAAGAAATGTATCAGACTTCTTTAATACGACCAAAGGTAAAACAACCTGCACAAGCCAAACATTCCATGTCCGTTCACACACCTACTACGCCTAAGATCCACACAGTAGTGATATGTACCTACTCATCGACAATAGTGAACCCAGACGTAGGCCTTTGCAGTCGCAAACGGAAAAGGCAGCTAAATCTCACTACTTCCCGTTCCTGGGTTTGTTTTTAAAAACAAGACAGAAACGCCCAATTTTCTTTGCAGGGCCACCCATCTCTCTCGAAAAGAGACTACTCAACATCTCCCAAAATCAACTAAATCCCTATGTGACTCTCCTTGTTTTTTGAATTTCTTCATTCTCAGATTTTCTTTCTTCTTCAGAAATCTCGTCTCGTCTACTTTTCTTCTCTTTCTGGACATGCTTGCGTTCTTCATTTTCGGAGGATACCCACATTTCTCTTCCCAAAGGGGCCATGTGCAAAAGGGTGCTATTGGTGGAGGACCTTCACAGCTTCAAAATGAGCCTCCTCCGAATTAAGAACCCTCAACACAAAATCTGTTTAGCCCATGCCATTGTGGTGGGACGAACGTATGCTGACAAGAAAGACACGATATAATGAAAAAGATTCTGGCAAACTATTCAAACCTCGAACAGAGCCAAACAACGAAGACAAGCAGAACTCCTGTTACAGCAAGTGGGGATATCTTACGAAACACCTTGTGACATTTCTGAAATAGAAAAATTGCAAGATATCCTGGCTCCACGCTACACCTTGAAAGCACACCCTCAAGAAGTGCATAGACCTCTGTTGTTTCCTGGCAAAAATTTCAACGGCTGACAATACATTCACGTCTATTAGCATGATGAACATTTCAAAACCATTATCAGATTTGCCTTAATCCTGGGATATGGTCAATACTGTGAGAAATGTTAATATAGCTATAACAATATTGAGCAACAGAAGCATTGTGGGTCGAAATGTGGGCGATGCTTAGCCTCTAAATTCTGTCTTCAAGAAGGCCAAGAACGAGTGCATTACCCTACTTGTCAGTTCACTTTTGACAGCCCCAATTGTTACCAACAACATCTTAAGACGCAAGGTTCACATAATAAACTGTGCTTGTCAACTCTTGAGAGTGTGTCCTACTTGTGGACAAGGCATACGTAATAATAATATCAAGTTTTGCGTATGTTCAGGAAAGAAATCATGTCATATTTGTTGCTAAATCGTGGACTAGGAACACAAATGCTACATTACAAAATACCATTCCAAACATGAAGACGAAAATGACCAGACGAAAGGCAATTTCATATTTTTCGATTTAAAATGCATGCAAGGGACAGGCATTCCCATTCATAATTTCAGCTTGGCTCACCGAGCGTGCTTAAGTGCAAACAAGCGCCTCTCTTTAGCCATTGCCCTCCCTGCAGCAAAGATTCCTAGAGGACGTGAAAAAAATTTTCGAGGACCAAAGACACGTTGACTCATTTCGCCCAATGGATCTTAGACCCTATCGGCGAGACATGGAGTCAAGATGAAATCGAACATTATGAAGATTGCCATCGCTATCCCACGGTGATGGTTTACAATTTATCAGAATACTATGGACGTTTTCTTCTCAAATACTATACGGAACAAAGTATCGAATGTCCTTGATCGAAGCTAAATCTTTTCCATGTAAGTGGTACAAGTGCAGTTTAAAAATTTGATGCGTTACTTCACCATGCCTTTGTGTCGAATACCTAAAACGTTTGAAATGACCTAGATTGGGTCAAAGGCAATATTTCACACTTTTTCAATACCAAAGCCAATCAACACGCCGTTCTGCCAAACAATCCTGACAACATGATCACCGAGCAAAGAGAAGTTTTTTACCGTTTGTACCACGCTCACGCCTCGGACCCATTCGACTTTCATGAAGAAATGTTAAAGTAATATTGTTTCGACGTGGATATTTTACATTACTGTAGAAAATATTTGTGAACTGATCATGGCTTTCGAGTGATCGATCCTTTGACAGAAGCCTGCATCAACGCCAGGAGTTCAAAGATTCGTGCCGGAAAACATCATATGTGTAATTAGTCCTCAAACTACAAATTTTGTCAGACGTCAATACTCGGTCGAAGCCCAACGCATGTTACGTCGCTAATGCGACAAGGAAGACAGATGAATCCAACACACTTGCTACAGAGGAAGCAAAACGACCATCGAAACGTATTCGTTGGATGGCTGGGACTTAGAAAACCTCAAGAAAGTGTACTAGTTTAACGGTAGTTTATTTCACGGATGTCCGATCTGCTAACATCATTGTGGCACTAAAAATCACTTTTTATAACGTACATGGGAATACTTGTACGAGGCCACTTATCAGCGGTGCTTGAAGTTCAAACAGCAAGGATACCAATTAGTGGAAATGTGGGAACATCAGTACGGTCACTATTTGAAAACCGATCCCGTTGGAAGGTACAAGTTAGTTAACACATTGAACCCGCTGGATCTTTTATATGGATGACGTACCAATACCACCCGTTTGCTGTACCAAAGGCGAAAGGAGAAGAAATTAAATATTGTCACTTTTCAACAGGGCACCCGCATTTGCTGACAGAACACATCGACCTGGACAACTTTCGACAATACGAAGGATTGATTGAATATAACGTCTTGCTTCCTACGGACTTGTACCATCCCGTTTTACCTCACCATTGCCTGGGAAATCTGATCTTTCCTTTGTGTCGTACTTGTGTCGAAACGTGCAGCCAATACTAATCTTTATATCATACCTAGAAAGAACGCGCCGTGACGAGTTCGTGAGTCTGCGTGGAATTGTTTAAAGCTCTTAACCTGGGATACCAAATTTTAGAAGTGTACAGAATTTACCACTTTCCCAATACACTAAAATACCACAAGGGTGACCAAACTCAGACAGGTATTTTCGAAGATTATGTGGATGCCTTTTTAAAACTGAAACAAGAAGTAAGCGGCTATCCTTCTTGGTGCCAAACAAAATTCAAAAAGAAATACTTGAAGCAAGAGGCCATAACTTTATGCCACGTGTAGAAAAACGAAGGAAGGTGATCATTTGCTAAAGGGATGATAAATTGTGGATCAATATGGCACAACGACCGAGTTTACCCAAGACAGAGTATTTGACAGAACCTTCTCGATACTTCCCGATGATTCACTACAAAACGAAATATATGAAACACATGGACGTCCTTCGTGGAGTCTTGATCTTGGTCAATTGCGAAGAAGAACTGGATATTGTAGAAGAGGACGAATTTGGAAATGTCAATATTGCGGAGTACGAGACAGCCCATCCTCCCTTAAAATTGTACGAAGCTTTAGATCTGTTTGGAGATCGTGTGTTGAATTTTGACACGGACATTTTAATGAACATCGATCGCCTGGGTCAACGTCACCCTGTCATCCAAGGAGATCTTAATGGAGCCTGGACGGACGAACGCCAAATAACAAGATTCTAAGTTTAGCTAGTGGCGGCCCCAAAAAAGTATGGGTACGAATACCGGGAAAACCACAAGGAGAACTGTACACAAAGAGTAAAGTGAAAGGATTGACTCTCAATTATTAATTATCCCATTAGTCAACTGGTGAACTTTGAGGTATTGAAACAAGCCTTGCAGTCTGGAGAGGATCGATATTTTAAAGTGACCACCACAAACCTCACAAGACTGTTCGCTTAGCTTCACACCAAATCGTCAGTGAACTCTTGGAACAAGTGTATCGAATCTTGCTCTAGAAAGGAGTCTGACTTCCCAACCACTTCACTTTATCGTACGGATACACTAATATAAAAGGTTTGGCTGCAAGACAATAGCCACTAACAAGACGGATGCTGTACCTTGTCATGACTGTGATGCTGTACCCTCTGTCTTCAGAGATTCAGTGCCACATCGTGGGAACGTTTATATGACTACTACAATACCACATTATAGGAACTTTGCTAACTACTACTACCATGCCTGCCATGGATGATGCTGTGCGTGTCAAACCTGACAGATGCAAAACCGATGTCACTTATTATCGTACACCTGATCACGTAACTTGATGGAAAGGAACCTGTGAAAGAAGAATATTCTATCCCTGTGCGTTTGTCTGAATAATGCGATTTTGAATGTCGATTCAAAACCATTCGAGTAAAATGGAACTTACCTCGAAGAATTATCCAGAGCCGCATGTATCTAAGTGGGCCAAGGGGATAAAGTAAAATGCTTCAGTTGCTATGCGACACTTCACCAGTGGGATTAGAAGGAGTCTGCTTAACTGGAACAAACTCATTGATATCCACACTGTCAGAACCTACATAGAGTGGGACCTCAGTAATCTTTAAATGGATACTTTCAAGAGAAAATTGGTAATTTGCCTGTGGAGATGAGACTCATTTACGGAGAATTAGTCAAAATACAAGTGAAACGCAAACTTAAAATCATTTCTTCATTTTTAAACTATGCTCTTTTCCAAAGTAAACGAAGACTGATTATGGGATGATGCTACTTCAGTCACAAATATAAACGATATTTGTGACGTCCCAGCAATTTCTGATTCTTGTAGAACACTATTTGTATTACTTCAAACAAATGAGGGTATAAAATCTAGCTACCATGCCGCGACGTTTATCAGTTATGGTACAACAGATTTCGTGGCAGGAAAGCAATGACCATATTTAGACTGTGGAGGATTATGCAAATCTATTACCCGAACTGTGTGTATTAAATTGGGGACGCCGTGTGGTGTGTTTAATGACTTGCTTTTGGGGATTTTGTTTAAAAGCCAATTCATTGTGTTTGAGGAAGGCATCCTGACGAAGACGAAGGGATCGTGTCTGACCCCAGTAGAACACACCTGGTCATATCCGGCGACTGATTAGGAGAATATGAAAAAGAAATTAAACTGTCGTTTTCCTGCAAAGGGCATCATTGTAATGCTAGTGTCATTTATATCACTCAAAATTTATTTCAGCAAATAAATCTCATCCTACTATCAGTCTCAATGCTCTTTACTTGGTCTTTCTTAAAAGCCTTTGAGATCATTAGCAAACGTAAGTCTTAGACAAACAGTTAGGAACGCCTTGACTGGCACACGCGTAAGACGATGCCACTTAAACCCAGCACACCTATTTACTTGAGGATTTAAAACCCACCACACCCGATTATTTGCGATTTCGCATCTGTCTTTTTAACCACTGGTGTCAAGACGAAGAGCCTTTTGTGTATACGTCCCCATCGACTTAACAACAAAAACGTAGGACACTTTTGGTCTGTCTCAAACATGATGTCTCTTCATCCTCGTCTTCCCGTCAAATTGATTCGTTCCTTGTACGTCATCAAGATACGTGCTCGTATCTCAAAAGCCAGACTCAAAGAAATCTTAGGATAGTTTACGGTTGCAGCACATCAATTACTGCAAGGCATCATTCACATTCCATATGAAACCAAATGCTTTTTTGAGAGAAATAAAATAGTCTTTTACGCAAATGTCTGATCTCCGCATCGATACTCAAGCCAAAAAGTAAATCATTTTGAAACCTGGAGGTAGCTGTTCTCTAGGAGGTTTCATCATTCTCTCCCTCTTAAAATGGGACCCTACAGCTCATAAACACATCTGAAGAAAAAGTCACACCCGACCTAAAAGCGTCTGAAAGAAAAAGTACAGCGGTGTCAAGAAAAGGTCAGAGCCACACAAAAATAAAAGTCCCGAAAAAAAGAAAAAAGAAAAACGCCCATAAAGGACCTTAGAAAACAGCTACTCGCATGAGAAGCACTGTGGCAAGGGTGCAATATTACATCCCCTAGCCAGTGACGATGACTGCGTCTCCAGTTGCCTCAGGTTCTTCAGCTTCTCCATTGCTAACGATACCATCCAAACACAACTTGACACGTATTGTTGCTAATTTGATGAAAATATGGAAGCTTGTTTCGTCTCAAACTTTTCCTCCAGCTGCTATATCCTCCACCTTTGTAGATGCAGTGGCCGCTGCTCACAAAGTACCTGCCCCCAAAATCAAAGTCCAAGATACATTGAGCATGTTACAGAATTTACTGGACTTATCCAAGCAAAGACTGTCCCGATTTGGTCCTTTGCGAAACATTTCACGACGTGTGATGCCTGCTATGAAAATGAAACAACGTAAAGTAATCAGTGGTGACGCATTCCAGTGTAAAAGACGACCTGGGAAAACGATGAGGATCAGTGTTTTTGTGCTCATGAATGCCCAAAGATGTACACTCAAAGAAGTGCACACCATCATCATCACCGTTCTCCAGTCAATAAAGGAAAAGGAAAAAGAAAAGGACAGTCTCGTTATACGAAAAAAAAAACGCTTAGCCAAGCATTGACGTCTACCCCAGAAAACACAGTCTTTCAAAGAAAAAGAGGATGAACCAAAGGGGGGGGGTTGCTTCACAATACAGAAAAGATTCGTCACATAGTCAAAGAGTTCGCCAAACTGTCTAGTTACAAACCCTTCAGCCTATTCCAAAAAGAGATAAATGGGTGTGTGCCATGTCATCGACATCAGCGTATTTTTATGTGTACCCCGGAACACACAAATGTATCACATTTCCCGAAGCTATCCCACTTCTATCCCCTAAGGAAAGAAAAGAAAAGAACTGCCTAATCATTTAGTCTAACATTTAGACGTGTTGTCCTTCCTGTTCAAAGCTCATCCACCCATGCTAAAACAACTCATTCAAACCGCCTCCGAAGACGTCATCTATACCGTGTGCGAATGTTGTCTGAATGTCTGAATGGAGCAATAATCTTATCTCATTATCAAAAATAATGCTTAGCCAAGCAACGACACGTTCTTTGCAAAATGGTTCAGACTAATGTACCTATGCACCAAAAGTAATAGATGTTGGTACAACGCATAGGATTTGTGCTCCTGTTGTTAGCACATATACTAAAAGTCCATATTGGCACCACTGATTACAGCACTGGTGAGTCCTCCTGCTTCACAAGAGATAGGTCAACGACGAAAAGGATCAAGAAGATAAAAGTGATCTCTCGGGTGAAAAGATCTCAGATGTGACCTTTGAAATCTGATGGAAAGACGAAAACTGTCTTTAGTGACTTACAAACTATGGATGGAAATCCGTTGTTGGCAAGAATAACGGACCCAAAATTAACATCCCAATACTCATTTGACTGTGATGTCCCATTTACAGCACGAATTACAATCGTTTATCGATCGCGTCAGAAACGGAAAAATCCCAACAATACGGTCTAGTGTTGAAACAACTTCAACTTTTTCACAAGACAGCTTTAGACGAAATAGGCCAACGGTCTCTGAAAGATTTTAAGACTCTGAAGAAAACTCCATCATCACAACCACCAATGACCATGACAAAGAAGGGAGAAGAAGAGTTTCAAACTTTACCAGAAAAGAAGTATCTAAGTTATCACAACAAACATCCAGAATTGGTTGGATTAAAAAGATGGTGGCAAACCCTTCCTCCTCAGGAGAAAAAAGGACGGTGAAGACAAAAGTTGAACAAGAACTGATTACCCCAATTCAGACAACTTCCTCGAAACCTATTGCTTGGCAGACTTGCAAAGCATCACAATCCAATAACATACCACACGATGAAACGATTAGCTTCCGCGAAGAGTGGGCGACATATTTGAAAAGGTCCTGATGAAGAAATTGTTAGCCAACATTTGCTACTATCCATTCCATCATGCAGGTTATGGAGGAGTTCAAAAATTGTATCGTGCTTCCAAAACACCGACGCAAAAGTATCAGTTCACCTCAAGTGCAATGATGGTTACAAGAGCAAGTAACGTACACTTCGATCAAACCCAGTGGACGAAAATTTTCCAGAAATCGCACATAGATCGCCAATGGCAAGTCGAATTATTCTGTCTCTCATTTGGCCACCTACAATCGTGGCTAAACAAATTTGCCTTGTGTAATCGACGTCTTTTTCAAATTTGAATGCGCGTACATTGTGTGTGTGTGTCTTTTCTTCTCTTAACAAACCCCTTGTCCCTACACTTGTGAGTGTTTGTTTTGTGTGAATGTGAGGTAGTGTGACTATAAACACTCACTCCTTTGCTGATGCGATTGTATGCATAGCGTGTTTCGTACATAACAAATTTTCATCTCCAACTTGATAGAAAGTATAGTAGTTTTGTTAGTATTAGAGTGTTGTTTTGTATAAAAAATTATTTTAGGTTGTCGATCTCGTCCCTGTGGATTGTTTGGTATCTGATATGGGTAGTTGGTAAGATGAGATGTTTTCCTTCATGTCCGCGTTTGAGGTATATAAGCCATAGCGTTCTTCAATCGCGCTTTCAACATTGAAGAAGCGAAGATGGCCAGCAATATTGTAGACAACACGATGAAGTTGCAACAGGTAGCAGATGACCTGGGGATGATATGAAACTGCTGGTGAAAGTGGATCATGGGTGTAATAGTCCCCATAGAGTGAAGATGAAACTTAATAATTTCATGAAAGTAAAGGACAGACTAAGAGAGCTGGTCAAACAGGAACAAGAAGAAAAGGTGGAGAAAGAGAAAAAAAAGAAGAAATGAGAATATGCAATGTAAATGTGACCCCCATGGACCTCTTTCCTGCACAAAAATACCAATATTTTATTGACAGTCTCGTGCGGTAAATCATCGTGTCATCCGCAAGGACAAAATTTCAAAACTTACATACAGTTATTTTGGTGTCACCCCGTCTGCTGGTGTCATCAGGTGCAATCAGCACCCCTTTAGTGACGCCACTGTGTGATCCTTTAAATTTTGACTCTATAGTACAAACGACCAAGTTTAACATTAATACCCTTATAGACCCTACGGTCGACCGACTCATCACTAAAAGAGTCAGAGATTTTGAGGTGGAGTGTGGTGTTGTATGAATATGACATTTACACGTTCACATCAGTATCTTCAAGTTAAAAATAATCTGACTCCATAACTTAAAACAAAAAACTTTTTGTTAGTAGGATATATATATATATATATATATATATATATATATATATATATATATATATATATATATATATATATATATATATATATATATATATATATATATATATATATATGCTCAAATATTAAAAATAACATGGCTTTTAAAGTGTTGATATACCAATACTATTGATTGATATACCAATACTATTGGTATATCAAATTTTGATCAGCCCATGACGCAAAAATACGCATACATAAACATTCTTGGAACATTGTGCAGTTGTGCCTTTTTCCTATAGATCAATGATGAATTTCCACTCATGAATCATTAGTGAAGTATCAAAATAACGATAGAAAGTACAATATAATCCCTGTTTTCTTTTTGAATTTAACATGGTACACAATTTAATCTTAATCCCTTATTTATCCGTTTACCCTCCATCTCATGCACCGTGAACAATATGCGCAGAAGTCTTGAGTGAGAGAGAAAAGAAATTGGGCCGGATAAAAAACACCTTAAAACGGAAAGCGATTATTATTAATTAATTACGAAAGAATCCAAAGGCCTCTCTCTCTCTCTCTCTCTCTCTCTCTCTCTCTCTCTCTCTCTCTCTCTCTCTCTCTCTCTCTCTCTCTCTCTCTCTCTCTCTCTCTCTCTCTCTGTATTACAATCGTATCAAGATAATGGCGAAAATCCATGTCAAGATTAAAATTGGGGATTTTCGCTTGAGTAATACCATAATGTCTTTGATCCTATGAAGAATGATGGTAAATGTTAAGTCAAACGGACCAGAGACAGACAGACAGACATAGACACATAAACAGACAGACAGAGACAGAGAGAAGGAGAGAAACAATTTTAAAATCAGAGAAACATTAATTAAAGCAGAATAATAACTTACATGAACTTTAAATATATTGCAATATTTTAATTACCTTCTTTTGGTTCGTCGTTTCGCTTAAATTCTATTACACGCTAGTTTCATAGGAACCTGTATTTCAGTGCATTGATGAGCGTTCAGTATTCAATAATTTATTTGTCTGTTGGCCTGGTGCTCTACTTTCTTCATTAAAACCATCTTTCATGTATAAATCATATGTGTAACTTATATTGATTTAATTAGTATGAATTTAAATTGAAACTCAAATATGAGAACAATCAGCTTTTAAATATGAAAAGGTGATTGTGAATAGGAACAAAAAATACCGAACTACATTTAGTAGCGGACACACTCCGCAGGAATCTGAGTTAACTCACCAAGTCAATACAGTTGCCTCTCGTCAATCTCTCTCCATTTAAAATGCAAATAGATGTACATGTATTTGTATATGATATAAAATAATATACTTATAGTATGCACGCTATATCAAAGGCATACCACTCGTTAAATAAATATAAATATTTCACTAAAAGGAAATTCGGCAAGCCTAGTTTCCCTTTAAAAAAATAATTACACATCTTATGGTATGTCATTGATGCAGTGTAATGCAATATATATATATATATATATATATATATATATATATATATATATATATATATATATATATATATATATATATATATATATATATATATATGTGTGTGTGTGTGTGTGTGTGTGTGTGTGTGTGTGTGTGTGTGCCGCCAGCCAATATGATGGTAGGAATTTGGAAATGTAGTGACCAACCGGAACTCAGCCTCATCTCGGTACATATTGAGATATGTACGGCATTCATTTTCGGCAATTAAATGCAGCCTTGTTCTGATACAGAAAAGAAAAGAATATACAAGAGAGGGAATGAAATTTGTGAGCACGTGCGGGGCAATAAGAGGATAATGGATAATATAATAAGATATATCAAATCATTCTTTCGTGAGGACTGAGGATAGAACACCGTGTCTAAATGATGCCACTAATCAATGAACGTCGGCAGATAATTAACGAATTGTCCTATATCAGTAGCTTAACCTATGGACCGACGATGAATGGTTTTGCTGTCCAAGGTGCGAGGCTTGTATAACAGACGTACTGGGCTTAACATGCATTACCTAACTGATGTTTACAATATATTCTGTTATTCATAAATTATATAAAACTTCATCATTGTTAAAAACTGAAATAGAAACCTTAAAGCTGTTTGACATATTTTCCGTGTCTATTTTGAATCATATATTAACCGAATGAGTTTGAATTCTTAGGTAGTTTTTTCCGTGAGTGGTTTTTGATGTGGGAATCATAAAATTATCTCATGCAAAAATGGCATTGCTTGACGTAATATTGTTACTTTTAAAAGCAACATGCATGGTGTGCTTAAGAATTATTTTGAGTCGTATGATTATATTGATTGATATATAAAAAGTTCTCATATTTTAAGACTAAACCAAGTTATTATTATACGAGTTCTTATACGAGTCCTTAAAAATTATGTGCTATACTTATTTTCGGAAATAATAATGCTTTTGTTAAAGTTTCGAACGCAAAAACCATTTTTGAGAACATTTTAAAACTCAACTGTTTATTATTGAAAGCGTATGATAATTTTATGATCTTTAAGAGATGCCTGCAAATTTCTTGTCAGATATTACACGAATTCGAACCGAGGGTTAGAAATTAAATGTTTTAGTGATGTTTTTTCATCTTATTTCTATGCCCCATCAATTCACTCTCGAATTTTAGAAATTAAAAAAAAACAGTTATTGGTTTAAAAAGCCAATTGGTCGTTGGATAACATTGGTGCTTTAATTAAATGATAACATGTTGATGATTAGTTAGATTGATATATGATATAGTACAAAAGTTGCAAATGAAAAGAGTGAAGTCAACAAGCTTTGTACATTTTAACAAAATAATTTAATTTCCTAGAAAACAATGTAAAATATGAAATAGGAGTTATGTTTTTTTTTAGTATAATCAAAATATTAATCCTAGAATTGAAAAATATAAGTCCTATGACTAAACAGTTCTAACTGAATCCAGATTCAAATATCGATGAAATTATAATACGGAAAACTTTGGCGTCAGATGAGGTCGTTGTACGGATGGCTACAGTTTCTCGTTGAAAAACAATTTATAATGTTCTGTTTAGAATTCCAGAATAAATTCCCACTAAAAGTCTTTGTCCCAAAATTTTTGTAAAAAAACGCACTTATTTTGTTTCCCAGAGCATGTGACTTATTAAATCCGAATAGATGAACTTCAAAACAAACTGGCGACAACACTAAAGACACATTGAGCTCTAAAGGTGTTAAAAATACGACTGAAAAATCTACTAGAAAATGTAAATTTTAACCAACGATTTTAGATCACATAGTTGTACACGTGGTCGTTGTAAATACACGTGCATTCCAGATTCCTATGAAAGAAATCAAGGTATTTAGGATTTTTTTTATTACAAAGAATTATAAATATATAGCAAACAGAAAAGAAAGTGCTAGCCCGCATTCAGTAGTAGAATATTGGTAATAGTATGCATAAATAATAATTTAATACAAATAATAATATTATACCTGCACAAACACCAGGTCATATCTCATCACGATTAAGCACGCATCACCAGATAAATTATGGCATTGAGTCGTTGTTATATGAACTCGTGCGTAGCAGACACACTCGAATGAGGACCTATTAATTAATTCTCATAGGAATCTATGACGATCGTGTATGTATATATGCGTGCTTAGTCGTGACGGGATATTGGCTGGTGTGTGCAGGCAAGGCGATTGGTGCCGTTTACTCGCGGACCTGGGTTCGAAACTCCGTAGAGTACGAATTAAATTCTCTAGCCTGCATGATGTTATATATATATATATATATATATATATATATATATATATATATATATATATATATATATATATATAACAGTACAATAGCAAATGTGTACAGTAATTTTCCACCTACTGCTGTCGAGATATAGACATACATATACAGCTATCAATTTAAAAAAGGCAATGTTGTCAACTCCGTCAATGAAAACTTAATAACAAATAATGAACTGAATTTCTTTTTAAAGCTGGATAACTTTGGATCATCTGACTAGCAATTTAAAACTGAACCGAATTAAAATAGGGCACAATAACATCCACTATTAACTCAATTAACAGGAAAATAATGATACCTTGATCTACTGATCAAAAGGTACTCCATTACCTCCATTTTATTTCTCAAAATCATAGTTCTTTAACGATTAGGGTAGTTATCACATGGCCTAGACACCGATAAATGT
>JAEAOA010002176.1:187500-445000 GCA_016746295.1 Potamilus streckersoni | reverse complement strand
TCGAGGCATTGAAAATGGGCCTTGAAAAGGGCCGTTGTTTTGTATGTCAACATCATGCCGTTATCATACAGGACATCCCATAGCTGTTTTATTTATCAAATTTCTCAAAGTTTATCTTAAACTGCATCTCACTTCTGGTCCGAAGATGAGAGTCCGCTTGAAACGGCCTTATCTTTCCACATAACATCTTCTTTTCCAATTAGTGGCACCCTTAATCCGGACGACAGCCCATTTTGTTTTCATATACATGGGTATGTCCGTACAGAAAACATTGACGATACCCAGTGAAGGATTCAACGTCGATTAACATCTTTGTGACGATAACAGATGAAAGGAATGAAGTGAACCTCGTTTAATTATAGGGGAAGACCGGATCGAAACGGATTGAAATAGTTCACCAATCCCAACAGGCGTTGCTAAATTCAGTCGCTTAGCGGAGTCTGTCTTCCAATCCGAAGAGAGTTATCTGTGAAGTCACAATCCCTGTATACGTGCACTAGCGTTTATGTGCAGTGAATTGATGTGATATTGTTTGGTGAAACATGACGGAACCTAAGAATCGATGCGATATTATTTTCTGAAACATTCATATATTTGGATTATAGGCAAGAAAATTCTCACAGGTATTAATATTAGTAACATTATTAGAATAGGCAAAGCTTTATTTGCTTTCATTTTTGTGCAGATTTGAGGCTTAATCTCTTTTATCTTAGCAATTAAAAGAGTGAGTAGTTCTGGATCAAAATGGCTGCACAACCAAAAACGAAAGAAAAAGGAGGAAAATAAGGGCTTATTTCCCTACGGAGCAAGGAAGAATCCTGTTGGTCCGCAGAGCGCCAGGATTCTAAGTCGTAGACCTGTCAAGCTTCTCCGAAGCAGAACGACCCCGACCAGCCGAGATTTTGCAATATCTGGTCTCGAGAGGTACAAAAACAAAGAACATCCAAAGGCTTCAAAACGGGGGCAGAGGATTATACTTCCTTTTCGCTAAGGGAGATATGCCGCTATACAGGAATAATCAATGTATGGAAATTAGAGGAAAACCTGTCCAACTATATGCACCTCCTCCACTAGTCAAACATTTAGGGGAGAAAATTGTGGAAACACACTTTTCTGGACTACATCTAGAAATACCCCTTGCAGAACTTGTAGTTAAAACAGAAAAAAGAAAAGAAATTTTCAGTCAAGTCAATAAAGTCATAAATTGCCACGTTTTGGAGTTTTCCAAAGTTTTCACCGGGATACGCTTTATCACTGTGACAAAGGAAAATACCAAGAAAATTCCAGCCTTCTTCTACGTCCTACTGTTTCTTATCAAGTCCTGGTATTGGGGTTGTCAACTACACCGACCATGCCACAAATGTGGACACCTCGGCCATTTAACGAGAGAATGTCAAAACCAGGCACCTCCACAAAATAAAGCTCCCAACACCAACGCCAACACCTATACTTCAACAGTAAAGAAGGATCAGCCAATAGACAAGACTTTAGAAAGCCTGTTACAAGAAGTCACTCAGCCACGGGTAGTTAAAGCGGAAGATGTAGGAGAAACTAACGATGAAACGATCACACCAATTCATAAAGATATGTAAAGAAGAAGAAAGTAAGATCTAAAAACGTGACTTATCGACTCGTACAGTAGTTGAAGTCTTGACTCAAATTCATGCCAGCAATTTTGAAGATGAATTGAGTGAACCAAAATTTAAACCCAGAGAGTCGACACCAAAACAAAGTCCATTACCACCAGTAAACCCTAAAAACTACTATCACATTCGAGGGACAGACAAACATTCCTCTAGAAAATTTAGAACTACAGCCTACACGTACACAGTAAAGCTTAAAGATTGCAAGTCCAAAGTACCTTTGGAGAAAGCTAAGGGGTTCATCACGATGTGTGGGATTCTTTGTTATCCAATCTGAAACAGCAATGTCAAGCCAAAGAAGACGATCGCTTGAGACATTCCATTCATCACGACAATTTGAAGTTTCCCTTATGGAACGAGGTTAGCAAGCCATTAGAATTGACATCATCAAAAGTCATTGACAAAATTCAACACGTCTAATGATAAGTTTCACATCACCGATGAAAAAGCGACACTGCTCATGACCCAAATTTCTCTTCCCCAAGGGATAAGATATGGCAAAAAAGTGTTATTGGTAGACAACCTTCGTAGCATCAAGCGTAGCCTCGTCCAAATTAACAACCCTCAAAACCAGATGTGTTTAGATCGAGCCATCGTGATGGGACGAACGCATGCCGACAAGAATGATACAACTAAATGGAAAAGAGCCTGGAAAACTATTCAACGATCTGACCGAGCAAAACAACAAAGGGGGTAGAACTCATGTTACAACAAGCGGAACTACCTAAAGACATACTATTGCATTCCTGAAATGCAAAAATTGCAAGACGTCTCAGCTCCACGTTACACATTGAAAATGCGCCCTCAAGAAGTGCGCGGACCTCTCTTGTTTCGAGTCAAAGATTTCAATGACGGACAATACATTCACGTCTGTTATCGCGATGAATATTTTGATGCCATTACTGGTATCACTGCATTCCTGTCATATGGTTATTACTGCGAGAAATGTAACTATGGCTATAACAATCAAAATAAACACAAGCATTATGGATCGAAATGCTTAGGCCGTTTGGCCTCTAAAATCTGTTTGGACGAAGAACAAGAAAAGGTGCATTGCTCTGCTTGTCAGCGCACGTATGTCTGCCCTGCCTGTTACCAACAACAATTGAAAACGCAAGGTTCACAGCAAAAATTTACTTGTCAGCTCCTGAGATTGTGCTCTACTTGTGGACAAGGCATACTTACTTGTCGTCAAACCGTGGACTTAGAACACCATTCAAAAATATCATTCTTAATATGAAGATGACCAAAAGACATGAAATTTCATTCTTTTCGATTTCGAATGCATGCAAGAGACTGGTATTCTCATTCCTAATTTCTGCGTGGCTCACCGAGCGTGCGATAAATGCATCCAAGAACCTATCTTTACTAAATGCCTTCACTGTAGCAAGATTCCTGGAGGACATGAAAAATTATTTCGTGGGCCTAACACGCTGACCGATTTGCCAAATGGATCTTAGACCCTTTCGACCAGACGTGGAGCCAAGTAGGCATCAAACTTTACAGAGATTGTCATCGTTATGCCACGGTGATGGTTCACAATTTCTCGGGATACAATGGACAGTTTCTGTTGAGATACTATACAGAACCAAGTACCGAACGTCCTAAAGTGACTTAGAACGGAACCAAAATCATTTCCACGCAAGTGGGTCAAGTGCAGTTTAAAGATTCGATGAGTTATTTGGCCATGCATTTTAGTCGTATGCCTAAAACATTTGGCATGACAGAAATGGCCAAAGGCAATTTCCACACTTTTTCAATATTGAAGCCAATCAACATGCTGTACTACCAAATTTGACTGAGGCCCACTACTACGACCCCGAAAGCATGCGTACCTAACAACGAAATGCTTTCTACGCATGGTACCTGAGTCACGCCTCGGACCCTTTCAACTTTCAAGAAGAAATATTAAAATATTGTAGTTCCGACGTGGACATTTTACGGCGTTGCTGTGGAAATGTTGAGAACTGTTCGTGGAACACGGAGAGATCGATCCTTTAAAGAAGCCTGTACCATTGCCAAAGCATGTGCTTAGTGTACCGCCAACGATTCATGCCCGAAAACACCTTAGCTGTCATCAGTCATCAAACGAAGAGGTTTGTCGAACGTCAATACTCAGTCAAAGCCCTATGCTGTTTACATAACTTGTGTGACAAGGAAGACAAATGGATTCAACATGCCCGCAACGGAGGAGGCGAGAAAGCCATTGGAAGGTATTCAGTAGATGGCTGGGACTTTATAAACCACGAGATTGTGTACGCGTTTAACGGGTGTTTATTTCATAGATGTACCACATGTAATCCTCAACATGACACTAAAAATCAGTTTTTACAACGCATCATCTAAGAATTGTATCAGGCCGCTTGTCAACCTCGCTTGAAGTTAGAAGAGCAGGGATACCAAGTGATAGAAATGTGGGAACACGAGTATGATCAGTGATTGAAAACCGATCCCGAGTTTAAGCGCATCGTGGAAAGTTACAAGCTAGTGGACACTCTGAACTTCCGGGACAGTTTGCACGGAGGATGGACGAATGACACTTGTTTGCTGTATGAAGCTGACGAGGAGAAAGGAGAAGAAATCAAATAATTGAATGTGTGTTCTCTGTATCCGTACGTGTGCAAATATTGTCGCTTTCCCATAGGGCACACACACTCGTTAACCGAACACATCGACGTGAACAATATTCAACAGTAGGAAGGTTTGATCAAGTGCAAAAGTTTTGGCCTCCCACGAACTTTTACATCCTGTGTTACCACATCATTGCCAAAGAAAACTGATGTTTACCTTGTGTCGTACTTGTGCTTAAACGTGCAACCAAGATCAGTCTTGTCAGCACACTCAGAAAGAACTCTCCTTGACGGGAACGTGGGTTAGCGTGGAATTGTTAAAAAGCTCTTCATTTGGGATACCAACTGTTAGACGTCTACGAAATTTGCCACTTTCCCAAGAAAGAAAAATACCACAAGGGGTACGATACTCAAAAAGGCATTTTCTCAGTCTACATGAATGTTCTTTTAAAACTGAAACAAGAAGCCAGTGGCTATCCTTCCTGGTGTCACCCTTCCGAAAGCCAAAATAAATTCAAAGAGAAATAGTGGGAGCGATCGTTTATCAAAGTGATGTCAAATTGTTTGTAGGGCAAATTGGCACAAGGCTTGTCTGTACCCAACACGAAGTATTTGTCAGAACCTTCCCGCTACTTACAGATGATTCACGACAAAACCAAAGACATGAAACACGTAGACGTAGTTCGTGAGTACTTGCTTTTTGTCAGTTACGAAGAAGAACTGGACTTTCTAGAAGCCGACAAATTTGGAAATGTCATTATTGCAGCTTACGTGACAGCCCATGCTCGCTTAAAACTGTACGAAGCTTTAGAACAGTTAGAAGCTTTTGTATTATATTTTGACAGACATTGCACCTATATCAACATCCACATAAACTCGAAGGAGACAGTTTAGGAGCCTGGACAGACGAGCATCCCTAAGACGACATCCTACGTTTTGCCAGTGGCGGTCCCAAACATTACGGTTACGAATATCGTAACCCTCAAGGAGAAGTGCACACGGAGAGTAAAGTCAAAGGATTGACTCTCAATTATCGCACCAGTCAAGTGGTGAACTTTGGCGTACTCAAAAAAAACCTTGCAGTCTGGACAGGATGGAAACTTTAAAGTGACCACTTACCAACCCTTTGCGTTGGTCAGAATGTTGTGAATATGAAAGTCGATTGCAAACATTTCGAGGAGAATGGGATAAAATCAAGTGCTTCAGTTGTGGTGTGTCACGTCGTGAGTGGGAGAAGAAAGATTGCGTTTACCTAGAACATGCTCGTTGGTCTCCAGATTGTCACTACCTACCTTCCATGGGGCATCATCATTGAAGTGGGATCAACTATGTCGTGTAAGAAAGTAGCGACGTGGTTAGGAGTCAAACGTTGGACCACTCCTAAACAAGTATTTAAACCCGATATCAAAGTAATCTTCAAATATTACCACTCCAATTGCAAGATAATATCTACAAGGACGCTTGGCAGGGACTTGCCAGTCCGAAATCTCAATTTGTGACTGTATAAATTTTGTGTCGAGAAATTCACAAGAGAAAAGTAAGAAAAGTCAACCGATAGGTTCGATGTCTCTGGATAAAGGGTGTATTCATTCTATGTTTTCGCTTTAGACCATTTGCATTGGATGATTTTATTGACATTCTTGACCGTTATCCTGAATGGCATTAGACAGATATAACTCACTACGTTCATTACTTTCGCTCTAGGAGAAGTTTTTGACTGATACATGGTCATGGATCCTTTACAAGATAACATTCGAATCTTACCTGTGGAGTTAAGAGAACGCTTTTATCGAGAGTTGGTCAAAATACCAAGTCAAACGGAAGAAACCATTGCATCCTAGCAATCATCAACTTTTAAGTTACCCGTCATAAGAGAATTGAGTCATTGAAAAGTGTTCAGATTGTCGTACCTTCAACAACTGTGTAATGGATAAAGATGTACTTATTTCAAAATTCAAATAAATTGTAAAATTCCAGATGGTAAAATGTTGAAACGGAATTGCAAAGACTGTTTAAATTTGAGATATTTGGCTGGACCTGCGGACATTACACCTTTACGAGAAGCATTTTGTGAACGTATGTTAGATGTATCAACAAATAGCGTTTGTGTAAGAATAGATTATAGAGTGAAAGTGCCTCAGAATAAACTATGCTTTTTTGTTTGCCAAATTCATCCAGTAAAGTAAAGGAAACGAACAAAACTAAGGACATTCAGAAGTGAACCTCAACGTGGGTATAAAAAACGGCTGGACATGGTCATGGATCCTATACAAGAGAACATTCGTAGCTTACCTGTGGAGTTGAGAGAACGCATTTATCGAGAGTTGGTCAAAATATAAGTCATACGCAAAGAATAATTGCATCCGTTACGTCACCGATGTTTAAACAACTGGTACATCAAGCTATAAGAGGATTGAATCTGGAGAAAGTGTTCAAGTGGTCAGACATTGATCAGTTACACACGAAGGAAAAGAGTTGTTTTGTTGGTAGAGATTATATTTGCTACTAGGTACACTTACTGAATCGAATTTCAGAAGAAGTTAGAGAGTTACCAATATTTTGTACACAATGTAGACTTAGTGGAAGAGGAAACTTCTGATCGACATGTCATGTGTCAGTTAGTGACTAGAACATTTGGATTCGACAACTGAATAATATGACCATGTTTATGAAGAAATTACGGTTATAGCTACCTAAAAACTAGATTATAAAATCTCTCTACCATGCCACCACCTTTATCATTGGTGATACAACAGATTCTATGGAAGGACATCCAAGACCATATTCAAACAGTAGAAGATTACCATTGTCTATTACGAGAGCCGTACCCATTGAATTGGGGTAGACGTGTCGTGTGTGTCTTAGTGACTTACATTTTGGGATTTCGTTTACCGTCCGATGTTTTGTGGACTCTTTCCGAACAGTACCTACCACACCATAAAACATGAAAGTGGTCCCTTTCAATACCCACCAGAGACTCGTTCTCCTCAAATCTTTGCATTTTCATCTGGAAACGTCTCGACCTTTACGGGAAAACTAGATTCGTCAACTTTTTTAGGTACAGAAGATGTGTTTGAGGATGTGTGTGTGTAGCTTGTGACATACACACTCACTGGACGGATGTACGTGACTTGAAAAGTTGGGGTTTTGAGGCTGGGTCTAAAGCAGTGTCCAACTATGCCCGATGTTTGTAATTCTAAAACATTAAAACCGTGGCTGACCCTAGTCATATCCATTTGGTCATCTTTGATGACATGTTAGGAGAAGACGAAAAAAACATTAAACAGTGGTTTACACGTAAAGAGGATCATCTAAATGCCAGTGTCATTTACATTACTCAAAATATATTTCAACAAAGTAAAGCCCATCGTCTCAATGCTCATTACGTCTTTTTGTTTAAAAGTCCTAGAGATGAATCTCAAGTCTTAGCCAAACAATTAGGAACACCTTGGCCAACTCATGCGTACGAAGATGCCACTCAAAGCCCACACGCCTATTTACTCGTGGATTCAAAACCCACTACCCCCAACTATTTGCGATTTCTTACCAATCTGTTTCACCACTGGTGCCAAGACGACCAAAGGAAAAAAAATCTATAAAAAGCTTTGTCACTTGGACTCAGTCTCACACACCGTAAACATGATGTTCGTTCAGTTTCATCTTCCCATCAAATTGATTCGTTCATTATACGGCATTATTCGTGAATAAAATCCACAAATACTTGTTTGTATTTTAGACGCCAGTCTCAAAGAAGTATTGCGATGGTTTATGGTGATAGCACGTCAATTACTGCAAGGTATCATTCAGATTCCACATCAAACCAAACGTTTGTGTAACAGAAACAAAGCAGCCTTAAAGCAACTGGCTTATCCTAGCATTGACACACAAACCAAAAATGCAAATTATTTTGAAACCTGGAGGTAGTGGTTCTCTAAGTCGTGTCATCATTTGTACCCTCTTAAAATGGGATCCCAATGCGCCCAAACTTTCCCCAAGAAAAAAGTCACTTCTCGACGTATCTAGAAAAAAAATAAAAAGAGCCACCTTATCAAGACTAATCACCGCCTCAGAAAAAGAAAAAGAGCAAAAGTGCCATAACCAAGTCACCACCTCAGAAAAAGAATAAAAGTAGTTGACACCTTTTTCGATAGCAAACCTACAAAGGTACCGAATTTCTAAACCAAGCTTTCCAGAAAGAATTGAAGAAACGCGACATTCATATTTTTTACCACCGAGAATCCCGAAACGAAAGCCAGAATCGTGGAACGTTGTCAACCCATCTTGAAAGAACGTATGTGGAAATATTTTATACATCGACACACTCTCAAGTACATCGACGTCTTACCACACCTCGTTCAATCGTACAACCAATCTTACCATCGGAGCAATGGACGTGCCCCTCAAGAAGTGACTCCCGACAACGAAGTGACCGTCTTCGAGCGCTTGTTTGGTACGTCCCCATCAGTCACTGTCCCCGAGAAAGGTGGAATGTTAGCCACAGGAGATTGGGTACGCACTGGTAAAACCAAACGTACTTTCCACAAAGGTTACTAACCCAATTGGACCACCGAATTGTTTCGTGTCACTGAACGAGTGCGTAGTCGTTATCCTTCAGTATATAAAGTGGAAAACATGAACAGCGAAGTGTTAAAAAGAACGTCTTACTTATTAGAGTTACAACGTGTGACCAAAAATGAAGGCAATGTGTATGAGATGGAAAGTATTCTCAATTGATGAACATGAAAGTGGGAAAATACCGTGTGAAAGAAGTCAATGTACATTGGAAAGGATATCCGTCACGTTTTGACTCTTGGATTGAGGCTTCTCCATTCATCGAATATAAAAAGAAGTGACCATCATGCCAGCCAACACAGCCTCAGCTCCTACAGTGACCCCTCCTCCCCCCAGTTCTTCTCTGCAAAGATCTACAAAAACAACCCTTGTAGGTGTGGCTTGGTGAACGTGTACCTAAATACAAATTGTCTTTTTCTGCCAAATCTTTGTGGTGTATTGTGGCATCGGTGCAGCCAATGCCAATTTGAATTTGCAACAAGGAGACAAACAATTGTGGACCACTTTACTCAGCAGTTGATTGGTTAAATTCTTCCCAATCCGTCCCTAAAATATTCCTCTAATGGAAACAACAACAACAACGGGAGTATGGTGTCCAACGTGAGTTCTAACAGTCACCCTAACCACCCTCGTTTAGACACTCATCTGACTTCCAATGACTTCTCAGATACTAGAACTGTGGAATTATGAATCATCAAGTTTACTTAAATTTACCCAGTGACAGTTCCTTGGAGGTGTTTTACCATAACACTTAGTGCTGTTTCATGGCCAAATTACCTCAGGCCATTCAGTTAGTTTACTAAGCCCACTGGGATGTGGCTTTGATGAAAATGATTCTACTTAACAAATCAAAAACATCGTCGAAACTAAAAACACTATATCCAAAGAAGTTTATGACCAAGAAGTGCAAAAAGCCATGGACGAACTCCGTGCTGTAGCTGACTTTATAAAAAAACAAAAATTTCAGAAACCCAACGAACCACTTAATATTTGAAAATTCATTCGGGTTATTATCTTAGTGGTCAAAATTTGGTGAACACCCTGCTCAAAGGTTCAATTTAAAGTTTGCTAAAGCCTTGGAGATAGCTAGAAAAAGTGTCACAATCGATTACTACAAAATAGCTCGTCACCTACTGATCATCTTCAGGACGACAATTACTGACCATTACATTTTGTTCTGAATTGTATTACAATTTGGGTGGAAAGCCTGGGTTAATCACGGATAAAAACGAAATACACGCCTTGACTGGCAACATGGATTTTGTCAAATAGTTTCGATACCCTGTAGAAATGAACCAAGAACTGAATTTGATCTTTGTGTACTCAGATGTAGTGGACTACAACGTACTGGGATACACCTCTGTACCGTTACTGCGTGTCATTTCTTTCAAAGTGGATTCTGCCACGGCTGCTGACGAAGAAGGTGGAAATACCTATCACCTTCAGCTCGAATATTTACATCCTCACTATTTACCTAACAGTGAGTCCTATTTTGACACTGTCAACATTACTATGAAAGAAGATCTGTGACAATATATTTCATTCACCCAAGGAAAAGTCATAGTGAAACTCCATTTTCGAAAACGAGTACTCTACAAACTTCTTGGCCGTCATGTTTCTTGCGATAGTGTAGCCAAGTGTCCGGTACCTGTGCCACAAAGCCTGCCGCTCTACAGTCCCAATGTGCTAATACAAGATACTCTTGTCGCTATAGTATTCCAGCTGTTCCAGGTGATGTCATAAACTTTGTCGCTATAGTATCCCAGGGTGATTTTTAATGATAACTCTATAGTATCCCACTATAAAACTACTGTAGGAAGACATTGGTACTGAGGGAAGACAATTTTTTTTTTTATATGGCATACATGATCAAAATAGTTATCATCTATTATTGATTTTTATTGATTATTGATTTTTAATGTCTTTTTCCATTAACCGTGAAGAACTTTACATGTTAATCTATAACTGCTCTTTTCAGTTTTAGAGCTTGGTATGCTACCTTTAATTAACTACTGGCTGAAAATGTGTCCATGTGTAATTTTTAAAGTGATTAAGTCTAAAGAATCTGCACCTTTCTTGATTCAAGATTATGTTTTATGCGTTAGCGTGCGTTTGTTTGGATAGTAAATATGGCGTAGTTTATGCGTTCGTGAATGTTTGGGTGGATAGTAGATGTGGGTATGTTTGTATGCTTTCGCGTACATTTGTGTGGATAGTAGAGTGTCTGTTTCAATGCAATCGCGCATTATTTGTATGAATAGTATATATGGTGTGTTTTATGCGTTCGCGTACGTTTGTGTGCTTCATATTCATTACAACTGTTAACCAGTGATGGCAAGACCTCGTTTACTAGACCCATCGAACCTAACTTTACCCTGAAGAATTATTGGAGATCGTACTTATCCCTGTACGAAGCCACCAAAATCCTAAGAACCAATACCAGCCAAAGAAGGTTACACTCGGTGGGGCTTTTGATTTCACTCCAGATCAAGGCAGCGAAGAGGGACATTCCACCCTATAAAATCTGGTCATATGCGTGTGGAACTGATGTGTGTATATGCTCTAGCCTGGACTGTGAACGTCATCCTCTAGGCCGAATTCGATAATACCATGGAAATCAAAAGTTTGATAGAAGTCATTTTAGACTATTAGAAACTATGGAAGACTCTTATCTTTCTTTGAATGGTGAATAATATATATAAATGGAATGCGAAGATGACGTTAAAGCAGAATCCCAAGACAAAGACGAAGATAACAAAAGTGGTCGAGTACAGATGACCAGAACAAGATCAATATTTAGTGTCGTGTTTTGACAAACAAATGTCAGATAAAATTTACTGAGTTGGTCACGAAAGATTGCTATGGATCTCAAAACGATCAATTCAGTCAAATTAAACAGTCAACTCCCAGGAGCCCATTGGGTAGCAGTCTTCTTCCAAAACTAGTGGAGTATTTTGATTTATATGGATTACCCCGTTTGGAAGACGACATCATCCACTTTTGTTATAAGAAATGCCCAGACGATACGATTCAATAATGTGAAAATACAAGGCACAGATTCAATGTAGTGTGGACAATATTGTGTGCATTTTTCTTCATCGACGCAGTATTGGATATTCTTAATAGTATTTTGTAACTTATTTTGATCATAACTCTTCTAAAAACGATGATAAAGTAGATCTATGGATTTTTGTGACCATTATAGCTATCTTATGTCTTTAGCTAAAAAACGTAATTTTCATCAATGGCCTTATAACTTCCATCAGTGGAAATATTACATTGTTTCACGACGTTGTCAACCTTATCAAGAATAATTTATTTGATGTTGTTGTTAGATGTTAGTAGTTTGTTGAATAAAAATGTGTTTTTAAAACACCGTGTCTGCCATTTTTTTTCTAAGCAAAATCACTGTGAATATATGCTCTTAGGCTTTCATCTCTATCCCTCACCATGACCTGAGTCATCATAGCGTTACGACACAACAAACGAAACCAGTATGGATGTTTTTTATCGTGTTTGCGTTTGTACCATATCAAACGGGTCGGTCTCTAGTCTCACCATCCATGCTTGACTTCTCTACCTATGAGCATTCCTTCCAGACAAGCTAAGATGAACGAAGCTTTTGTCAAATTACTTCGTATAGTTACTTTGGTTTATTTAATCTTCGGAACTGAGAAATATTAAATTATCAAGACAAGAAACTTTCACAACATCATCTACAATAAACATTTTCAACTAAACCATATATTATGTGAATATGAGCACGTGTTTCCAGATGATACAATACGAACAATTAATTTCTATAGTAGGTTGTAGTGTAAGATCTCTGAAATAGCATCCTTACAGGATGGATCCTCTCAATCAGAAATGTTTGAAAAAAAAAGAAATTCAATACTTGCTGGAGAAAGACATCATTATAGTATGATAACACAAATATAGTTCACCGTGTATTTTGCCAACACCAGATAACAATATCAGTGTACTGTGTATAGAAAGATCGACAGTGTTACTAAATTAGATTCTTTTCTAATTCCAAGACTCGATGACTGCATTTACAAAGTGGAAATGCAAAAATGGAAATGCAAAATATGTCATCAAGTGTAACTTTTTCAAAGGAGTTTGGCAAATACCACATATGGAAAGAACAAACGAAAATTCAGCATTTGCAATTGAAGTGTCTAACGAACATGATAACATCTGATAAAGTTAATTGTGATTACGTTATCAGCTACACAAATACTTTGAAAATTCATTTTGAAACTATTTGAAAATTCTTCAATTGACTCTGTGAAGCAAATTTGACAATTAATTTAAGTAAAATTGAGTTTTCTCGTGCTTATGTTTTCAGGACATATTGTTGGTCACGGTCAAGTCAGACCAATAGAAGTTAAGGTCAAGGCTATCTGTAAATTTCCAGTGCCTCACAGTATCAAGCAATTGATGCAATATTTTATATATGGCTGGATATGATAGAATATTTTGGTCAAATTGCTCCAAAATTGCTGAACTTCTGACCAGATTGTTGAAAAGAAAATCCAAGTTCCACTGGTCGGAAAAATGTCACGATCCTTCGATAAATTAAAGGCTAGACTTACGAGCACACCAGACTTTTCACCTCCATATTTCATTCAATAATTTAAACATGTATGTTGATGCAAGAGATATTGGGGCTGGTTGCGTATTGACTCAGAAAGAAAACAAAATGATGTCAATCAACGATATGCTATTTCTCTAAAATATTAAGTAAGCACCAGATAAAGTATTCCAACATCGAGAAGAATATTTTGCTTTGATATTGGCCTTGCAAAACTTTTGAACTGTATCTTAGTTCAGTTCCTCTTCTGATTATTGTATTCAGTGATCACAACCTCCATTAGCAAAATGAAAAGCAAAGATATTGTACCGCTGGGAGTTTGATGTTACCGGAATGCAACAATTGTCATTAGGCACGTTTGGAGAAATGATAATCTGATTAAAGATCCACTTTCATATTTAGAGAAGTAGTATTTTTTTTCGACCTGGTCCTTACATTATATCTAAGGCTCTTAAATCAGGGTCGTGATTTAATAGAATTATCAATTCTCATCAACCTAAATATAACATATATGTTCTTAGTTTGGTGATTATCTTATGAGCACTGATGATAAAACAACAACAATGATGTTGAATATAATACAGTTATAGATGATGATGATGATGATGATGATGATGATGATGATGATGATGATGATGATGATGATGATGATGATGATGATGATGATGAACACTAGATTCTGTCTCAATGCATGTTCGTGTGTTCCACTGTTTGTATAACTTTTAGATCAAGTGGTCATTGATCCCATGTGATGAGTTGTTGAAATAACTCAACAACACTTGCTCCGCTGGTTAGAAGGCTGCTTTAAGCAACTTCTGTGCCACACATCTTCTTGTAAACACAGACTAACTTTTGAACGCTCGGAAAATTTAGTGTCGTGTATTGGGCTTCATGATAATCTTAATCCTTTCAGCTGATTAGAACCAATTTAAAGAGTAGAATTCCAGCAATTATAATTGCACCAACATCATTGCTCTATTCAGTGATGAGCATTATTTATTCTCATATTGATTGCAGATGTAGGAAGGATGATTCAACTGTTTGGTCGTCGGATTACTTAAGACTAACTATCTTTAGCACAAAGGTGTATCTGACAGCAAAAAAGTTGATTGTAAAAAGTTATAACTAAATTTAACATTGTTCCACATTCTAACTGCAGTATTTATTATCTATGAGTATGATTTTACAAAAAGAATGCATCCACTTGATGTTTCATTTACACAAGTGCTTTTGTTCCGAATTAGTACGGAGTTGTATCGTCGGTAATGTTAAACAATGATTATCAGATATCTAATATTATTCGATTCGATAGTATTTTGGTCTTGGATTGTCCGTTGATACCCGTCTGATACTAATGCAAACCTGGAAAGAATCCTCGCTACCATTTATAAGTGTTCACTTCCCCTCATCCCTCCGTATGCAAATAGGTTATCGTTGCTAGAGATTTACGCCTCATAAACAAGCATTTCGAAATGGTCAGTATTGTGGTCAAAGAAATAATAAAGCAGTTACCTTTATCTTTCTTGTCTCTTCCTGTAAATTGTATGAAGCACCCAATAATTTGCTTATTTATTACCTGCGGATCAGCTGCAATCTTAGTTGTCAATGAATTGTAGGCATTGTAGGACATGGAGCATGCAAAACCTTGGCTTTGCTATAGATGCATAGGTATAATTCATGTAGAAACAGCCATGTAGAGTTTTACAAAAACAACGTTTTCTATGTTTGTTTTGTCTATGTTTTGTATATGCCTTTGAAAAAGACTCATTAACTGTCGAAAGCGATCAGACTAGTTAGATACTAGTTTTGCACTGTTCGTTGTCAGCTTTTTGCATATATATATATATATATATATATATATATATATATATATATATATATATATATATATATATATATATATATATATATATATATATATATATGAACGATGTTAATTAATGATCATCACTTTGTATAATAACAGAGGATATTGCCTGACTTTTGGCAGTACAATGAACAGTACATGAGTCTGAACATTTTCAAGAAAATACGTCGTCAAGATGTTGTTGGTTATCATACAGAAGTTGTTATCGAAGTTGACATGTAGTGATTGTTGTATGTCCCACAGAGTTTGTTATTGAGGTTGTCGGGTAGTGGTTGTTGCATGGATGGTCATACAAGGGTTATTAGAGAGGTTTTCATAGAGGTTGTCATGTATTTGCTCTTGTAAGTGACACAGAGATTGTTATAAAGGTTGCCGTGTAGTAGATGTTTTATGGACTGTTATACAGTGGTTGCCATATAGAGGTCATAAAGTTATAGTAGAAGTTTTCATACAGAGGTTTTTATAGAGTTATTAGTGTAGTGGATGTTGGATGGTTTGTCACACAGAGATTTTTGTAGAGTGAGACCATTATTCGCCTATAATTCAGCCATTTTACGTGTATACCTAAAATTGCTTACAGTAAAACCATATTTTACGTGTATACTTAAACTTGCTTACATCAAAACCGTATTTTACGTGTATTCTTACATTTGCTTACAATAAAACCATATTTTACGTGTATACTTAAATTTGCTTACAATAAAACCATATTTTACGTGTATACTTACATTTGCTTACATTAAAAAAAATTTTGCGTGTATACTTACATTTGCTTACAATAAAACCATATTTTGCGTGTATACTTAAATTTGCTTACATTAAAACCGTATTTTACGTGTATACTTACATTTGCTTACAATAAAACCATATTTTACATGTATACTTACATTTGCTTACATTAAAACCATAATTTACGTGTATACTTAAATTTGCTTACCTTAAAACCGTATTTTACGTGTATACTTACATTTGCTTACAATAAAACCATTTCGGAAAGCTGTCACAGAGTAAGAACATTAGCATATGATTTTCCTAAAGTAACTACCCCCACCGAATATAGATTATGTCCTTTATGTAATGCATTCGTAGTATACAATATCGTTACCATTAAACTGTAAAGGTCTTAATTGCTTTGATTTAATTAAATAATTCATCGTTTTGGTCAGCATATGGATTTGGATTAGGCCAGGAATGCACAAATTCAATAAAATAGTAATTGTCAGCATAGTTATGTTTTCAAAAACGTGTGTAATTTTTGAGGCACATATTATTGCTCATAAAGCAATATAATGTAATAATAGAAACTGTCATAAATTTATACTCTCTCTCTCTCTGTCTCTCTCTCTCTGTCTCTCTCTCTCTCTCTCTCTCTCTCTCTCTCTCTCTCTCTCTCTCTCTCTCTCTCTCTCTCTCTCTCTCTCTCTCTCTCTCTCTCTCTCTCCAATCCATGATACACCTGAAGTCCTGTCCTTGTTGGTAGATCTATAACGATAACCATTCTGAAATTTTACATTTCTATGTCGCACACATCAGTGCTCAGTATATTAATGTAATGTTTGTACTCGTCACGGCCTGTTGACGTTAGGCATAATATTTCATTTAATCATTGTCATTCGCCGGTTGGGAGATTGAACTTTCTCCACTTTCACCCCATGTATATGTTTATGTTGCACACATATACATCGAAACCAACACCTTTGCCAGACACCTGTCTGATTTTTCGTTGTTTGGGCAGATTACTTAAGTAAACCTACACATACACTACTGGAAAAACATTAAAAATCTTTTATTTACCTTTCATCTTAGTACAGAAAACAATTATCTAGACATGCTGATATTATTCTACTAGAGGTAAGATATTTATGCTACAATCCGACACTGTCCAAATTTGCAAATAAATTAATACCAGGTATTGGTACAAAAAAGATCAAGCAAGTCCGCAGTCATGATGTAGTTTATTTGCATGTACCAGAGTGTACAATGGGATATCTGATTCATGTAACATTACACAACTTTTAAATATGTAAATTGTTGTGAAGTCTGGCAGATTTTATTCAAGATACCCATCCTTTTAACTTCACGTGCAACTACTAAAAAGAAAAAAAAATGTGACGCACGTTGTATGTCTTTCTCAGTAATTGTTGTTGAAATCTACATCAGGAATGCTTCACCTGGTCTAAAATCCGGATTGATGTACGTGGCTATAAAGGCAGAAACAAGAATATATGTTTTCGGTTATCACCTATTTACATATTTTTCCTAGTGTTGCGAGTCTATGCTCCTAAATTATGTAATATAAAAGAGTGAAGACAACAAGCTTGGTAAACTTTAAAAAATATTTTATTTCCCTCGAATAAAAAGTGATAAATGAGAAAAGAACTTACGGTATTGCTAATTAAATACAAAAATGAACAAAGAATTAAAGATACAAATCCAAGTAATAAAAAGTCCTGAATGAAACTCAGTTCAAGTCCCGAAAAGAAAAGATCCAAATGTGAAGGCGATAACGTGTCTGTTATAACCTGCGAAGTACTGATGTATCAACAGTCTTTTGTTGAATCACATAAATATTATTCCAGGCTTAAATTCAGTATAAATTCCAGTGAATGTTTATCCAATAATTTTGTCAGAGCACATTTATATTTCCCGAGGAAATAATCACTTGGATTCAATAATTTGAAGAAAATAAAATTCAGCACAAATTGGTCACAACATAATACACCTTAAAATGCTGTATGTTAAAGTACGACTGGCAAAATCCTCGCAATCACAAGATAAGATAATTATCTGCTTGACCTCAGGTCATAATTAGCATTTCTAAAAACAACCATTACATAATGTAAAATAACTTTCTAGAATGATCTAATGAGCCTTGTTTATTTACCACACAAGAACCTGCAAAATTCACTTAGGAGTCTCCAAACCTCAACCATGATCAACATATTTAATCCTTCCTTGTTCATCTGAATAATAATCCTGATAATAAACTCATACACATATATAATAATGAAGATATTATCAGTTGTTTACATAAATTAAATATAAAGAAGCCAATCAGGTCAAGCAGAACTGAACTCAATGTTGGAAAAGGTCAAGTCCAGCAATCAATTTTACATTAGAATAACACGTAATGCTATTAAAAGAAACTAACAGACAAATAATTAAATTAAATATGCATAACACTCTTGTCTAAAAAGTAAATCGTCTAGCTCTGTTAGCAGAATCTCGGAATCTAATAGCAATGGATTTTAATCTTGCCACAAACTGCAAAAGAATAAACCAACCAAAGATAATTATTCTTAAAGTGTTCGTATAAATTACACATTGGAGGTTTGCATTTTTCTTTTTCTTTTTTGGCCGATACTGACTAAATCAGCTTTATTGTTTCGTGTATTGTATTGTGTTAATTTATGCGTAGATTTTGGTGTGTTATTATTTTTTACTGTTTTTTATTACATAACTTTCGATTTTTGTAATTATGTCATGTTTTAAATTACAAATTTCTATTACTGAAAAACTATGAAAGATTCAGCGACTGTTTTATTAGCAAAATGGATGATTAGCATCGCAACAAACATAGGTCATATGATATTGTATCTACTTCTCCGATTATATCTTCATTTCTTTTCTGCTTGGATGATATTTTTCAAACAGATTATTTAGTCAATTACCGGAAGCTTTAATGGACAGCATATATGATTCGTAAATTAGATCCTCCCTAACTCCTTAACATACGGATTACTCTATGTTTTCACGCATATGGTGTGGGATATTTGAGATATGACTAATTCTGAGCATTAGCTTTTAGGGTTGTGTAGCATACAACACTGTATACAACACGTAGCATACAACACTGATTTACCTCCTATATAAGAATTTCAACAAATCATACAAATATGAACCCAGACCTCGAGTGCTAGCCTTTGAAGAGGACGGACGCGTCTGAAGAAAGAAGAAAGAAGAAAGAAAATAGAAGAAAGAAGTAACAAGAAAGAAGCAAGAAGAAAAGAAGATTAAGAAGGGTTCATTATTCACCCCTTCGTATCAATAAGTAAAAAGAGAACAAGAACTTTTATGCAAAAAACAAGTTTATTACCCTCTGTATGGATCAAAAAAAAAAAGAACACAGTAACAAAGAACCACACAAAGGAATCTCAGGACTTCTACTTTTTGATTCTTTACTTGATTCCTTTCTACTCTGTGTGGCTGAATTTGGATTCCCTGGATATAGACAAAGGATCAAAGCATAGTCTTACACAAAGAAAGCTTAAGGAAAGGTGCCGTACGCAGAGTGATTCGACAGGACCCTTAGGAGGCTTATCTGGATCTAACTGACGATCAACCAAGGTAAACTAATATTTTATCCTAACAAATACTGCTACTAACATTATTATTATTATTATTATTATTATTATTATTATTATTATTATTATTATTATTATTATTATTATTATTATTATTATTATTGTTGTTGTTGTTGTTATTATTATTATTATTATTATTATTATTATTATTGTTGTTGTTATTATTATTATTATTATTATTATTATTATTATTATTATTATTATTATTATTATTATTATTATATTATTATTATTATTATTATTAGAATCTAGAAACTTCCCCTATCTACTGACTCAGCTATTAATAATTAACCGAACTTACTTTCACAAGCTCACCCCCCCTAAAACACACTACTACCCTCTATCTTAACTCATTGTATAACAGACACAAATTATATCCTTATTCAACCGCAATCAAACTACACAATAATAATACAATCATAGGGCTAATAAACATGACTCACTGACTAAAATTAGCTTTCAAGAAAAATAGGAGCTTGCGTAGAGATAATCAACGCAACTATCAAAACCAAAACGGCATAATTGAGAATTACCTCAAAAGAGAAATTATGCCTTCACCAAACATCTCCACAATCACACCCCAATCCCATCCTAGTGTGATTCTTTCACCAACTACACTAAACTTTAGTAGAAAAAGAACTAAAACAAACCCATTAGAACAAAAGAGAGAGAAACGAAATAAAACAAAGGAACCACCACAAGAAATAATTGACCCCACGCAACCATCGCAACACATAGAAAACCTCTGAATAGAACCACCAACCCAAAGCAAAACAAATAATAAGTTGGTGGTGAAACGCATGCAGTTAAACTCACAAACCAGTAGAAAAAGCCTTCCATTCAACTCAATGGAAACTGAAACAATGTCACTAAACGAAGACAAAGAAATTAGGAGCCAACAATCAATCATAATAGGACCTACTCCACTCCCTAGACAAACTTAACATAAGCACAAAGAAAGAAACCATATTACAAAACAATCTAAATAACCCTCCACCTATTTCTAACCAAATCCTTTTCCCATTGGCAATTACCAAAACAAACCAGGATAAAACAAAACATAACCCAACACACAAAGGGATTAGCCCTCCTAAACTAGCCAAATTGTACAACAGGCAAAATTTTAAACAACAAAAAATGAAATATTCGCAAGACTATCAGAAACCAGGCCCATCAACAACTCATACGATAAGTGAAATTAATGAAATAATCCAAGCACTACAAAATAATACCCAAACACAAACACAACACACAAAACCCTCCGAAACACAACACTATGCAGAATACGAGGATTACCTCATAGGACCAAAGGGAAAAGAACCCTTTAAAGGCCCCGGGAAAAGCAAAAACCAGAAACTGAAGCAGAAGTCCCCTACATCAGTGATAACCTGGCAACCACCAAAAAACCATAGAAACACAATAACAAGGTAAACTTACAGTAAAAAAACGGAAAACGCCGATTGACAACTTATTACTCCCCCGGGAAAACTAAGTAAATCACCAGGAACCCACCCCAGGGGCAGTACACATAACACAAACAACATAAACTATAACAAAACCCAATTAGGAACACAACCAAAGCAAAACAAACATAACTTCCACCCAAGATACCTAACATTTCCCACAACTACCCATGGCCCTCCTGTCGATACCACCATTCAAATAGAACTTCCCAAGTACAAACAAGGGCAAATCAAACTAATGCGGACTGGCAAACATGATTACATCATCTGGTATTTTCCTCACCTCAAGTCCGAGCATACAAACAAATCAAACACATAGCTGGTACGCCAGTATCAATCAAAGCATACCAGCATATCAACAATACCGAGCCATACAACACAAAAATCCACCCAACACGTGAGAAGGCACAGTCCAAATGGAGAAAGAAACCCCCGAGAAAAACACAATCAAAACGAGAACAACATAATTATATGGCAATGGAATTGTAGGGGATTCTATGCTAATCACCTCGAACTACTTGCTACTCTTCAGCAAACGGAACCTAAACCGAAATTCATATGCCTACAAGAAACACATCTAGTATCCACAAAAAACACTACCAAAAATCAAGGGCTATGATACCACCTACCAAAAACAGAGGTTAAATGGCAAAAGGGGTGTGGACTCGCGATATATGTACATAACACTATAAATCAAACCAAACTTATAGAACTTCCAGACAATAATAACAATGAACAAATAGAAATACTAGGAATAGACATCAAAGTACATAATAAAACAATTGCACTTTACACAGTATATGACACATCGGGCCACACAAACCCAAAAAACCCTCTTACCAAATTACTACTAAACAGTACAAAACCAGCCATAATATATGGCGACTTTAACGCGCACCACCCACTATGGGGAGGGCTAAAAACCGACAAAAAGGGAGAACAACTCTACAAATTTATTGACGCAGCAGGCTTAATCATCCTAAATAATTGCTCATCTACAAGTTCATCCACATACGGGCACTATGACCGCCCTAGATCTAGCCTTAACCACCCCGAATATAATGCATGAAATCAAATGGGAAGTACTCCATCACACCACTATGCGCAGTGACCACTTCCCAACACAAATCACAATCATAGAAAGTAGACCTACTTGCGACCTTAAAACAGAACCAAAATGGCTTTTCCAAAAAGCAAATTGGACCTTATATCAGCACAAACTACAAAAGATAACCTTAGAGGAGATCTATAACACCAACACCAAAATATTCTATACTAATTTGATTGAACGCATCAACCAAGCAGCACTTGAATCAATACCCAAAACAAGCAGCACACCAGAAAAATATAAACTCCTGACTGCCAAACGGCCATTAGAAATAAAGAAAAACAATCTCTAAACAAATACACATCCACCAAACAGGTCGCCGACCTACTCTCGTATAAAAAACAACAAGCAATAACCAAAAAATCTTTTTAAACAAACCAAAAAGGAATCATGGCAAAATTTTCTGCTTAACATTAACTCGCAAAACCAACTCAAAAGAAATTTGGGACACAATTTGAGCAGTTCAAGGAAAACAGTACAAAAAACAATACAACAAAGTTGAAACTAAAGGAAATCAGACACCAACATAAACACTAGCCAAGCATTTCGTATCATCCAGTAGCAGAAACAATCATAACCCAACTTTCTTAACACACATAGCCACATTGGAAACCGAACATAAACACCTCTTCACCGACCAATCGGCACAAGATACATGCAACACCGACCCTTTAAATGAACTATTTTCAATAAATCAATGGGATGTAGCAATAAATAAGAAAAAACAAACATCACCAGGAGAAGATGCCCTAGGCTATTCAGCATATCAAAACCTCCCCGGCCCGGAAACATGCAATCCATAGCACTCAAACTTATAAATCATATTTGGACCTCTGGAGAAATACCTACCAAATGGAAGCAAGCAATAATCATACCAATACTTAAAGCAAACAAAGACCTTCTCCTTCCCACATCATATCGGTCGATCTCCCTCACAATCACACTTTGCAAAATCATGGAAAGTATGATAGTAAATCGGCTGAAATATCAGCTTAAACGCAATCAATTACTTACTGAAAATCAAAGCGGCTTTCGAGGGAGCCGTACAACAATTAACCAGATACTTAGATTAGAAGCCGATATTAAAATGGCTTTCAATAAAAAAAAAAACCGTGCCGACACTTAATGGCCATCTTCTTAGACTTTGAAAAAGCATTCGACCTAGTATGGACAAATGGCCTCATCTCAAAGCTCAACCAATTCGGTATTAGGGGCCGACTCCACAATTGGATAAACCACTTCCTTAGAGAACGTACGTTCAAAGTTAAAATAGAACAGGAAACCTCTACAACACACGAAATAGAAAACGGTACACCCCAAGGTGGTGTAATAAGCCCCATCCTTTTCAACCTCAAGGTCAATGACCTTGTCAACCAAATAAACAAACTAGTCGAGCTCTCTCAATTCGCGGACGATAGCTGTATATGGAAAGCTGGGAACCCCGAAAGTCGAAAACTTATTTCCCAGCTACAAACTAGCCTTGATCAAATAATCGATTGGACGAACACATGGGGTTTTAAAATATCCACAGAAACAACTGTGGCCATACTCTTCTCTCCGCAATACAAGAGGCTACCTAAAACTCCCAAACTCTACATCCAAAATGAGTTAATTAAATTTATCACACACACAAACTTCCTAGGAGCAACCCTTAACAGAAATCTCACATGGAGGCAGCACATACTAAAACTAAAAGAAAATTGCAAGAAGGATCTCGCACTTCTCCGACACCTCAGGGGCACTAACTAGGGAGCTGATCAGAAAACTCTGTTAACAATCTACCGAGCTCTCATTAGACCCAAATTAGACTATGCATGTCAAGCTTTCGATTCAGTCAACCCCCAATTGCTGAAAAAACTCGACTCAATTCAATACAAAGCCCTGCGCATATGCACTGGTACTTTACCCAACACCTCCTTAGTGGAACTTCAAATACTAACAGGGGAGCTACCACTCCATATGTGCAGAACTGAATTCATACTTAAATACGCCACCACGGTCTCAACAATACCCCTGAATAATCCTGTTAGACAAACCCTAGCTAAATGCAATACCAAATTTCAAATACCCACCCGCCTTTCACAAAGTCCATCAACTCTTAACACACAACCAACATCTAACGATCACAGTGGAACAGAAGCTATATGCAGACCCAAATCCTTGGAGAAAACCAAAAAACCCATAATTAATATGGACCTCAAAAACTTAGGAAATAAACACGTTAACCCATGGAAGATACTCATGCATATACAGGAGCTGCTAGGTGGCCGATATAGACAATACACACATCTACACAGATGGTTCCAAAAATACACAACCCAACACTACTGGTGCAGCAGTTGTAATCCCTACCGAACAACACCAAATAAGTGCCAAACTACCCAGTGGCTGTTCCAACTTTACGGCCGAACTATGGGCTATAAATCAAGCTACTCACTGGGTCCATACACAAATGAACCAAAATTGCTTAATTGTAACCGACTCCATGAGTGCCCTACAGGCTCTAAATTCCACGAAAATCACAGCTCGCCACAACTTAAAAGAAGACACCCTCTACCAAATTAGGCAACTTAATGCACAAGGGAAAACTGTTTAATTTCTCTGGGTCCCATCCCATATCCAACTCCTGGGAAACGATGCTGCCGATAAAGCAGAAAAAAACGCCCTTACCCTTAACCAAATGACCGACATCGGACACTCCACCCATGAAATTTACTCCACTATTAAGACCTACACAAATTCACAATGGCAACACTTATGATATCAACATGCCGGAAACTTACTACTACACTCAATATAACCAAAGATAAACTGGCACCCCAAAGGAAACTTGCTACCTAAACGCAACCACAATCGAATCATTAACAAACTAAAAACTGGAAAAACTAGACTCCAAAACAGCTAAGGGAAATATATCTCTAACAACCCATACCCAAGAACATACTGCCCTCACTGCCCAAAGTTAGAGACGCTTGACCACATATTAAATCACTGCCCGGCATACGCGGCACAATGCGCCAAACTGTAACAGAATCAACGTCACCTAAAAGCACCTATACACTACCTTGAAATACTTAATCCCTCCAAAAATCCTAATCTGGAAACCACACACAAAAACATCTATAAAAACAAAAACAATCCAACCTCTTATATAGCATCCCCACACTCAACCTGACATGGGACAAGTCCCCCGATAAATTCGGCAGGTTATAATTTAAAAAAAAAATAAAAAAAAAATAATAATAATAATAATAATAATAATAATAATAATAATAATAATATTATTATTATTATTATTATTATTATTATTATTATTATTATTATTATTATTATTATTATTATTATTATTATTATTATTATTATTATTATTATTATTATTTTTATTATTATTATTATTATTATTATTATTATTATTATTATTATTATTATTATTAAAAAGGGAGATAGTTATAGAATTAAATGATAAATAATTCAATAATTCCCCTGAAATGGGAATTGGCCCCGATTAAGTCGGCAAGAGACATAGGGATAAAAACTTATGATTTAAAAGTTAAAATAATAAATAATCAATTCAATCAGCATAGCAAAACAGATATAATATATGTAAAATGACAACTAAATAGAAACAGATAGGAAAAATAAGTTACTAACACATACACAAATAACATTTTTTACCATCTAATCCATTCATTGACCCTTTTTAGTAACAGTATATGCACGCATAACTCCCCTAATACTAACACCCTCTCACAAACTAATCATTAATAAATAGACCTGACAAAGTATAGGACGCATGACTGCTCGACTTTGACGAGGATGATACTATCAAAAGAAGAAAGAAGAATAAAGACTCCACATCCACTGTTGTTATAACAACAGTGGAGTAATGAAAAGAATTCATATAGTCAATAGCCAAGTAAAAGGGCCCCTTTTGGATTCACGAGCTCTAACTGGGAATAAAACTTAACATGTGGTCATGATTAGAATTAAATATTCCAAAATATCCACAGAAGCACAGATCAATATCGCAAAATTTAAAAGGGGTACTTATACCCACCAAATTTTATACTCCTTTCGGAAAACAATAGGTATGCACAGTACACAAAATTAACACCTAAAAGTAGACATAATATGAATAGATACAACCCAGACGAATTTGGATCTTTCATAGGAATCTGGAACGACTGTGCATATATGTGAGAATTATTTACTAGGTCGTCATGCGAGTGTGTCTGCTACGCAAAAGCTTGTATAACACCGACTCAGTGCCATCACTTTTTGGTGATGTGTGCTTAGTCGTGACGGTATATTTGCTGGTGCGTACAAGCAAGGCGATGGGTGCCGATTACTCGTGGACCTGGGTTCGAAACTCGGTAGAGTACGGATTTAATTTCTCTAACCTGTATGACAGTATTGTTTGTATTAAAACTATTATTTCTGCCCACACTATTATCAAGATCTGCTACAGAATCCAGGGATAGCACTGTCTGTTCTATCTGGTAAATATTTATAATTCTTGATATATATATATATATATATATATATATATATATATATATATATATATATATATATATATATATATATATATATATATAAAACGGTCACAAGATCATCGATCTAATTTCTCATCGATTTTAGAAGAGTGACTATCTAAATGTCACTAAATGTTCTAACGGATATCAAAGACTGCGTTCACGAAGAAAATACACACAATATTGTCCACACACCATGAAATGTGTGCCTTGTAATTTCACATTATTGAATTTTATCGTCTGGGCATTTCTTCTCATAAGATGTATGATACAGTCTTCCAAAGGTGGTAATCCATAGTACTCCACACAATTCTCTTTATGGAAGTAGGCGGCTGCCCAGTGGGTTCCTGGTAGATGACGGTCGTCCGTGTTGATGACATAAGCTTGATGGTCTTGAGGTTTGCGATGAGGCAGTTAATCTTTAGCACACACAGCAGGATTCCTAAACGTAGTATAAACACTGTTTTTCAAAAGGTAATAAAGTTCCCAGGTATCCATTTTTAGTTGGTTTTTTCACAGATAATGATAAGTCATCAATTCAATTCTGACTTTTTGTTTGAAAATCTCTGACAAATAACCATTTCTTCGCTTCGTTTCCGCACTCTGGGCCAAGAGAACTTCGATGCGATAGTTCCCTTGAGTAGTCAGTGGACTACTGGAATGATCACCCAAGTCTTTTTTATACCACTGATCCAACACTTCTTCTTCGGAGATGAGACCCCAAGCGTTGCCCAGATACTCGTCCAAGTTTTCTTCTTGACTCATCATCAAACATTTATCTTATTGAATTTGACTGGGATGATCGTTTTAAAATCAATAACAATCTTTCATGGTCAATTCCGTAATTTTATCCGCCAGGTGTTTCCCAACACAGGTCACTAAATGTTCTTCTTCTGGCCATCTCATCATGGCCACCACGTCCTCTTCTACTTTCTCTTTGGGTTCTGTTTCCATAGTATTATCCCATTCAATTGCCATAGATTATTTACCATTCAAAGAGGGATAAGATTCTTCTATTGCTTCTAATGATCTAGAATGCCATATCTCAAGCTTGGCATGTAGGGTGACGTCCAAATTTGGCGAGAGCCTCTGCAAACTGAAGTTACACACGCGGTTGACCTGATTTAATAGTGTGTAAATGTCTCTCGTCGCTGCCTTGGTCTAAAGCAAAATTAAAGCCCCACAATGTGTAACTTCCTGAATAATCATCGCACAAAATGCCATAGCTAGTGATGGTTCCTAGCTGTCCAGTACGATCTCAAGTAATTCTTCTGGGTAAAGTTAGTTTCGATGGTTCTGGTACACAAGGTCTTGCCATTGCGATTGGCTTTGATTATAGAGACTCATTGCTAATGATACCAACGATTAAACGTTTGGATAACTGTCCTTGGAAAAGATGATCTTCGATATTGGATCAGAGTCCAACAGCAATGGTGACAGTTTTCGCTTCTACTTGTCGAATCGGATACTTAGCGGTCGCTCAAGTATGACTGATGTCGTTTCCCGCTTTAGGTAACACTTCCACACGGCGCACGTAATGTCTGGATTCTTGGATTCTTATATGATGGTTTTGTACTAGTTGGCATGAGAAATAAAAAAAAAAATCGGTTTCTGTTGAGATTGAGTCTAAGGCAGATATCCACTCCGTTTAGCTTGTCTTCAAACACGTGTCCAAATGCAAACGATCCATCAGTTCTAAATTATATCGTTGTAGGATTTTCTTTCGACAATTGTTAAAGTCCACATTCTGAGGATCGTCATCTGCTGTCATGACTGTGACGTTAATTTTTTTCTTGCTTGCTTTGACGTGAAGATGAGACGCTGTGTGACACAGACTTAAGTGTCTGAGGTTTTAATAGACTGTTATTGATTTAAAGTCGACGGGGACGTGTACACGACAGGCCCATCGTTTTGGCACCATTGGTGAAAGAGATGGGTAAACAAATTGCAAATAATCGTTGGGGGGATAAATCCATGAGTAGATATGCGTGTGGAGTTTGAGTGGCATCGTCGTACGCATGTGTCAACCAAGGCATTCCAGACTGTTTGGCTAAGACTTGCACTTGCCACTTATCTCTAGAGCTTTTAAACAAGACCACATAATGAGCATTGAGACTTATGGTGCGATGAGCTTTATTCTGGTGAAACAAATTTTGGGTAATGTAAATAACACTGGCATTGAATTAGTACACTAGATGGTATGAAAATTTAAAATTTTTATATGATACAGCACTACATAGTAGAAAAACTCACATATTATTATCTTAAATTTGGGTTACATTTTCTCATCAATCAGCAGTAATGTATCAGGTATTTATGTATTCCACTATTCTTTCAGTATACCAAACCTTGTATAGTCGCTATTGCTAGCCTGTGCAGTTACCAGAGCTATGTCAAAGAAAGCTCTTGAGAATGATTGTCATAAGGACGATATTCCTTCAGCTGACACGTGCATTGGTCAGCCTTTTAATGAGTTCACTTTCACTTCTATTTAGGATCAATCTGCTGATATTGATCACAGTGGTTCTCTTTTAAATATTCATTCTCTTTTATCTAATCAGGATGATAAACGATAATCAATTGTCGTCGAACATGGAAAAGATTATGAGATTTCCTGTTTGTTTCAGAGGGCCATTACTGAACTGAAGCAACTGAAGTACCTCTGTTATTTCATTAGAAATGGAATTCTGTTAAGAAAATGGAGACCTTCCGAGGTATCTGCTAATGACGAGTGTTAAGTGTACTATCAGATTGTTGTTCCAAAATCTTACAGAAATGCTTAGTTTGGACCTTAAAACTCCTCTGGCTGGTCATTTAGGGATAAATTAAACCTACAACTAGATATTGACTCACTTTTATTGGCCAAACATAAAAAAAAATTGTAGATCTTGTCCTACTTGTGAAATGGTAGGGAAACCCAATCAGAAGACATTTAGGGCTCATCTGCAACCAATTCCTACATTTGTCGAACCATTTACCTGAATTATGGTCGATTGTGTTGGTCTCTTACATAAGAACAGGTCAGGTAACTAAGATCTGTTGAACATCATGTGTGCGTCGAAAAAATTTCCAGAGGCAATTCCTTTGAAAAATTCTATAGTAAAAGCTTTGATAGTTTGTAACTCAATTTAGCCTTCACAAACCTGTCCAATCAGGTCAAAGGTCAAATTTTATGTCTAGACTATTACAGCATCTTATACTTGAATTTGACATTCCGAAATTCAGGTCATAAGAGAAGCTATGGTTTCACAAAACTTTACTAGAAAGAACAGGTAAGTTTTGTAACAGAATTTATTCTCTCTTGTTCATTCTTCAAAATTTTCTTCAACTTAGATTTTACGATGCTTATAAAGTAATGAAAAAATTAAATGAGTTCAAATATTATAGTAATGAAAAATTAATGAGTTCAAATATTATAGTAATGAAAAATTAATGAGTTCAAATATTATAGTACTCTGATCTAAATAAATTAATGGTGAACTTGTGTATTGATAGAGATAGCCAAGTCAATGTCCCACAAATTGAGGATTTATGTTACACCGTTGAACTTGGAGCAACAAATCTTCTGAATTCGGAAATTATGAATGATTTAGACCAAAAGCTTCTACATTTGCAACAAAAAGAAGGAAATGAACTTAAACAGTTATTATTAGAATACGAGCACTTGTTTCCGGATATTCCTATAAGGACAAACAAAATTTTTCATGACGTTGAAATTGTAGATTCAAAACCTGTGAAACAATAGCCATACAGGATGAACCTTCTCAAACTGGAATACTTTAAAAATAAAATTCAGTATTTGCTGGTGAACGATTTCATAGAACTCAACAAAAGTGATTGGAGTTCACCATGAATACTTGCTCCGAAACCGGAAAAAAAATTTCCGCATTTGCACTGATTATAGGAAGGTGAACAGAGTTACAAAAAGAGATTCATTTTCGTTACCAAGGATAAATAACTACATTGATAAAATTCGAAATGGCAAGTACGTCACCAAATTTGTCCTTCTGAAAGGATTTTGGCAAATTCCACTTACGCAAAGAGCGAAAGAAATTCCTGCGTTTGTGACTTAAGATGGGCTTTGTCAATATAAAATAATGCCGTTTGGGATGAAAGTTTCTCCAAGTACGTTTCAACACTTGATGAATATAATTACTTCCGGTCAAGATAGTTATGCTGATTATATTGATGATGTCATCATTTACAATGAACCTGGAAAGGACATCTGCCATAATTTGAAAATTCGTTGATAGGCTCACTTACGCTAACTTGACAATCAATATATGTAACAGTGAGTTCTGCCGTGCTCATGTAGCTGTCCTAAAACATATTGTAAGACATTGTCAAGTTAAACTTATTGTTGCTAAGGTGAAGTATATCTCTGATTTTCCTGTGCCTGTCAGTAAAAAGTAATTTATGCGATTTTTGGGTATGGCCGGACACTATTAAAAGTTTTGTTCTAATTTTTCCAAAATTGCTGAACCTCTGACAAATTGTTTAAAAGAAATAAGCTTCTCTGGACCTACAAGTGTCAGGAAGCATTCATAGATTAAAAGCAATACTCAAATGTGCGTCGTTTCTAACAGCTCCAAATTTCAATCAGTCTTTTAAATTGTCTGTGGATGCAAGGGATGTTGAGGTTTGATTATTTTTGATTCAAGAAGACAGCAATGGTATTGATCACCCAGTGTGCTATTTCTCTAATAAATTAAATAAGCACCAAATAAATTATTCAACAATCGGGAAGGATTGTTTGGATTTAATTTTGGCATTAAATCATTTTGAAGTTTGCATTAGCTCGGCTCCTTCTCCGGTTGTTGTGTATAGTGATGACAACCACCTTACCTTCATCGACAAGATGAAAAATAAAAATCAAAGATTATTAAGGTGCAGTTTGTTTTTGCAAGCGTAACATCTTAACATCAGGCACATCAAATTAAAAGACGATATGGTTGCAGAGACACTTTCCCGTGTATATAAATATTATTTCAAATACACTTTATATAATTCATAAGAATTTTCGTATGTAATTTTGTTTAACTCATGTATAATTTATATATGGTAAAAAAGCAAGCTTTATTATATAAATCTTCCTTTTTTCTTTCTGGGGGAAGGGCTACGTATATGTAATTAAATTGCTTAAGTGTAAGTTTTAAAATTCTTTTATATTTTTGTTTCATTATTTGTTATAGTAATGACTATTTTTATCGGATTCAAAATTCTTTTTCAGTAATTGGATATTTTCTTTTACTAAACGTTATTTATCTAAGATGTAGAACGTGTTGCATGAAAATTACTTTTAGTTGCCCTAGTTCGTCTTGGGCAGCCAAAAAACGTAAACAGGCAGTTAAACTGATTAGTCAATATCAGGGCAATACTTTCTTTGCGTGATCACCATGTATAAGCAACGCTATTTAATTAATGGTTCTTAAGTGGAGATACACTGGCGCACGTGATGGATTTATTATAAGAGACCACATGACTAATCTCGCGAGACTTGAAATGATATTTTAGGGGTTTAAATACACATTCTTAATATTCGTCTGCAGAGTCGTTTTGACATCTTGAAGGAACAAGGTGTTATTTTTATTTGTTGCTAGCTTGTTTGTTTTTCATCTGATTTTTGAATTTAATAATTTATTCTCCTGTAAACTCAACAAGTTGACTTTCTTATAAAAAGTTTTGAAATATATTCATGGAAATTTTTTCCGGAATTATTCGGAAACAAAAATTCTGATTCAATTGGACAACATCTGACGTCATCTCCTTCCATATTTGTACGTCATCGAAAATTGAACCTGGATTCTAATATAACTATTTAGTGATAGGACTTCATTTTTCATTCTTAGAATCAAATATTGGATTAAATTCACAAACTGTAAGTCCTATTTACCAATTTTTACATTGTTTTTCTAGAAAATTTAAATATTTTGTTACCATAATCAAAGATTGTTGGCTCACATTACTTTCTTCTCTTACATTTGTACAAGCCTACACGTAACAATGTTGTATGTATGTATCTAAACATGGTTGTAGGTAGGTAGGTTGTCTGGTTGATTGGATGTTAGGTAGGTAGGACAATATATAGTTCTTTAAGAATGTAGGTAGGAAGTATATACCAAACGCAAATGAAAGTAATGCTGGAAGACAGACTAATACTATTGTATTACCAACGGATTTATTCTGTCCGAACTTATTACTATTGTATTTCTAACGGCATTTTTCTGTCCGGACTTATTACTATTGTATTACTAACGGCCTTTAATGCCCGGACCTATTACTTTTGTATTTCTAACTTATTACTATTGTATTAGCCTACTAACGGCCTTATTATGTTAATTGTATTGTAAATATAGGGTGCCAATTTTGTTATTATTACTATTTGCATTTTTTGTGTTTGTGTATGACATGTGTGTGATTTAGATTTTTAACGTAGCTTTAACACTTTTTTAGTCATATCCCTACGATGTCTGCAGTGTGGCAGTTTATAGTGATGTCTAGCACTGGGGCATCATGCCGCAGACATGTAGGATGATGTCCCACCCAGTCACATTATCCTGACACCAGGCCGACCAATCCTGACACTAACCTCTTAATGCTGAGCGCCAAGCGAGGCAGCTGTTCATACTTATTTGGGGGCCACATTGTGTCTCTGCCTCTGATGATCTTGGGTGTTAGAACATTTTATATGTCTTTTTGTTTTGGGACTTGTAGCGAATTCTTAACTATTTATTGTGCCGCATTGTGCAGCTGAGCCTGATAGTCCTGGGTTTTAGACAAATAACAATCTACAGTCACCTTTGTGGTACAAAAGATGTTAGTATCATATTCTTTCCGATTTTATGAATATTGTGTTGATAAAGGCCTTTTTCTGTCCGGACTTTTTACTATTGTATTACTAATGGCCTTTTTCTGTCCGGACTTTTTACTATTGTATTTCTAATGGCCTTTTTCTGTCCGGACTTTTTACTATTGTATTTCTAATGGCCTTTTTCTGTCCGCACTTTTTACTATTGTATTTCTAATGGCCTTTTTCTGTCCGGACTTTTTACTATTGTATTACTAACGACTTTATTCTGTCCGGACTTATTACTATTGTATTTCTAACGGCTTTTTTTCTGTCCGGGCTTTTTACTATTGTATTACTAATGGCCTTTTTCTGTCCGGACTTTTTACTATTGTATTACTAATGGTCTTTTTCTGTCCGGACATTTTACTATTGTATTTCTAATGGTCTTTTTCTGTCCGGACATTTTACTATTGTATTTCTAACGGCTTTTTTCTGTCCGGACCTATTACTATTGTATTTCTAACTTATTACTATTGTATTAGCCTACTAATGGCCTTATTATGTTAATTGTATTGTAAATATAGGGTGCCAATTTTGTTATTATTACTATTTGCATTTTTTGTGTTGGATTGTTTTGTTTACAAAGGTACATTATTTCGTGGTTTTGTAGTTTTTTTGTTGTATCTCATGTCCTAACGCTTATGGTTTTTCTACGGCGGGCCTGTTACTACGGACATTGCTAGGTTAGACTGATTTCCCACGACCACATTAAGGCGCAGAAGGGAGGGGGGTCTGATCCATCTTTATCAATCGTTATAAGCTCCGTCGCATGCGCACAGGCATAACACCACACCCTAGGCGGATGATCTTTGGCTTTTCCCACAATTCTTGATATATTTGGTTTGTACTCACACACACACATACGCACACACACACACACACACACACACACACACACACCAACACACACATATATATACACACACACACACAAAAGGCCCCTGTGTCGCATTTAACCGCCTCGTATATAATTTGTGACCACTGCATTGCTTAATATTGTCATGGCATCTGTTGAGGATCTGGATATAAAAGGTTGTCGGCTTTTGCTGTTTTCAACTGATATTAAATTAGGTGATAATTTGGTTTTGATAATCTGGTGAATTTAAATGTTTTCCTTTCGCCCTGTATCAGTAAGGAAGCTGAGAAATAACGAATTTAATCTATTACCAAAACCCAGTGAATGCATAATGCATAAGCACAATATAGCAACAAACACGAAGCAAAGACTGGACAATTGTGAGATTTCTTGGCAATACCACTAACGAGAAACAGGGATAAAGAAACCTATGGTGTGTGCCTATAGATGGAAACACAATCCCCTAATCTCAGCTTTTTAGAACTGGGTAAGGAAAATTGGGAGGCCTAAGACCAGAAACCCTGAGAAGTACTAACCTGCCAAAAATTTGGGGATAACAGAGAGAAACCCCAATTCATAAACATACTTCAATAAATGTTTTATCCAAATTCATTTTGATCTTTTTTTTTTTTACAAGAAACACTCACCGACGACCTTAGTGGGACACACAAAGATAGTAACGTTCTAGGAATCTCCATTTTGGCCTAAATTTTATAGAGGATTTTATATCTTTGTAGTGATAATTTAATTTTATATGCATTCAGATCAGTAAGTAATAGCAGGTTAGTTAAACGGTTAATTTTGTGAACAAATGACTTACTCGTTACGCATATGCTTCAATCTTCTAGATAACTTTGAGCAATCGACAAATCAAACTCTTTTCAGCTTGCGTAAATAATAACTATGACTAATGTAATTTTCTATAATTTCAATGAATTTTAATCAAAAGGCTACAGTGCCTTTCACAATTTTTTTGGATACAAAATAGTTTCGATTTGTCCTTTAAGCGGAAGTATTTACATTACGTGTATGATGTCTGCACGCTAATTTCAGTCACATCCTGAACATTTGTGCCTTTTCTGATGACTGAAGACACAGGGATGTTCTGAGTGAATAACTAAATCTTGTAAACAATCAATGCTTTCAGTGAAGCAATTATTAAATGAATGCAACATTTCTATTTGTGGACTTCGAGTCAAATTAAATATAAAAAAAAATGTAAGATCATTCTCGTATGTTTAGTTGTGATAAATCCCATGACACTGAATACACAATTATAGTATAAGCAACGTGAATATACATAGATCATATTTTGATAATATGAAAAGTGCAGACATAAAATCTTGATATCGATTGATCTTAACATTTTTCCAATGCATGCATGTACATGTACAACCTATGGCTAGCTTTAAGTTGGGGCTTCTGATGTCTTATACGCATATATTTCAGTATTAAATACATGTAAAACTCAACCGGAAGCCGTTTTATATTTTAATTAGTCCATCATTAATTTATTAATTTCCTGAGCAAAATAATAACTCTCTCTCTCTCTCTCTCTCTCTCTCTCTCTCTCTCTCTCTCTCTCTCTCTCTCTCTCTCTCTCTCTCTCTCTCTCTCTCTCTCTCTCTCTCTCTCTCTCTCTCTCTCTCTCTCTCTCTCTCTCTAAAGCGATAGATCATTACTTTACTTAAAACCCTGGACCTAGAAAAGATTTCAGCATAAAGCCCGATTTCAACCCACCTACCCCCAAAAATGACACTTAGATTGTATTTTGCTATATTAAAAATAATCTGTCATGGCAATCCAGCAGATCGTCAGAGGGACTCAATTTAATAAAGGTCAAAAAGGTTTATTCTAATCAAGTTACGGACTGTCAAAGCTGTGGGACTTTGATTTGGAACTTGAATTTCTTGCTGAAATAATTTCATGATGCTGGAATAAAAAATTGTAGATTTTTCCATCATTTTGTTTTATCATTACTCTTGTTTATTAAGTTAGACATGCATAAATGCGACTTGTGAAGAAATGTGTCACTGGTTGACACTAACTTGTCTCCCTTTACTTCAAACAAGATAGAAGTGTCTTACCAGAAGTATTCCAAAACAATCACTGGAACTTATTTGGCATACCTTATAACAGAAAGGTATTCACGTGCTTTTTTTATGTAATACGTAGAACCTGATCTGAATAAAATCAAAATTTACTTAAAGATCACCGGCTACCAATATTGTACAAACGTGTGATATTACTATAGTCATAAACAAAACGCATTTGTTATGTATGCACGCCATACAAATGCTTAATAGGAATTATAAATCTAATTTTGTAAACGAAAAATTATTCGGCGATCTCCGTAAACAATAGGTTTGTTTCCACTTGCCAAACAAGGATATGACGTACATTTATCCCTTCTGTGCAACCTAGACATTCAAGTGTTTAATTTCCCGACCGACGTATGTCTATGTGATCCTGCTTTTGTACAGCAAAAATGATGCACTGTGTTGCATACGGATGTAACCAAAAAAATAATGATTGGAAAAAGGATTCTTTCTTTATCCGAAAGACCTGTTTACCAGAAGAAAAAAGTGAATTCATGCTGTGAGATAGAATAGGGTGAGATGAATGGAAAAGTTGTATCATTAATGCAGGATAATAGTCAATCTGGATCAAGACAATTCGGCCCAACTCGAAAGACAATTTCTTTTTCTTAAAACAACAAATGAATATTATACAAGATACGTTTTAGGAATAGATTTTATAAAAAAAACAACAAAATTTAAACTAAATTGATATTTTTTCAAAGAAAATAATCATAAATTGCAACGTAGACAAACACACACGCACACACACGCATATATATATATATATATATATATATATATATATATATATATATATATATATATATATATATATATATATATATATATATATATATATATATATATATATATATATATATATATATATATATATATGAGAGAAAAAAACCACAAACAGACATATATTATTTGTTCTAATTAAAATATTTTTATGCTAACTAATATATGCATCTGCACAACGACATTCTCAATTTAAGTCTTCCGGTCAAATTATCAATATTCTTTTTTAAAACAATACAGCTTAACGGATATTATTCTACAGAATATGTATAGATTTTTATAAGGGAAGTGTACATGAGATATTAAAACAAATATATTTAATGTTAGGCTTCACGTTATAATACTGCTGCATATAATGCACTATCAGCAGTTACACGAGAGAGAGAGAGAGAGAGAGAGAGAGAGAGAGAGAGAGAGAGAGAGAGAGAGAGAGAGAGAGAGAGAGAGAGAGAGAGAGAGAGAGAGAGAGAGAGAGAGAGAGAGAGAGAGAGAATAATCTTGAGTATTTTGTCAATGTTGGTACAATATGAAGCTCTTACCAGTCAATTTTATTGTTTTTAATTTTTTCAAGTTGTTTTAGTGTTTGCGCACATAAATTAAAAGCTTGTCATTACTAGTCAATCATATTTACTCCATTATTCCATACAAAAAAGAAAGGAATTAATTTTGTGTTGAATTTGTGCTTTCCACCCTTACAAGGTATAAAAAAGATAAACATACACATATTTTAAAATAAAATGAAAATGTAACTTTGCGTTGTAATCTTTTATTCCTTCCTTTTCTCATCAGGCGAAATTTATTAAAGAAAAATATATACCCACGAACTCCATGTATGTAGTGGATGCCCGTTTGCGTATGCGTCTTTACTGTAATGTGTAATGCTAATGTCAAATAACAAAACAACTAGAGACGAAAATATCACCCGATTGATTGAAGGCACCTGCCATTCACGTATGACGTTACAAGGTGCAATCTGACTAAGATTGTACTGTATCCAGGTTAACTATATGACGTTATATCGCAAATAAAAGTCATTTTGTTTTTAAAATACAGCCACTCAGAGTACAAATTATAATCTTTTCGCTAACATGGGTTATAAAAGTGTTATTAAAGAGCGTTATTGTTCTGTATGCTCTTTGCCCTCCAAACATAAATTATGATCACATCTGGGGAAACAAATAGAAGCTCGGGTGATGGATAAACACAACTTGGAGCGAGCAATAAACTCTTTCCTTAAACTTTTCGACCGGATATCCAATACAAAGGGTTTTTTTTTTTATTACAATGCGAACCAGCCCCGGAAACTGGCTTTTGTATCTTTTAAGTGTGCCGAGTTTTCTTATGAAGTTGGCCGAAATAAGAAAGTCGAGTTTGGTTCCTTTGGATTCTTTAAAGTGTGCACATTTATTTAATAAAGTCGCCCGACATAGAGAAGCCAACATTGATTCCTTTTTAACCCGTATTAACCGTAATGTCCAGAATAAATTGAAACAATGGGACAATTTTGAAAGGGACACAATCTAGTGCGTCGCGCACTGATATCATATAAGGCTGAACAGTAAATTAGTTTTCAGTAGTTTCATCTAAATGTTCCCTATCCATGGTTTATAGTGTTTTATTTTTCGACAACAAGAAGCAAGTACTTCGTCTTGTGGGGATAAATGTACGTCATTTCCGGCTGGCGTCCTTTTAGGTGGGAAATAGTATCTAAGGGATAGTAACTGCGTTGTATACGTCTTTCTCGAGTAATTAAATTATTTCTTCTTTACACTTGATAATTTTCTTGTTCTTTTTCTGCAGGTATAACCACTTTTAATCATATAATGCAAATCTGATGTACACAGTAAAGTATTGGAGTGTGGCCGGTGACCTTTAAAAAAAATGGACCTAGCAGACATCTATAAATGGTTTGACCTTTCACATTTATAGACCAATTATTTATTTTAACCTATCAGATAAAGCGATGAATTCCATGCGTGTGTGTGTGTGTGTGTGTATGTGTGTGTAGGTGTGTGGAATCAGTACACAATTAATAAAATCCGGTTCAGTACCCACGAATGTAGTCCCAGTCTATTTTTAGATCACTTTTTCCGGTCTAAATTTAGTGGTGATACTAGAGTCAGATTTTGGCATTCTTGGTAAGGATTTAAGGGCAATTGTTTATTCTTTAAAATGTGAGCTTATGGTGTGGTTGTCTGTGTGTATTTCGGCGACAGTGCACATTGAGTAATAAGGTCATGGTGATGATCCGGAAGTGAATTCTGTGTTCCGTTGCCTGGTGTTTTGTTTACAATTCAGCCTCTCAAAAAAATGCAGGTCAACCTTTGACAAGAACTAAACCGTAAAGTCATCTTTGAAGGTATTTTAGATTAACATATGATTTGTATTGATTGTCACACAGTGGAATGTTCAGTACTGAGAAACAAATGTAGAGAATATATAGTGAAATTAATTGTGTACTATGTCCTGTCAGTAAAAACTTGAAACTGATATAAAATTTTTATTATTAATGACATACACATGAAATTTTAATAGGTCATGTATATTGACTTTAAAAATATAAAAATGAAATTAAAAATAAAAAAATAATTTTAATTTTAAAAATTTAAATGAAATTTAAAAAACAATAAAAAAATTAAAATTTTCCACCAAGTATACACATATATAATATTTATTTGGAATGATATGAAAATATATCAGCATATATATACTCCTACACCATATACAAGCTCAAATCATGGATATTTGTCAAATTTGATCAGAGAAAATATCTTTATTAGTCAAAATGAGACCCACATTTACAATACATGAAGACAAAATTCTACTTTGCTTTGTACCTTTAGGTCATTGAAACTATTTATTTGGGGTCCAAACAGTTAATTTATGTGTTTATGATGGGGTGACTTCCTGAGTAACACATATCTGCTTGTATAGCTATCAGTAATTGTTTATACACATAGTTATAAGGTATTTATTGAGAGGACAGAGATGAAGACTTTATACTAGAACCTGTTTAAGTTCTCCACAAAATCATATTAAGCTGTCAGAAAATGAAATACAGGTGAGAGGGGGTAAAATATACTTTACCCAGGTATATTTACCATTGCATGTAAGAAAACAGCAAAATGATGTAAGTTGAACACAGAATGCATTCCATTTTAGTGTTCAGTTTCTTTAAGATGTTGATTGATGTAGTGCGGCATTGTGGCCCAGATGATATTGTGAGAATTCTCATGATCCATTTTGCTTTATGCATTATTAATGACTAATAATATTTGTTATCTGACACTTTAAAGATTACATAAGTAATATTCAAACAGATTATTTGAATTTAACTTTCTACAACTGATCCTAATATGGTTACATAGCTGACATGAACAAATATGCATATATTTTGTAATGTTTGGAATCAAAAGTTGACATTGTTAGGCTGACATAGTACCTATAGTGAATCTGTAAGGCTCAATTTTGACTGTGTGCACTTAAAATATCCCAAGATGTTATTTTCATCATGAATATGCCTCTGTATGGTAACACATTTCAATTTAGTACTTTGACAGAGGGCGGTATTGCAGCATCAGCTGATATCTGATTCCATTGAATCATTGAATCATTGAACTTAATAACTTGGTAGCCAAGACTCTTAAAAATAGACTAAAAATGTTCAAACAGATTATTTGAATCATGTTTGCACATGTGATGTTACCAAGTACATTGCATATGTCCCACACATGCAAATATCCATCCTTGTTTACAAGTTTTCAGGATGAAAATTTCACATTTAGTTGATGATATAGGATCTATTGGTACCTATAGTTGATCTGTGTGGTCACATTTTGCTATATTCACTTGCAATATCTAAAATTATTTTTCCTTCATGAATAGGATTACATATAGTAATAAATTTTAATTTGGTACATTGTCATTCGACTTTCCACTATACTGGTATGTATCAATGTTTGCACCAATGATCAAACCTCACCGTTCCAACATTGCCTTAAACTTTATGATACATACTCTATCTGATTAGTTATTTAACCTGTAAATGGCTAAATATGCTTGTAGAAACTTCATCTATTTTTAGGATGCATTTGTCACTTTAATACATGCCCATTGCTTCACATCTTTGAGTGTTACTCTATCAAGTTTACCTTTTTTTAACCCTATTTGCAACCTTAATGTTATTTTGAAATCACCATTTCTAACACATTTTAACTTCATTTGCCTACATCTTTCTGTTTTTTTAGAATTAAGTGAAACATGTTATATCTTTTCAGGTCTAGCCTGGTATCTGGAACAAAGTATTAGAGTTGTATCATTTTGGAAGCTCTCCAGTAGTTCAATGGTGATAGCAAGGTCTCATAAGAACATGTGCAGTCTGCTGCTATAAGTGACCAAGATGAGTTCATATTAGTACACTGATATACAGCATCTCAAAGACATGGCTTAGATCTTCATGACAGAGATTCACATCATTTTTCTGTAAGGTGGAACTACCCTGAAACTGTATTTTCATATTGCATTGTTGACTTTTGTAGTTATCGGCATTAAAATGGAATGCATATTTGCTATAAAACATGGTAGTGGTCCCATCAAAACTTTAAATTTGAGTGGGTTATTAGTTATACAAACAACTGCCCAAGTACCTAAAACAATAAATGTGGAACATAGCACCTGTCATTGTTTCTTTAGCATGTACACCTATATGCATCTGGATAGGCATGTTGCAATTTGCTGTCAAAATCATTGTGAGTTATCATGCTTCAGTACCCCTGGGATTAATATTATCAGTTGTACAGACCTAAACTACCATTTGTTTTAAACACCATTCATTAATCAACTTTTCTGCCTTAAATTTGTGAAACTGAATGTCATAACTTGTATGAAAATTTAATTTTTGTAAAATAAATAGTTTTTAAAATTTATATATTTATTTAAATTTTTATTAAAATTTAATATATCAATATTTTTTAATTTCAAGAATATTTTTAGACAGGCCTTATCAAGTATTACAATTAGGTTTTTACCTCATTGAAAAATTCCTATAATTAAGGAAGATATAGCAATTTAGTTTTGGTTTCTTAAGAACAATTGGATCCCTATAGAACACAAGCACTACACACTTTCTGATAGCTGTCACGTGTTTTGCTTGCAAGGAAATTTCAAAAGACTTTATGTATGAAGTTGAAATAGTAGTGGCATGCCAAAAAAAAGTTTGACAAAAACATTGACCCTTTCAGGAATCAGTACACAATTAATAAAATCCGGTTCAGTACCCACGAATGTAGTCCCAGTCTATTTTTAGATCACTTTTTCCGGTCTAAATTTAGTGGTGATACTAGAGTCAGATTTTGGCATTCTTGGTAAGGATTTAAAGGCAATTGTTTATTCTTTAAAATGTGAGCTTATGGTGTGGTTGTCTGTGTGTATTTCGGCGACAGTGCACATTGAGTAATAAGGTCATGGTGATGATCCGGAAGTGAATTCTGTGTTCCGTTGCCTGGTGTTTTGTTTACAATTCAGCCTCTCAAAAAAATGCAGGTCAACCCTTGACAAGAACTAAACCGTAAAGTCATCTTTGAAGGTATTTTAGATTAACATATGATTTGTATTGATTGTCACACAGTGGAAAGTTCAGTACTGAGAAACAAATGTAGAGAATATATAGTGAAATTAATTGTGTACTATGTCCGTGTGTATGTGAGAGAGAGAGAGAGAGAGAGAGAGAGAGAGAGAGAGAGAGAGAGAGAGAGAGAGAGAGAGAGAGAGAGAGAGAGAGAGAGAGAGAGAGAGAGAGAGAGAGAGAGAGAGAGAGAGAGAGAGAGAGAGTAACTATACATTTAGAATGAGATGTAAAAGCAGTAATGTGATTGTTGGATGAAAAGATTAACATAATATAACCTCGTAAAGGTGTCTGTTAAAATATATTATGTTTGAGATACATGTTTGAATGAAGAAGAACTTTACATTAAACTGTAGTTATGCCACGTACAACTCTCTTTGATGTGTTCTCTAACCAACACACGGTGAAAATGAAAGTTGCTTATTTTGCTCCAACCTTTTATTTTAAAAAATCGCACATGTACCACATGTACCACATTGTAATAGGACACTAATTAACACTTCATATATTCTGACCAATTTTTATGACCAGGTATCATTTTTGATAGTACAGCTATATTTCGAGTCATCATAATTTATGGTAAATTCAAGAAAAAACACCGCATGTTAAACAAATGTTTTTTGCCTACATTTATATACGGAGCATAATCCATATGTTTTCCTTTTGCATAAAATTAAAAGGTCAGATATGTAGATTTCTACTTAAAGTTATTTTAATCCTCCATACATGAATTTCCAATTTTTTTTATAAAACTTTATTGCTTAGTGTACTAATTACATTTAAGTACGACCAACACAAAAGTGAGTAAGTATTGTCGTCCTTTAATATATATGTAGTAGTATCCTAGGTAAAAAAAAAACCTCACTAACACATGTTATCGTATTTGTACAAGGAACAGATTCTATATTAAACTCTATATGAAATTACTTATAATAAACTTACAGTCAATAAGGTCATACTAATGATGCATGTACAGTCAATATAGTCATACTAATGATACACCTATAGTCAATATAGTCATACTATTGATACACCTACAGTCAATATAGTCATACTAATGATACACCTACAGTCAATATAGTCATACTAATGATACACCTACAGTCAATATAGTCATACTAATGATACACCTACAGTCAATATAGTCATACTAATGATATCCTTACAGTCAATATTGTCATATTAATGATACCCCTACAGTCAATATTGTCATATTAATGATACCCCTACAGTCAATATTGTCATCGATTTAAAAAAATAAAAAGAGACTTATCAGACCTTTGTCGGGAAAAACTACAAAAATAGTGTGCAGTTTCGGGCAATCTCTGTTCTAAACGTTACATGATGTAAGTCACCAAATATATATAAAGGTATAAACAAAAAGTCACCAAATATATATAAAGGTATAAACAATAGGTCACCAAATATATATAATGGTATAACAATAGCTCTTTCTAAACTAAATTGCAGTGTTAAAGATTGTAAATGGCACACACCCTTTTTAATGTCGCCCCTTATTTCCTAACATAATTGTTATCCAATTGTTATCCATGTTCCACTTGATATTTGCAGTTCTTCTTTTTTGTAAGTAAGTGGAGCAGAGATTAAACTTAAGACTTGTGCAATTTCAATTTAATATCTCTCTCTCTCTCTCTCTCTCTCTCTCTCTCTCTCTCTCTCTCTCTCTCTCTCTCTCTCTCTCTCTCTCTCTCTCTCTCTCTCTCTCTCTCTAGTCGGTCATAAACGTATATTAAATCATGGGAGTAAATGCATTTTTGTAATATATTTTATTTGAGTTCATTTTAAATTTCGGGAATTCGATTGGAGTCAATTTTACTAAGGAAGCCGACTATTAATTTACACACACTGTTCGAGAAAAGGCCGAGAAAATTTACTTATATAAGATTTAATTCATATTGTTGACCTTTAATCTCGTGTAACTTTTGATTGTTTGTATTACATAGTATGATGCTGTCTTCATTTGTAATCCAGCTCAAAACTTCATACTGTCTATAATCCTGTAAAGAAAAGTAAATTTAATTATTTCATTGATTTTCCAAGAATGTAATTAATTGTGTACTTAGGTGTCTTTTAAATCTTTATACAGTAAATTATTAAGGCTTGTTTTGGTATTCAATTCATTTCCAAATTTCAATAAAACCATGGTCTACAGGTGAGAAAAACTAAAAGTGGCCCAGTCTTAACATCTGTATTGGCCTTACTGCTACTATTAGTACTGTTATGACAACGATGTTTTCTTATAGTGTCACTACTACAATTGTTGCTGTTACTACTACTACTACTACTACTACTACTACTACTACTACTACTACTACTACTACTAAGTGTCACTACTACTATTGTTGCTGTTACTACTACTACTACTACTACTACTACTACTACTAAGTGTCACTACTACTATTGTTGCTGTTACTACTACTACTACTACTACTACTACTACTACTACTACTACTACTACTACTAAGTGTCACTACTACTATTGTTGCTGTTACTACTACTACTACTACTACTACTACTACTACTACTAAGTGTCACTAATACTATTGTTGCTGTTACTACTACTACTACTACTACTACTACTACTATTACTATTACTATTGCAGCTGCTCCTGCTACTACTAATAAATGAGGGAAATATTTAGATTCAGAAAACACTAAAAATGGTTAAAAACAACAATTTTCACCTGTCATTCAGTGATACAAAATAATACGTGATGCCATTTGGCATCTCAGAAAGATACTGAAGGTTAATTAGTTATTTTTTTTTCATTTACGTGCCTTTGTATTTGCTGTCCGACGCCAGGAGGGAGAGGTGGTCTGTAAAGATATACAGTTGATTTAAGTACCAAATCTAAATTATTATATTGCCGATAAAGCACTGGTAATATGATGCTCTCGTAATTCCTAATGCATTTTAGAAACTCTAAAATGTAATGATCAAAAGATTTTTCCTCCGTCTATATCTGTCTTTGTCTTTCAGATCTCAAGGTTTTTCTTGCACATTGGGATATCTGGAAGGCCAACTAGACTTTTTATATGAGCGTATTCACGTTGGATTTTTAACGTAGCTTTAATAATTTTAGTCAGATCATTAAGATGTCTGCAGTGTGGCAGTTTACAGTTATATCTAGCACTGGGACATCATGCTTCTGACATGTGGCATCTTATGCCATCCAGTCATATTAGCCTGATACCAGTCTGACCAATCCAACACTAACCTTTACTGTTGAGTGCCAAGCGAGACAGCTGCTTGTACCATTTTAATATGTATTTGGAATGACTCAGCTGGAGTTCGAACCGCGACCATCTGGCTTAAAAATAGGATGCTCTAACAATTTAGGCCTGCGGAGCGGTATGGGGTGGGGCATTTCTAAAATATTACAGACCGTAAATCGAGACTCGGCAAGAGTCCACTGGAGTGCCAAGTTGGAACTTTTCATTAGGTGCATAAAGAAACCAATTATTTGTCGTTGAAACATGCCATTGTGACTTAATTTATTTTTTACGTGTGAGCTATGAAAGAGTGCATATCTTATTTCTAAAAGTTATAACTTTGTAGTCTAAGGATATTATTTTACTTTGCCCTAATTTTGCTCCTTTACGTACCCAGTAGTATATAATGTACCGTTACATACATACGCACGCACGCACGCGCGCACACACATACATACATACATACATACATACATACATACATACATACATACATACATACATACATACATACATACATACATACATACATACATACATACATACATACATGTGCCTGACCTTTGTCCATGACTAAGGATATAACATTTATGCATAACGGCCCTTGGTCTTGTTATTAAGCTTCATGTAGGTTCTTTACATGGGACGGAGTTCTAAAACCAGCCTTGAGTATGACCTATGTATGTTTTGGAATTATACGTTTTTACATTTGGGAGTAATGTTCCATTAAGAAGTTTGAGTATCTTCAGAAAAGGCTATTGCGACATAAGTCAAGGGATAACTAGTAATGTTCCATTAGGATGTTTGAGTATCTTCAGAAAAGGCTATTGAGACATAAGTCAAGGGGAGATAACTGGAACCAGCTTACCTTGCAAAGCACCATGTCAACGATGCATATATGTTCTATGTTTGCTAGGAATATAAGAATATAACCTAATATAATTGAATCACAATTCTGACTATCGAAAACTCCAAATTTTCTTTAACTACGACTACGCAGATACATCCTGCCATCCTATCTCGAAATATATATTAAAGTTTATAATTCGCTGGATCGAGAGCTTGAACAACTTTGATGTTCTTGCGCTATAGCCCATTTCATACCGGATTTAACCAAGTTGCTCCGTAATTATTCGAAAAACCTCCCGAATCATTTTATACTCCAGCCAACCAAACGCTGGTGGGTACATGCACATAACAAAATGGGGTACATTGTTGTTTAGATGTCTCAGATTAAAATAAATTAAGAAATGCCAGCTACTTGTAACGTCAGAGGTTGCAAAACTCGTTCCAATCAAGGGTGTGGCATTAGATTCCATCGTCTGCCATGGAGATATGATTTTTTGTGCAAACAGTGGCTCATACGAGCAGAAAAGTCGGAACTTGAATTGACCGGAAAACGAATGTCTCAATTCAAGAATGCGAGAATGTGTTCGCTGCATTTTAGTACTGATGGTGAAGGGACTTCTGCAGCTTTACCATCGAAAAATATTCCAGGTTTGTTATACTGCGTATTAATACGAAAAATTCCTTATATTGGTAAACGAAACTTGATTTATGTAATACGGTATTATGGTAAAAGAAAAGGATTAAATTTTTGACATCGACACCGTTTCCATACAACCATGTACATGTCCAGATGTAAACAGCTCATAGTTACCCTCTCATATGGCTTTAAAATCCGCCCTGGTTTACAGAAAATAAGACAGAATGATTCCAATATTAAATTTCGTCAATATCTGTGGCATCATCGCTGTTGAATATGCATTTTTCAACTCGATAAACGAAGCTGAAGTAGTTGGAGCAGTTGATGCTAATGCTGATGCGTCAGCCTTGTTTTGACCACCAGCTATCGATTGGATATTGCGGTCAGCTGACAACCCGCCATGTGATCAAAATTCCAAGCAAATTACGAAGTTCACCGAAGTCTCCATAAAATGGTCTATAGCCAGCTTATGAAGTCTCAAACATGGAGTGAATTAAACAAATTTATCGCATGTGACTACTTAATTTGAATGATAAATTTTAAAATATCGAAAAGTCAGACATGCTTATTAACATGCACTACAATAATATCAACTCTTATTTATCAATAATAATAATAATAATAATAATAATAATAATAATAATAATAGTTATTATGCACCGTTTGTCTTAATATCTATGAATATCTGCACGGTTTCTTAAAACATCTGTACTCAAACCACTGTTAAGTTTACAACCAAGAAATAAATGAGTTTTGTAACTCCCCGTCAAAACTAATTAATCTTATCTCAAGGCAAAAAAGCCAACCCTACAGGTCAGGAAAAGATTTCGACTGGAATGAAATTCCATTAGTATAATAAGGTGTTATGGCAGCAGACGCAATACACAGGAAACAAATCAAGAAATGAACAAACTAATTATTTAAATGTTGAGGCAAACTTTAAATTTTTATGCTAAATAATTACAAACATGAATTTAATGTTCATCAATATCAAACTCACGACCTCCTATTGGTTGGCATTTGAGAGAGAGAGAGAGAGAGAGAGAGAGAGAGAGAGAGAGAGAGAGAGAGAGAGAGAGAGAGAGAGAGAGAGAGAGAGAGAGAGAGAGAGAGAGTCCTCGACCTATATGTGCTTGATAACGTGTCTTTAAAATGTTATTGACTAGTAGTATGGAATCAACGTATCTATAGACATTTGATCATATATAGAAGTAATTTGCAACCAGTATTTTTTTTTTATTTGGCCTCCTTATAGTTTTAGTACTATTTAAGGGTTTTTTTATGAGAGGACTGAGGTTGCTTTACTTTTACGAAAGTGTTCATCTTGTGGAAATGGGACCATGGACTCTTTTACCATAATGAATGTTATATTTGTACTTCTTCATCAAGGCATATAGAAGACAATGTGCTCCTATTATCTTGGTTTTTTATCAACTGAAACAAATAAGTGTTGTATACATATCGGCCTTAGCAAGCGATTTGTGTCATTGTTGTGTGCCTAGATTTACAGAAATAAATTTTAAAATACGTTTTATATGTTTTTGAACTTAACATTTTCTTCCATCACTTTAAAAGTACTGTCTCTCTATTAATATATATATATTTTAAAATAATAACGCGCAGGAGGGGGGGGCGCTGTGAGCGCAGTGCCCAATATGAGGCCAATCGGTTCAGTCGGTTAAAAACCATCCTTGTACCACTAGTCACGTGCAATAAATAAACCTCAACGTTTGGGATTTGATATGTAGACAGATGCTCTCAATTTTATTATTAAGTTGTTAAACCCCTTCATGACCATGTACAAGCTGTATACCGTTCTAAGTGTTTAAAAGGTGTTGGATAAATCAAAAGTTTCAAATCTGAAAAGTATGTTGAGAAATTCATAGCAACTATGGCAATGTCAGTACCATTCCCCTTCAAATCATAATGCATAGATTGAAAGGCATGACATTGTTAGATGTTAAAGCCTTATTTATTGCTTTCGAATTTGTTAATAACAAGACCCTTTGTGTGGTTCGGGATTCAAGGAGTTTTTATTTCGTTGCATTATTTTGTTACATTACCTAACTTGATTACATTTCATTACTTTATTACACAATATTACTTTATTACATAGCATTACATTATTACATTACATAATTTTATTGTATTGCATTACTTTATTGCATTGCATCTGTAGAATTGTCTTGGATTATTCCAAATTAACACGTTCTTCAATCAAAGTCTTGGTGCTATATTGAACAGGTCTGGATTTGGATGGCAGTAAGAGGAAATCACTACTTACGTTTGTGTTTGGACACCAAACTGTGAACTTCCACCCGATTGAGGGCTGAAAGGGATTTTAAAATATTAAGATTTGCTGTCTACAGTTGCTAACGTTCTGATAGAGTAACTCAGTCACGATCTAATCAAGGACTATGCCTCATTGTAGCTAATCTTCAGTCTTGAAAACAACTTAAGTCCTTTCAGCTACTGGAAGATAGGCCAGCAGACGTACAGTAACGCAAAGAAGATAAATCCATATGTAAGTGCAAAGCACATCGAACCCATAAAAAGTCCATCGAACCAATAACAAGTAATTTGACATATTAGCGTTGATCAATCTACATTACATGAAACATTAAGGACAAACGATAACAGCTACTGTAATGTGCGAAATAATAATAATAATAATAATAATAATAATAATAATAATAATAATAATAATAATAATAATAATAATAATAAATGAATGTTTACTTTAGACGGTGCCTAATCGTAAAAAGATCTATTGCTTTACAATGTGAGATAGCACGTAAAAACATGCAACAAAAAGATTACAAAAACAAATACCCAAAAAAATTACAGAAAAAATGATGCTTACAATAACTAAGGAGGTAAAACATTGTCAAGTCTTTCAGTCTGCTTAAGGTTTTTATTGTGGTCGAAATAGGTGAATTGCACTCTTGAACGAGATCGGTGTCTTTGTCTCTAATATCAAAGGGCAATTCGTTCCTTGTCTAATCGAGATATATTTATTATATGGCCGGCACATGTAAAGCTTTATGTTTTCAGTCGAACATTGGAATTTTTCTTATTATTTGTGGTATTTGTAGCAACCGATCAGAAAGTAGTTGTATTTCGTGTTAGGGAGAGATCGTATGAAAAGATAAGTTCTCGACGATGCTTTTCTCTTTGATAGATGTGAGATCTGTAATTTGTTTGGTGAATCGAATGCTTAACAGAACATGACCTCCTCGGGTCGTTTTCCATCTGATCTTCCGTATATTTGAAAATAACAAGAAAAAATATATTTCAGCTATCACGCCATTCCGGTTCATATTTGTTGTGACTATTTATGCAGCAAATTGGTAATACACCTAACCATAATATTAATCATAAAATTTAGCATAAACTACTATTCGACATCCATGCTATGAAAAGGCTTTTGATTGCCGGTAAGTTTAAGTTCCAAAACATTATATAGCCACGAAACCAGCTTGATAGACATACAAAAAAAAAAAACAAGTCCAGCTGTCCACCCATGCATTAGGTATCCAGCCTGAAAATATTTTGCAGAAATTAGGACTGAAAAGGTTGCCAATGGAAGAGTTAATCACCTTGATGTACCGCTGTAACAAACACGGAAATGTGCTCGGCATTGCTCCACAACCCAGATATAGTCATTCATGAAGCCCCAGTTTTCATTGCGACCTCTGCAGTTGTACGGCTTGGCTTCTTTCTCCTTGTATATATCTGCTATAGTCCTGTCAGTTGGAACTTTGCACTCCCTGAACTCCCCTCCATGACTGCCGCATTTGACCAATATACAATTGTCTATTAATAATAAGTAAAACAAGAAACAAAACATCAAAAGATTCACTTTTGTAGGATTATATATAGTCTGGTACAACAGGATGTGACGTAAAAAATGGCAAACAACTTGAACAAATGATAGTTTAGAAAGGTACCAAAAGAAGACGAGAGTAAAGGTGGATTCAACAGACATGATAATGCTGTTTTCACGATAATAAAATTAAACTCTCCTTTTCATTGGTCATAAATTTATAAAACTTTGAAAGTATGAGCAAAGACTGAAACATGAGAAACATCGATTGAATGTTGTTTTTCTCTTGCTTGGTTGGTACAGGAAACATCTAGCACAGCCACTTTAGCAAGAAATGTAGGTAATTGCGTCATAATCAGCAACCAATAAAAATACTGTTGGAGATTAATCGTCCTTGTGCCTTTATTTGCTGATAAATGTACTTTAACCAAGAATATTTTAATAATGTTTAATAAAATAATAATAATAATAATAATAATAATAATAATAATAATAATAATAATAATAATAATAATAATAATAATAATAATAATAATAATAATAATAATAATAATAACAATAATGCATGCGCATTTGGTGCGTCACGTGGATATGACAAATATTGGAAACAAAGATAATTAATAAACACTAAGGAATGAGTAGCAAATCTAGACTTCATATATGGAACACACTAAATCCGTACTAGAATTTGTATCGCACCTTCATTTCATGAAAATTTGAAAGTAAGGTAATCTGAGCATTACGTTTTCTGCTTATGATAGCAGTGCTTGATTTTCTTCGATGGTAAAACTCTTAAGAACACATAAATAGATGGATATGCAAGAGCGAAAGTTCCCTGTCCAAATTCTAATTGTTATTAACTAATATATGAAGAATTAATATAAAATGTCTGAGTGAAAGACAGATGGTAATAATTGTTATTCTTAACTTTCTTTTGTCATCATTTTTCTTCTTTAAATTATTCATGGCTAGCCATGACTAAGAAAGAAAACAAAAGGTGCACATGCATACAGTCAGGAAGTATCCACAAAGAAAATTAAACGGTTTTGTACATAATTGTTGGAAAGGTCCTCGCCAAAAAATATTGTGTTACGTTAATACTGATTAAGTTCTGACTTTAATTTTGAAGATAATGAACCCCACAATTTACAAGCAATGGGTGGCTTTTGAGACTTGTGAGTGAAACAGTTTCCTACGAAAACATTTTTTCTTGTGATATACGACAGTTATTTTGTATGCAAATTGTAAACTTAGTAAACGTATACATAAATGCACATGACAACCAGCTTTATATAACTGCCAAGTCCGTTTAAAACGTGACAGCAAATTCACGAGAAATTTCCTTCTAAAACATTGACCATTAATCAGCTAGGTAGATGAACAAATACCATTACAGTTATTTACTTTTTGTTCTTCCAAACGTTTTAAGCATTTATTTTCCATTCATATTTTAGAACTTTCCTTTTGGTATGCACTATATAGCATGGATGGTGCTGACGTGCCGTTAAATAATACACATACCTATATTCATACATAGCTTTCTATTCACTATACGAAATGTAGTTTGCAGCGATACATTGTAATTGTTCGTTCATATTAGTGTTTCATAATTGAGTTATCTAGAACAAAAAATGCAATGATCTTTCGATTGCACACCTCAATACTTTTATTGAAATGAAAACGGTGCGACTTTTAAGTCCCTGTTAATAGTTGTCATTAAAAAGTGTTTAAATTATACCAAGCTCTATCACATTTCACTTTGGCAAACATAGTAAAATACACCATTGTATGTAACTGGGTGTATTTTAAAATTTCGGCTTCAATTGTATTTATAGTAAGTAAATTGAGACAATTGGAAATTGCACGCTCATTACAAAAATAGATTTATCCTTCTCTTCTATAATCAATAGCATATTAAGAATATCATTGATGTCTTTTTCTCGTGATTTTAAGAGGATGAAAACCGCGACCTTTCACAATGTTTCTGTTTTGTATTTAAGACATTACAGTATTCCGTCGGAAAACATTCTGTGTTCTCTCAATTACCAATCTTAGCAATAAAGAATTTAAGTATATATGAACCAATCAAATGTGTCCAGGTAGCCAGAATTAGGTTGCTTAAAATGCGTTTTTGAATATGTATTGCCAGAAGTTAAGGAAGCTAATTAGTGTAGCCAGGTCCTCCGAGAACAGCAATAGCACTGAGGGTAATGGGAATTAACATTATGTCGCCATCTTTATAATGGTAATCCATGTCAAACTGTCCAAATATTTGACATTAATGTGACACTGGGGACAAGAGGAATTTAATTTCAACATGATATTTTCCATTGTCCCTAAAAATGGTTTTTCTTCTTGATTAAAAATGATAGTTAGGCGTCTATATGAATTACATATCAAATGTCCTTATTTTTAATGTTAATGTGACTGTGTGAGGATAAGTTGGATTTAACATTAAACATTCATGTTGAATAATGTATACGGACAAGAGAAAATATAATGTTAAAACTACATTTAATGACCAACACCTATACTGCCTATCCAACACGCACCCACTCATACATATACCAACACCTGCATCTACTGACAAATACGCCGGTTTGACTTATCATTACATATACAATTAATAAGGAATACGATGGTTGACTGAGCAGCACCTACATCATCTAATCATCACTATGTTTTGGTCTTGCAAACACCAATACTAGCTAACCGATACGCCAGATGAAGCAACCAACACCAACTCACTGACCAATAACCGCACCTAATAATCAGGATGCAGTTTGGACTGACCCACTCATCCAGTTATAAACACATTGTATGTTGTAAAAGAACATGTAAGAAAAAGACATGTAATCCTTATAACTTAACTTTCTTATGATCCCCTTACAAGTTAACTACACGTAGTTAAACATATCACACTTTTAACCAGAGATCCTGGCAAACCTAGTCAAGAGCAACACGGGCAATATTTAATGAAGACAGAGGAATGCCTAGTTGTAAGGACACTCATGTAAAGATTAATAACTGGGAAGGCCATTTTATTCTTGATTCACGTGTCGTACAAAACGCCCAAGAATTTAGTCGCGTGTAACTGAGATGAACTTTCAGATTGGAAACCTAAAGATGTTACCGAGTATGTCAAGAGCTCGGAGAACAGTCGCCTTGAACAGAATGGAAAAGCGTTAAGTTTTATTTCCAACTACCATTATGTGGACTATTTTGATTCCCATGAATTGTCCTCGAACAAAGACTTCCTACCATGATCCCGGCATATAGGTGTTGGTATCGTATTAAAGGCAAAGGACAGTCCAGGAAACACCCACCTGCTGTCCCATAACACACACACACACACACACACACACACACACACACACACACACACACACCATACTCGGACAAGCTCAAAGGCGACGGACAGTCCAGGCGCCTCTGAATGCTACGCCACAAAATCCAACTAATAATCTTCAGTTTGGTCCACGAAGATCAAAACACAAACATGATCCTTTTGGACGGCGGTCCAAATCCTGCAACCATCATTACTTAAGTGGTGTTAAAGTTATAATGGATGGCCTACATCCAGCTAATTAGGAATATTTTGGACCCATATAAGTATGCCAAGCATGCAAAATTCCAATACGAAAGCGTATTCTAAATTCACAACTCTTCATCATTCGGTCAATTTCTCAGGTTGCTTACAACAACGTTAGCATAGGGACATCCATCGAAACAACTGGAAATAATTTTACCTAAGCCTACCCGGCTCAAATAAAGCATGGTGGGCTTGCTTTTTGGTGGCGGGTGGGGCAGAGGGCTGGTGCTACGGTGGAAGACCTCGTGACGGGTCTGTGGTTTTGGAGCGATGTAGGACGTCCACATTGCAAGGTTTGTGATGGCACCATGCTCACACTCTGAATAACGCAGCACTAGTAGCAGAAAAGCCCAGCTCTGGGCCAAGTGCCCTCGTAAAGGGACTACCGCCCAGATAGGAGTCGCAACCAGTCGTATAAGCCGATTGAGGCAATACGCGACTATAATCCGAATCAGTCATTCAGTCCTTAACCACGTGTAAAGCATATAAAGCAATGAGTTCTCTGGTCTTACCATTCGTTGTCTCAAGAAAATAGTAAAGTGCTAACTTGTCGCTTTTACCTATAGAAGACGCCTCGGTCAACAAGCAAGACTACAGGGACATTTATCTCTATCTCACAATGTATCTAGACAAACTTCTTTCGTAAGCTTAAAAGGATATCACCAAACATCATTTTAAAACAGAAGGCAATGTCATTTTCATTTGTGTAGCAAACCATGACATCTCCTTATCAAAATGATGTATATGACATAACTTCATATCATCATCCAATCAAATCATTTGTACAAATTTCTGGAAAGCCTTATTCAGACATAACTTGGAACCAATCTCTCTCTCTCTCTCTCTCTCTCTCTCTCTCTCTCTCTCTCTCTCTCTCTCTCTCTCTCTCTCACACACACACACACACACACACACACACACACACACTAGTTGAATGAGATTATGCTTCAAGATGCGGTCAGATCATAGTTTGGTGCTACTGATTACATAAATAGTTTTTTTTATACCAAAAATACAAAATTATACAATGGGCTTGTGCATCCGGCAGCCTGTATACATTTTAAAAAGATATCTGGTTCGTGGCCTGGAGGATGTTGCACGTGCTTGTCATACAAAGCAATTTCCAAAAGATTGTCTTCACTGCTTCTAAAGGCGAAGAGATGAAACCACCGCTGTATTCGTAATTTGGAGTCTATCTAGAGGTATTGAATACGTGTAATCATCATTCTATATTTGTAATTGACTTTAACTTTTGCCATTAAAGACAGGATGAATTAGTATATAGAAAAGATATAGTTCAATATATGGGTTCAAATTACAGTTAAACTATCAAACAAATAATGTATCTGTAGCTTCAAACAACGAAGTTGTTTTGATAATCAGCAAATGTAAGAACACTAGTAGCTGGTATTGAAAAAAAATCAATAATTTTAATGAACCCAAATTAATTTTACTTACCTTGTGCTTTACACGCAAGACAAAGCAAGAAAAATCCCACAATATGTAATTTGGCGTTCATCTGCGAAGAGATTGTCTGACTCTTGTCCTGGTTTCTGTTTCGAAAACGATAATCTTTCTTATTGAGAAGCATATTTTTTTTAATAAATAAATAAATAAAAAATAAATAAATAAATAAATAAATAAAAAAGAAAGTCCCCCAACAGTCCCTGCACTTATAAATTATATGCTGCTAAATTAACTAAACTTATCTTCCAAATAAGATAAAAGACATCTATTAAAAACCTAACGGTGAAGTAATATAAAAGACAAATTCGGAAAGTAGATAATGGCCAGATATACTTATATTTATAGCCGGAAATGCTTATCATGTTTTTACACAAAGTTCCGTGCTTATTCCCAGGAAATTAAAAGAAAAGCTGTAAATGATGTTAATCCTCAAAGAACTGCAAATAATAATCTTACTGGATTTTTCAAGCAAGTTAATTAACATTTTAGCAACATTTCGCAGGTGCTTAATGGTTGGTCAAATTTTCCAAGAAAATGCGAGGATTATAAACACATAAAACTGCTAAAAAATATATTTACTTCTCACGTCCAAGATAAAAAAGGAAATTTTCCTCGTGATGTTTGAATCGAATAACACTTTTGTGTATTCACCAAAACGTCATAATGTTTTGGGGTACTTTTGCATTTCCATTGTTTCTGATCACCATACAATTCAGTGCGACGTGTCTTGTTTTGCTTTTGCCAACATTAAACTTAGTGTAGAATGCTACTTGAGAACATTAAAATAGTTGATTACGATGTTCTTACCTTTGTTTCGCGCTTTTCACTGCTGTCTGATATCTAAATGTAGATTTTACATTTTATGTATGTATATCAACACAAAACACGTGTCATATTTTTTGGTATGGCGTAATTATAAGTAAGGTAATTAGTAACAGTGTCATGATTACAGTGTATTGAGTCACGTTTTTCGCAACATGAATGTTAGAAAATAAGTCTTTATTCATTTTAAGTGCGTAAATTAAACTCTTTCTTTGATGAAGTTATTTTAGTATCTTTTCTCGCCACAAGTTTTTTTTTCATGGATTAAAAATCCGCTTTTATTGATATTGTATGTGTTTTACGGAATAAAAACACATGATGGCTATTTTGTGTCAAGTGTAACTGGAGAATAGTGTCGTGACAAGAGACACACAATACAAGACGTGAAAGGCTGATTCAGTGATAGGAGTTCGATACGTTAACTAATGTGAAACAAAGGCCGACTATTAAAAGAAACATGGAGAAAATATAATCTCCTGTAATAAAAATTTGATTCTTTTACGTTTCCCAAGAATTCTTATTTATATTTTTCTTCTGTCTTTTTGAAATTTGAAGTCACTAGGTAAAGCTCAAAGTGACATATGTTCAGTCACACTTTTGATTTATGTTTCTACCTTTGCGTTTACAGTCATGAAGCTTGATGGATGGGTACATTTGAGAAATACTTAAAAAGTAGGTTATGGTTACCTTATTTTACTCCCCTAGAGTTTCTTTTCGATTAAAACATACGTAAGCTGTCAGCAGACGATATAGGGTACTCCGCGCAATAGTGTATGTATCCGGCATATAAACTAGCCCTTTATTACAGTCGGGTAAATATGCTCTTTTCCACTTTTTTAATGGTCGAGAAAGCAAGAGCAAAAATAGCAACAAATACGAAATCATATTGCAAGAATAACATCCAAACGCTACACTTGCATTATGTATTAAGGCGCACCTAACTACAAAAAGTCTGGAATTATATCTTGAAGTAAAATGAATAGTGAAAACTTTCATCGAATGCGACGACCGGTCCGGTTCAACGCTGCTTGAAGTTCCAACGTTTTGTGCGAGAAAATACTGTTTGAAAGGTAAAAACTATATTGGTACCATCACAACTAATAATATGCAAGACACAACAAAACTAATATTATGCAAGAGCACGGTTATTTTATTGCTTGCTTTCGGCAGTACCAGTGCCTTGGTTGCCTTATTGTATGTTTTAGATAGTACGTGTATGTTGGTTACCTTATTGCTTGCTTTCGGCAGTACCTGTGCCTTGGCTGCCTTATTGTATGTTTTAGATAGTACGTGTATCTTGGTTACCTTATTGCTTGCTTTCGGCAGTACCTGTGCCTTGGTTGCCTTATTGTATGTTTTAGATAGTACGTGTATGTTGGTTACCTTATTGCGTGCTGCAGGCAGTACGTGTTGGTTGCTTTATTACGTGTTGTAGGCATTACAAGTATGTATATTAAAAATGACAGAAGGTACCTTAATGCACTTATTGCATATCATATAATTGTCAAGTAAAAGGACGATTTCCCAAGGTTAAAAACTCATCAAGGAGGGGTAGTTTAAAATATTCAACCATAAAACGGGAATTAACTGCTTGAATAAGTTCCTGCAACTTCCCTCCTCTTTATTTCACTACTGTTTCTCAATTATTGTGTGATCATTATTTTGTTCGATTCTTCCTGACCCTGACGCTTGCCTATACCTCTCAATAGATGCAATTCTTGTCAATAGCTGATTCTACTTGTCATTAGCCGCGCTGTGTGTCGAGCGCCTCTTGTTGTACGATGTGTATGCGCAAACTTGGAGAGAAAATTCGGTTATCTCTCTAAGGAACTACAGGCTACATATACTAGTAATTAACCCCGCAGGCAGAAGGACCATTAAGTGGCAAGAACGGGCTAGATTTTAAAAAGGAATTACTGATCTACTTCTCGGTCGCTTCGTCACGTTTACAATGATAAAAATCTTGCTAATTACCGCAATTAACATAATGGTACTGACGGCTCTATTAATTGTTTTAGCGACAAACTGATAATTTCATTCTTTGCTTGTTAAATACACAAAATAAGTTGGAACTAATTACGATGTGTATGGTTATTATTAAATAACGTGTGGCTTCACGAATCACGGCGTCATTAATATATATTATTAACAGAGAAAAATTAGAACACACACACACACACACACACTATAAGATAGATAGATAGATAGATAGATAGATAGATAGATAGATAGATAGATAGATAGATAGATAGATAGATACATACATACATACATACATACATACATACATACATACATACATACATACATACATACATACATACATACATACATACATACATACATACATACATACATACATACAGACAGACAGACAGACAGACAGACAGACAGACAGACAGACAGACAGATAGATAGATAGATAGATAGATGTTTGGAAAAAAGATTTTCAATATTCAAACAAATAGAAAGTTGTTTGGATTTCTTTGAACATAGTTTATTGCTGGAAACTCTTTCCGTAGCGTGAGGATTGGCAAATTTTATTATCATTTACAAGGCTTTTTCTTTTAAATGAGACAATTTCATGACTGGGAGGGCATATCAAATAACAAAGTGTAGAAAGTGAAATACCACAATAACGACAGACTGAGAATGATATATTGTGAGAAAGAACAATGTCATATTTTGTCCGAGAAAAGTAGTGAATCATGCGCGAAAGACTGATGAAAGTCTGGTTCACGTTTATTTTTTTGCACTGAAGCAAAGCCATAGCCCTGTTTAAATTCACGCAATTCCAAACCACCACTTCCATGTAAGTAAAAGGTTTGCGTCTCTGTATCATCCACTTACACAGACCTTAAACTAAATAATGGAAACTCCACGTACGCCGTCCATAACCTGAGTAATAAAATAAAAAGATACTTAAAGGCACAAAGTGCGTATTTAGTGTTAAAGGGTATGAATGTGTTACTCCTTATCTGGATATGACAAAATTGTCACCTTTATGAAAAGGGTGAATATTTGACATTTATTTTTGCAGATAATTATCTCTATTCACAATCGTAATTTTGACTTTATCCTTGAGATTACTAACAGCTGCCTCGCTTGACACTCAGCATTAGGAGGTTATTGTTAGGACTGGTCGGCCTGGTGTCAGGATAATGTGACTGGGTGGGACATCATGCTACATGTCTGCGGCATGATACCCCAGTGCTAGACTTCACTATAAACTGCCACACTACAGACATAGAAGAGATACGACTGAAAAATTGTTAAAGCTACGTTATAATAGACCTTTCTAGTTCCTTGGAGGAAGGGGTTACGTAAGACAGGGACTGATTAAGACTGCAAATCGCCTGAGCGATGTCGGCTATCACTGAGTCTTTGTCGAAGGCAAAGACCAGAGACAAGATCAATCATAAACACAGTAAACGGTTCAAATCTCAAAAGTTTCTGATTAAAATTAGGCTTGAAAATGATGGAGCAATAATGACACAAGTCTAAACTACGAAAGAAACAGATGTAATTATAGGTGAGTGAGTGGATAACGAGCAAAATCAATGAATTATTTAATTAAACTTTTTATTACTTTAAACTGATGATGATTTGATTTGGTCGTGATTGTCTTTCTTGGAGTGTTTGTATACTCAACTAGGTAACGTACGTACGTACATACATACATACATACATACATACATACATACATACATACATACATACATACATACATACATACATACATACATACATACATACATACATACATACATACATACATACATACATACATACATACATACATACATACATACATATACCATACCATATACGAATTACAGTCGTGTGTACACTCGTGTTTTACGACTGATTAAAGTCCTCGGCAGGGACTAGAGGCCTTCCTACAAATCTGTAGCGTTTACATCGAATAAGAGCTGAAGAGTAAAATCAGACAGTTTCTACGCGAAACAAAACTACATGCTCACCTGAGAAGTAAAGGATGGAAACATGATCAGGTCTAGGCACTCATAATCAGCGAGATATAAACAACTATAGGAAGTCGAAGCGCCTCACGATTTTGCTGAAAGTACAGAAGATGTGATGGTCAATCAATGCAGCAAGCTTGACCATTTGGAGTATAAAAAAATTAACAAGAAAGACCAGCCCATGCTATCTACCGGCAACTCTCTATAAAGTATGGACCTGTGTGAAAAACCAATTGGTGGGATCACAAGGAAGAATGTGGCTGAGAACATCACGACCAAACTCCTGAGGGATTTCAACCTTGGGACTAGCCAGATGAAGAGCACATGAAGCAGTGATGTTGACAGGCATGTGAAACTGACCTACATCATAGACTTAACATCGGACCCTCACATCGAACAAGTAACAGCCCACATTGGCCTGTCCATGGAATAGTTAGTAAGAGTAGTGATGGGAGCGATAGGAGTAATAACCCACAAGCTACAAGACTGCCCGAAAACGCTAAGAATAACACAGCATCATGCCCTTCTACAGAAAGCAGCAGACCTTGCAAGAACAAACATTTAGCGTGAATCACTCGAGATATAAGGCCACGAAAATATTCCGAGACAATAATAAATATCAAATACGCTATGAATACGCTGTGGAAGAAATAAGAGACAAGTGGGTGCGAAGAAAGAAGACAATGTGACATATATTTTACTATCACTGTAATTTTATGTTCATTTTCTGGAATTTATTAAAATTAAAATTCCGAATCGGAATCCTCCACAGCAAGGCCACACTGCGCACGCTCCTGCAAGTTGAAAAATAATAGTAATGCTTGAACAAAGTCCTATATCCTGTCAGCACTAATTGCACATGTTGTAGTCATGTTAACCAGTGTAAAGAACCATTCTCCATGCTTAAAATGATATTTCCAGTTTAGTAGTACGTCAACTATTGCAAGCTCTGGACATGAAACAACAAAATTAACCTTAATATTTATTAAATAAGATATCCAATGGCAAACCATTAAGTATGTCCCTTCCTCGTTAGTTTTGTGCATATATCAGGGTTTAAAATATGGTTTCTTCCACTTCATTAGCCTTGCCAAAGTTTTATTTTGTTTGAAGCCGGATCCTGCAAGAATGAAGCCATGTTTTAAAATATGTTATACAGCAAAGAAAACATCGAGTTTTTTTTAAACTGTTATTAATAATCGATGGAGTGTTTGTAAAACTCACCCAGTGAAATATGGTCTCATATTGAGAATAGTAATCGTCTTCTCCAAAGTTTATCATCTGTCTTTGCAAATCTTTAGTCTGGTAAGTTTAAGTTTTAAATTTTAAGAATGTATGATACGTGTGGTTCCGTGCATATTGCATTCACACTCTGTAGCAAGGCACATATTCTCATCAAAACCAATGTTCCCTCTAAGGTGCGCGGATGCGCGGACGCGTTGCTCATTAGAAAATGCCGTTCAGCAGTTTTAAAATTCCGCGCACAAGTTTTGGTAACAAATAGATATGAGTTAAAGTTTTGTTTAACTTTAGGTAAGCCATTCAATTATTAACCTACTCACTTATCTTTGCTTCGACGAAAGGTCAAGAGCTGTAACTGTGCGCTATCGCCGCTGAGCGTACCCAACAGACCAGCTTGGAGCGCCATCCTATCGAGAGGGGATGCTGATGCTGGTGAGCTGCCTTGCCTTTAGGCAGCTGCGACGGCTAGCTAGCTTTCAACAGTCGACGTCACAGCCTACAGGCCTTTGTGTTAATCAGATTATCAGTGTCGGATTCCACTTTGAAAGTTTAAGCCGGTTTAATACAGCATATTTCTTTGTGGTTAAAATGTATAGCCAATGTCGAAAAGTAAAGCGAACTAGACTATGTTTGACAATTTTGCAAAGAAAAAGAGTAGTTCTGAGTTCAAAACCGGTTTAGTGAGCTGGTAGAGACAGAACTTTCAACGTCAGCAGAAAACAGACCAACGAAACTGGGCGATATCTTCATTTATCGTGACAGAACTAATGATGTCGTTTTTCAGTTGTGTCAACAATCTCGTGCTGTCGGAGATTTCAGTAGACGGAAACGCTGGGACGATTGAAAAATAGATTACTTGAAGCGCCACCTTACTCAGAAAGATCATTTGGACTCGGTGTCTAAACTACGATGCTAAAAATCTCGAGGCCTGCACAAACTACTAACTAAAAGAGCGGAAGAACGAGAAAAAGGAAAAGAGCTTTCTAAGCGGAAGATTGCTGACATCAATGAGGTAAAAAGTTTGATCTATAACGTATTGCTAGCCATCCCTATGAATGTACAAGATTAACATGATCGTATGACTAAGCACGTTTCAATTCCGGAGAGTTGGTACAGTAACAAATATGTCTTCGAATTTGTGGAGTGTGTCAACCAGGTTGTCCAACAAGAAATCATAAGTGATCTACGTAATGCCAGTTATCATACTCTTTTTGCTGATGAAACTATTGATATTTCAGTCACCAAAATGTTGATTTTGTACACTAAAACTAAATTTCGTCTACTTAATGACGTTAATTATAAGACAGTGTTTGTCGGAATTTCGAAGGTGAGCGCGTGTGACAGCAGATCAGTTTTTGAGGCTATTAAAAAACTTTTATGTAAACAACAAATTATACATGTAGAAAATGGTCATGTTTACGTCTGACTGAGCGTCATTTGTGCTTGGTAAGAACAACGATGTATTTTGACTTCGCAAAGATATTCTCCATCTGCTGAAACAGCGTTGTGGTGTTCACAGAGAAGACCTTGGAATTGACGAGGCTAGCAAGAATATATTAATAATACAGGACATTGACATTTAGACATTGCTCCGAATCGTGTACAAGCTTTTTAGTGGGTCATCTGTTTTTTAAACACGGCATTTGACGAGTTGGCGGCAGTTGTGGGCTGTGAATCGCTTTTATTTAGACTTAAACCGCTCAATGAAGTACGTTGGCTTTCTAGACATTTCGCACTGAGAGCATTTAGAAGAAACATTCCAGTTTTGACTGACTATTACAAAGAGCAACTTGAAGAACAAAACGATCTAGTCTACAAATACTGCTTCAAGACGTTGACAAATTCGTGTTGCACTGATTGTTTTCAAAGGCGTGGTTGGTGAATAAACCGAGATGAACAGATTGTTGCAACGGAGTAACCTAACAACAGTTAAAACTTTTCAGTTCGTTGAGGCCAGAATATCTAAGCTGCGCTCAGAGTACTTAGGAGACATCATGCACTGGAATGACGAAGTTTGCGCATTTATAGACGGCGACGGAAATATTAATATGGCTGCCATTGTACGATTTGTTGAATGTGTATGTTTACATATGGACAGTTATTTTCCAGAAAATAAATTAACGGATTGGAATTTATTCGAAACAATTGCTCTGTCAAACATAGCTGGTTTTGACAGTGGAGAAAAATAAATTTTTGAGTTGGTTGGCAGATTTTATTATTTTTTGTGACAAGCCAATAACAACAAGAGAGTGTTGCAGTAATGATGCATGTGACATGCTACTGAAAACAAGTTTAGTAGTAATTATTTTTGTGACATGCAACATCCTATGTTTTCAATTAAAATTATTCCAAATATTTCTTTTGCAAATCAAAGTTCAGAACTTAATACGGAGAATAATTCCTCAAAATCTGACACGTGCTAATTAAGTAATAGTACGTGTTAATTAAGAAATAGAACGTGTATATTTGGTAATTTGTAAATTATGTAACATCAGCTGACTTTCATGCTCAAACTGAAAAATTCAAAATATAATTATTGTATTTCCATTTTGTTTCTTACTTTATAATTTTTAGTACGTTGTTAAACAAATGTTTTGAAGAAGACAATTTTATGTCTACTTTCAAATTTATCGTTACTTTAAGATTATTGCTCCTAACAATTAATTTTTTGATTCTTCAGCCTTTTCTGTAGCAAGACCATGTAATCAAAAATCGGTTTAGATTAAAGAAAAAAAATTTAACAAATAAATACTAATAGGATTTACAAATAATATGCAGATTTTTGATCAGTTGATTGAATATTCTGCATGATTCTTTAAATGATCATTCGTACTCTAAAATCACTCGCCATTAGAAACGTTAACTCAAAGAATTTAGCCATGAAAACCTATCCTCGATCTTATTTGCCAAAAAGGGCATAGTGCTTTATCATGAATAATTAAATACTGGCTGATGTTCATAGACCTTAGTTTCTTTGTTGGAAAATGGCACCGCTTCGAGGTTTGGTATTCGCGTATTCAGGCGTAATGGAACAATCAACCACACCAAATCTCTGCATCACAATAGAAACGTTACTTTCTGCAACTAAAAGTGAGAATTATAGATTATTTGATTAATTTTCATACATTGATGGTTCGGATAGGTGAATTCTGCAGATAATTTAATTTATCAGACACAAATTTTATTCTATAAATACAGGAAGAGCCGCAGACTTTGGTTCGTAGATTCGTAAAAGAATTGATCGTACTTTATGCATGTAGATTTTAAAAAATGACTAAAAAGGTATATTCCGAGAAAAATCTCAATATAAATATATTTAATTATACATCAAAAATTAGCTTTTTAAAACAAAAAACTAAGAAACAATAACTGCTTAGCATCATAACTTACATTTAAATACAACTCAAGTACAACGATATACAAAAATATTACATGTTTTCTTTGTAAATAAATGACACTATTTGTTGTGCTTACCCTTCTGATCTCTGCATATAAATGCCTTCTGCAGTCTTCTAGACTTTTATTTAGATCAGATGAATTTTAAAATTGTGTAAATGAGTAATGTTTTGTCAAGATTACAAAAAAGTTATTTCTTAACGTAACGATGTTATACCCTGCAAAAACGTTATGTGTTACCTTGTTATAATAATAATAATAATAATAATAATAATAATAATAATAATAATAATAATAATAATAATAATAATAATAATAATAATAATAATAATAATAATAATGATGATGATAATAATAATAATAATAATAATAATAATAATAATAATAATAATAATAATAATAATAATAATACGAAACATATAAAAAAAGAAGAAAGAAAGAAATAAAGAAAGAAAGAACGAAAGAAAGAAAGAAAAAGAATATAATGCATGCATGCATACATACATACATACATACATACATACATACATACATACATACATACATGCATGCATGCATGCATGCATGCATGCATGCATACATACATACATACATACATACATACATACATACATACATACATACATACATACATACATACATACATACATACATACATACATAAATAAATACATACATACATACATACATACATACATACATACATACATACATACATACATACATACATACATACATACATACATACATATTTGCATGCATACATACATACATATTTGCATGCATGCATACATACATACATACATACATACATACATACATACATACATACATACATACATACATACATACATACATACATACATACATACATACATACATACATACATACATACATACATACATACATACATACATACATATTTGCATGCATGCATGCATACATACATACATACATACATACATACATACATACATACATACATACATACATACATACATACATACATACATACATACATACATACATACATACATACATACATACATACATATTTGCATGCATGCATGCATACATACATACATACATACATACATACATACATACATACATACATACATACATACATACATACATACATACATACATACATACATACATACATACATACATACATACATACATACATACATACATACATACATACATACATACATACATATTTGCATGCATGCATGCATGCATACATACATACATACATACATACATACATACATACATACATACATACATACATACATACATACATACATACATACATACATGCATGCATGCATGCATGCATGCATGCATGCATGCATGCACGCACGCACGCACGCACGCACGCACGCACGCACGCACGCACACACACACACACACACACACACACATACATACATACATACATACATACATACATACATACATACATACATACATACATACATACATACATACATACATACATACATACATACATACATACATACAAATGTTCATTATCTCCAAATGGGGTCGTTGTGCGCGTGAGCGGTCTAAAGTGATCGCCTCTATCGATTACCGCGGTCTCACTTCTATCTACGTGGGTTCCACTCTTGGACTGGCCATTGTGGGTGTGAGAAAGTTTTGCCAGAAGCTTCCCGTGGATCGGTGGTTCTTACCATAGAGTTTTTCGAATTTATCCTCCAACATTAATTGCCTGTGGCATATTTGTAAGTTTTCACAAAGTTATTAATTACTTCAGTTCGACGTTTCAAATTCAAGAGAAGGTTGACATAAAAATTGACAAGTCTACAAAAGTTTGCTTACTTACATATGCCCCCTTTCACACACACACACACACACACACACACACACACACACACACACACACATATGCACACATACACACACATACACACATACACACAAACACACACACACACTTATCCGAAAAAAGTATGTCATGTGTTTTTGTTTTACCAACGTTTGCGAGCGAAACATTTATCAGAAAAATTATTACCATGAGAACAAGTTGTTTAAATACTGTCTTAATTCAGTATTGTTTCTACTCTTATTAGTAGTGTCATGTTCTCCGCATGTATTTGCATACCGATAGCATTTATAATAAAAACCACTAAAAATAGAATCCATTTCAAATAGCTCCTAACTCACTGAAGTAAGGTAAGTAACTCTTTGTGTCCAGAAACAATGATTCTGTATTATGTCCCTTGCATATGAGTTTCCATATACACGTCGCAATATCAACCATCGGTAGTCATAGTATTTGAGAGGTGTAAACTATGTTGAGGGGTTGGGTTCAGAAAAGGCCCTAGGATGTGCTTGGCCCAATGCATCAAGCGATGAGAGAGGTCCCAAGCAAAGAGATTTGATTGCAGAGTTGAATTCCGTCAGCTGCTCATGCCCCTGAAAGCGCGGTGCTCAAAGCGGTCGCCTCGTTCGCCTTACCCTAGGGCCCAGGCCGGGGGATGGGAGTATTTGTTCGTTTTTATATACATTATGTTTGATAAGGATATTCTAAGCCTTAAAGGCACTAAATAAGATCGGCAAGCATGACATAAATAACCAAATGAAATCATCATCCTCTATTCCTCGTTGTCATTTTGTTTAAAGTGATTAGGAAGTGTTCCTATACTTAAAAGTTCCACGAAATCCTAATTAAATACCCACAGCTGGATTTCCCCGTAAGATTCACTGTAACCCAAAATTTCCCTGCAAATTCTAAACATTTACAGTGGTATTTTCTTTCTGGATTTTATTTTTGTTCTTTACATGTAAATTATGGAAAGCCATCTGCATTCACAGATGCATCTTAAACGCTAATAAACTGCACAAAAAATCTGAGAAAGTTGAGATTAAGTAAAAGATTTACAACGAAAATGGTTAGATTTCACGTGCATAAATGCTTGTATCGTTTTGCGGCTGAAAATGATTAGACTGAAAAGAGTATCCAAACTAACTGCCACAGTAGTAAAAACATTGGATTGACCATTAATCTGCTGGCATTAACTGAAAATCAGACAAGTAGCGGAGGTTGTCAGTAATCTGTTGACTGAGGATTTATAGCAGAATTTGCAAGATAGCTCAAGATCTAACAAAGGAACTATTTTTAAGATAACCACTTTAACATATAAATAATTAAAAAAAACAAATAAGTCAAAAATTTTCAAAGCATTGCATACAAATATTTAAAGTAAGAGGACCATGCAAATATTTTTATTAAAAATATGTTCCTTTTACATTGTCTTTTATTCTCTTTGTTTTCCTTCCTTGTTGTTTCTCTTTTATGGGGTGGGATAGGGGTAAACGTTTAACCCTATTGTGTGGAAATGTAGCAAATTCAGTGTAAAAGCTTGTCTTTGACTTCAAGCTTTGGACTGTTAATTGCATGTTAATATTTTGAAGATTATTGTATCCTACAACCTTTATTTCAGTATGATTCGAAGATGGGATGCGTGACATGGCCATGTCATGTCTAGACAGAACTGTAAATAACGATGCCTCGTAACATGCAACTTCTACACAGTGTTTCTTGAAACTTACTTTACCCTATCCCAGGCTTTGCTGGACTTACTCGACTTTACCATGCCTCAGGCTTTGCCGGACTTACTCGACTTTACCATATCCCAGTCTTTGCGGGACTTACTCGACTTTACCATATCCCAGTCTTTGCCGGACTTACTCGACTTTACCATATCCCAGGCTTTGCTGAACTTACTCGACTTTACCATGCCTCAGGCTTTGCCGGACTTACTCGACTTTACCATATCCCAGTCTTTGCGGGACTTACTCGACTTTCTAATATCCAAGGCTTTGCTGGACTTACTCGACTTTACCATATCCCAGGCTTTGTTGGACTTACTTGACTTTACCATATTCCAGGCTTTGCTGGACTTGCTCGACTTTACCAAATTCCAGGCTTTGCTGGACTTACTCGACTTTACCATATCCCAGGCTTTGCTGGACTTACTCGACTTTACCATAAACCAGGCTTTGCGGGACTTACTCACTTTAATAATGCTAAATCTGAAGTATTTTTAAATGAATGAACGTTACAATATTTCAGAGCAAATTAATTGCTTTGTAGATTTTGATTCATTCACTGCAAAATGCGGCAAAAAATGCACATTCTGAAATAAATTTCAACATTTGTTAAAAATGCTGACTGAAATGTTCACAAAAATTCAATGTATACCCATGCATGTTATTGACATCAATTATTAAATTGTCTGCTTCACGCCTTCCATCTCATACACTTTACTTATGTGTGATCTGGACTGGTTTGGTATTTAAGATCACAACAACACTAGGAAGACTGTATATATCGTGCCAAGGGAGGCAGAGTAAAGTATCTTATTGAAGGACACACCAAATTAGTTGGTCTCGACTGACCAATAATGGAAATCGACTCCAAACTCTTAGGGTTACAAGTCCAACGCCTCGTCTACTGAGCCACCTTCACCTCCTTCATTACATGTATTACTACAGAAGTACAGAATACTAAATTCAGTCCCTACAGTTAGTACATAATAATACTAAATTCAGTCTCTTCAGTAAGTACAGAAGTACAGAATACAAAATCCAGTCCCTATCGTTAGTACAGAAGTGCATAATAATAAATCCAGTCCCTACGGTAAGTACAGAAAAACAGAATACTAAATCTACAGTTAGTACATAAATTCAGAATATTAAATCCAGTCCCCATAGTTAGTACAGAAATACATAATAATATCCCCAGCCCTACAGTAAATACATAAATACAGAATACTAATTATAAATCCAGTCCCTACAGTTAGTACAGAAATACAGAATACTAAATCTAGTCATTTTAGTTAGTACAGAAATACAGAATACTAAATCTAGTCATTTTAGTTAGTACAGAAATACAGAATACTAGATCTAGTCACTTTAATTAGTACAGAAATACAGAATACTAAATCCATTCCCTTTAGTTAGCATCAAATGTCATGGAGATGCGATTTTGTTTGTAGAGAAAATTACGCCAACATTCACAGTGATCATTCATGGGATTTAATCTAAATGGTGACAATTTTATTTTTTTTAATTAATTTTTTTACTATATTTCTGTTTGCAATTTAATTTACGGAATCATGGACTTTTCCGCGCAATATAATCACTACCTGCCTATGATATGTAATTAATAAACATTACAGTCAAATTAAAATTTGTATGGAATTACATACATAAAAAAATTTATTTCTGGTCTCATTTAAGAAGTTATAATTTTTTCTCGTTGTCGTTTATCCTCCATTAACTGCAATCATTAAAGCTGTAATAAACATATTTTCATTATTCTTCAAGAAAGATAAATTGCATTAAAAAAAAATTGCGCAGCGATGCAATTTCGCACAATCAAATAATACAAGCTGGAGCATGAGGTAGTAATGGAAAGATAATGAAGTTTTAAAATAGGCAGAGAACATTTATCTGAAAGCTGGGAACAGCGCAAGTTACTGAAAAAATAAAGGATGGAAAAACAAATTGATCAAATATTGATAGAATATCTTTTTAATATAGTGATATATCGATCTTGCTTGTGGAATGTGAGAGGTTTATCACATTTTCTTGATCTACATCTGACATCTTTATTGATTGAACTATCCGTAAGTGAGTTGCACCGAGATGCCCTCTGGTGTTTTCAAGGGGGGATCATTACCGTGAAATGGTCTATAGGAAGTACATAAAAACAGAATACAAACATCCAGTCCCTTACGTTAGTACAGGAATACAGAATAATAAATCTAGTCCATTTAGTCAGTACAAAAATAACGAATACAAAATCCAGTCCCTCACGTTAGTATAGAAATAGAGAACGATTAATCCAGTCCCTATGGTTAGTAGAGAAATACAGAATATTAAATCTAGTCCCTTTAGTTAATATAATATAGAATACAAACATCAATCAATTTAGTTAGTAGAAACACACAATACAAAATCCAGTCCCTACTGTGAGTACAGAAATACAGAAAACTATATCCAGTCCCTGTACAGTTAATACAGAAATACAGAATATTAATGCAGTCCTTATAGTTAGTACAGAAATACAGAATACAAAATTCAGTCCTTATAGTTAGTACAGAAATACAGAATACAAAATCCAGTCCTTATAATTAGTACAGAAATAAAGAATACAAAATTCAGTCCTTATAGTTAGTACAGAAATACAGAATACAAAATCCAGTCCTTATAGTTAGTACATAAATACAGAATACAAAATCCAGTCCTTATAATTAGTACAGAAATACAAAATACAAAACCCAGTCCTTATAGTTAGCACAGAAATACAGAATACAAAATCCAGTCCCTATAGTTAGTACTGAACCTAGTCCCTTTAGTTAGTAAAAATAACCAGAATCCTAATCCAATCCGTTCATAATTCTAGACCCAGTCCCTATAGTAAATACAAAATACTGAATACTAGACCCAGTCCCTAGAGTAAATAAAAAAAATACAGAATACTAGACCCAGTCCCTATAGTAAATACAAAATACAGAATACTAGACCCAGTCCCTATAGTAAATTTAAGAAATACAGAATACTAGACCCAGTCCCTATAGTAAATACAAAATACAGAATACTAGACCAAGTCCCTATAGTAAATACACAAATACATAATGCTAGACCCAGTCGCTAGAGTAAGTACGAAAATACATAATGATAGACCCAGTCCATATAGTAAATAAAAAAATACAGAATACTAGACCCAGTCCCTATTATAGTAAGTACAAAAAATACAGAATACTAGTTCCAGATCCTATAGTAAGTATAAAAATACAGAATACTAGACCAAGTCACTATAGAAAGCACAAAAATACCAAACACTAGTCCCAGTCGCTATAGTAAGTACACAAATACATAATGCTAGACCCAGTCGCTATAGTAAATACAAATATGCAGAATACTAAACTTGGTAACTATAATTAATACAGAATTACGAAATACTAAAGAACGCTATTTAAGACATCACTGACACGATTCTGAAATTGCAGTTCCTAACACATATATTAATTATTTCTTAAAATCAAGGTGATAAAAGATTAAATCAAGCTGGACCAAAAAAATACATAAATAATATGCCGAATGAAAAGGACGGTTATCTTAACAATATTCTTACACATTATGCAAAAATATGTTGCACATTACACAAACAATATTCTTACACATTACACAATAATATTCTTACACATTACACAATAATATTCTTACACATTACACAAACAATATTCTTACACATTATACAAATTATATTCTTAGACATTACACAAATAATAGTGTACACATCACACAAACAATATTCTTACACATTATGCAAAAATATGTTGCACATTACACAAACAATATTCTTACACATTACACAAACAATATTCTTACACATTACACAAATAATATTCTTAGACATTACACAAATAATATTCTTAGACATTACGCAAACAATATTCTTACACATTATACAAGCAATATTCTTAGACATCACACAAACAATATTCTTACACATTATACAAATTATATTCTTACACATTACACAAACATATTCTTAGACATTACACAAATAATAGTGTACACATTACACATACAATATTCTTACACATTATACAAGCAATATTTTTAAACATTACACAAACAATATTCCTACGCATTACACAAATAATATTCTTACACATTACACAAATAATATTTTGTACAGTACACAAACATATGAGAGACCTGTTTCCCTCCAAAAGAATTGTGTGGTAGTCAGATTTATGACAGACATTGTTGACATGTAAATATATGAAAAAGACAACAATTGATATAAATATATTTTGACAGTGATAGGTATTTTCCAGATGCTCTTATGCTGAAAAACAGAAAACAAAAAAGGGAGATGACATTATCGATGCTTTTACATAAATCTTCAAGGAGTAAAACCCAGAACGATAATGTTTGATGAAAGAAATCCATTTTACAAGGTAAATGTAAACGATCTGCTGGATGAGAAAAACATCGGCTATATATTTTTTTGCTTCTTAAGTAAAACAGCATCTCTGATAGAAAGATTTAGAAGAACGTTAAATACAAAATGTGAGTGTATCTTACTTAGAATGAAACCAGGAAAAAGTGCTTTGATGTTGATTTAGTTAATGTAGTTAATTTTAAAAAGCAATAAAATTAATTTACAACAATAGACGTGGGTCCGGGTGAAGCCAATAGGGAATAAAGAGTTAAAAAGTTTGGGTCAATCTCTGTTTGGTTAATTAGCATAATCTACATTGAAGCCTAAACTTAAAATAGGTGAAATATTATGAATGCTGAAGTACTAAACAGTCTTTGAATAAAGCAAAGTTCACAATTTTACTGAGAAAACATCAAGCAAGTAAGCTTAGGTGTTTTAGTCGTTTACACAATGCAAAATTTGAAGGGGAAGGATACAGTTAGCACGCTTTACGATTTACAAGCAAGTAAGTTTGGGTGTTTTAGACGTTTACAAAATGGAAAACTTAAAGAGGAAGGATATAGGTGGCACGTTTTACGATTTACAAGCAAGATGACATAAAATGTGTAAAGATTTTGATTATCAAAGGCGTGAGCGACGGAAAGTATATTCTGATTAAATGGGAAAGATACGATTTATCTTTAGCAGTTTTGAGCATCTGAATCCATGTCATTATACAAACAATGCATCAAAAGTACACCTATCCTCAAAAGACGATATGCCAAAGATACTCTAACCCTCAGGAGAAGGCTAAGTGGATAGAAGTAAGACGCATAAAAATGAAGAACGTTGTCAGCTGTTGAAATAATTATGTGATATACAAAGATGTATCTATTAACTGGACTGACCTCTTTATGAGATATGATGGAATTTACAGATTTTTATAGATTTATTTTTTTATTGTTTTTGTTGGCGCTGGGAATGTTATATATTTACAGATGGTTTTAAAAGTAATTTTTTTTCTTCTTGATAAACAAAAAAAATGAAAAAAAAACGTCCTTTTAAATTTTCTTTGACTGAATTTAATGTAAAATAGTTTCATATAATAATGATAAAATACAAGGTGTCAGACGTCATTATTTCTAAAATGTTTTTGCTCCAACATGTCTGTAGCCTATAATGATTATTTTTTTTCAATCACTGCATCGCTCTCGTGGATGGTTGCTATTTGCAGGCCTTCGTCAAATTAGACGTGGGGGCGTACTTTTGTTACATACTTTATTACATTGGCAGAAACATTTCTCCAGCAATTACTACAATTGAACCGACTAATTAGATTGTATAATGTAATCGTTAAAATAAATTACTTAAGTTACAGTCGCTCTTATATAATAATAGATTAGCGTTGTCTAATTTTCCAAGTAAATAACTTTAATAACCCTTCTTCGTGGGCAGCACATTGAATCATTGTCGAGTTTTTAATGAATTCGGAAGCTAATCCCTTTTCCAATTACATTTGTGACCCGACGTTTTCTTCGAGCACACCACGTCAATGCCCATTGATGTATATTAGAGACATTCTATTTGAAAATCTGTCAAGTTGGGACATGTGATTCATATTGGGATCACCTCGCTCAATATCCTTCAAACTAGACATGCCATTCAACTAACGAGAGATGTCAAATGAATGTAACGTGGTGAAGTTCGTGATAAAGCCTTGATTTATTGGTTTTTCGATTTTGTCTGAAACCAGGTCCATTTTTGATGCATTACCTTCAATGACTTTATGACTTCTAATCAAAATCTCTTGTCATTTACCACCGACAGTTATTTTACAAAACCGTCATTATCATGGTAATAATACCTCTGTTGTTGTTGTTGTTCTGGGGCTTAACGCCATTTTTTAGCACACGATAGGCTATACATGGCGGCTAGTATTAATGGTGGAGGAAGAAATCGGGAAATCCGTGGAAAGAACTACCGACTCACGAGAAGCTACTGGCAAGCTTTCTCACCTACCTCAGTTGACTGTATGACTTTAACAACTCATCGACATTCTAAGAAAACTATCCCTATCCGATAAATCATTACACAGTTCTCTCTCTCTCTCTCTCTCTCTCTCTCTCTCTCTCTCTCTCTCTCTCTCTCTCTCTCTCTCTCTCTCTCTCTCTCTCTCTCTCTCATACAAAGATACATACGATGCGTGATTCATCAAATATTTTTGGGGATGATTCTCTCTCTCTCATACACACACACACACACACACACACACACACACAGAGTTCGATTTGTTTAGATATTGATGTTGGTATGTTACAGGCAAATAAATACTGACTATTAGGAGTGACACTGACAGCAAGAAAATCATAAATTGTAATTAGAATACTCATGGCCATAATTCGGCTCTAATAAACGAGGAAAATGTATATGGAAAATAGTGAACTTTTGCTAAGCTATAAAGGCATTCATGTGCGCAAAATCGTGCTGAAATGTTTTATATTGAAAATAAACTAAATGGACATCGATAAATCTTTGTTTTAAAATTCGTCTGTCTGTGGCGTAGATTATCTAAAAATGCCAGGATGACATTCTTTCCAATCAAACTTACCTACCACTTATCCAACAACCTAACATCGATCTCTACCTAATCACCATTCTACCTTTCTACCACACTTTTACCCTCTTAAATTTTTATACGTTCAAACCAACAAATGTGCGTATGCCATACATACTAACGTATTTACCTACCCATTAATCATATACCAATCTACCCATCAGTAAATTCATTTGCACCCTCACAGCTATATCCTTTAGTGTCATTCCTAACCTTTTCGTCAAGCAACTTTCCATTTAACAATTTACCTACCCAGATGCTTAACTTACTTACCTAAGCGCTTGTACTTACCAACCAATGGGGCTTGTACTTACCTACCCAGTTGCTTCTACTTACCAACCCATGGGGCTTGTACTTACCTACCCAGGTGCTTGTACTTACCTACCCAAGTGCTTATACTTACATACCCAGGTGCTTATACTTACCTACCCAGGTGCTTATACTTACCTACCTACATGCTTACAAGCATACATATAGAAGATAGACTCAAAAATTTTTTTTATCAATACTAACATGTTTGGAACTGCAATAATAGCACCGGGTATTGATGTTATTTATCATTTTAAAAACAATTCTTACCAAGGAGATACTGTACAAATATATTGTTTATTGTTATCGTCTATTTAATCCAAACGTTGTCCACATCCAAAGAGTTTTTTAAAGTGATTCGTTTCATATATGTTTCAAAAGCCACTCTGTTATGACGTTTAATGATATTTAAATTACAGATAATATTCTATTGAGGTGTCTCTCCATTTGTCGGATACACTTGTTAAAACGACTGCTCTATTGACAGTTAAGATGTGAGCAAATATTTAAGCTCTTCAAAACGAGTATGGATTAATACACATGTAATCAGCTATCTTTACAGTGAATTTATTCATTTGAGATCGCTTCTGTCCAAACGAATTCAATCAATGTGGACAAACATAAAGTGTTGTCATTACTGATGTATATTTTTATCTATCACTTTAAAATGTACAGATTTTATGTTTCTATGAGTGCTTAGAAGGCGCCAATATATCTTAAGAAAGAAAAGAATATAAAGAGGTTTGTTCTTGACATAAAATGTATTTAGGAGTACATCTTTGTCATTTTCTTTATTGGAAGTGAAAAGCTGCGAATACTTAATAAAATCTGGAAAAGTATTCAAACAAAAACATGTTAACATGGAAAGGTTCAGCTAAGAAACAGTTTAACGTATGAAGACTAGCAAAAATATAGTAGCATATGTTCTTGTCTCTCACAGTCAGCCATCCAACACTACTAAGCGGCGTGTCTCCTTGTCTCTCACAGTCAGCCATCCAACCCTACTAAGGGGTGTGTCTCCTTGTCTCTCACAGTCAGCCATCCAACACTACTAATGGGCGTGTCTCCTTGTCTCTCACAGTCAGCCATCCAACCCTACTAAGAGGCGTGTCTCCTTGTCTCTCACAGTCAGCCATCCAACCCTACTAAGAGGCGTGTCTCCTAGTCTCTTATAGTCAGCCATCCAACCCTACTAAGGGGTGTGTCTCCTTGTCTCTCACAGTCAGCCATCCAACACTACTAAGGGGCGTGTCTCCTTGTCTCTCATAGTCAGCCATTCAACACTGCTAAGGGGCATGTCTCCTTGTCTCACAAAGTCAGACATCCAACACTACTAAGCGGCGTGTCTCCTTGTCTCTCACAGTCAGCCATCCAACACTACTAAGGGGCTTATCTCCTTGTCTCTCACAGTCAGCCATCCAACCCTACTAAGAGGCGTATCTCCTTGTCTCTCACAGTCAGCCATCCAACCCTACTAAGAGGCGTGTCTCCTAGTCTCTTATAGTCAGCCATCCAACCCTACTAAGGGGTGTGTCTCCTTGTCTCTCACAGTCAGCCATCCAACACTACTAAGGGGCGTGTCTCCTTGTCTCACATAGTCAGCCATTCAACACTACTAAGGGGCATGTCTCCTTGTCTCTCAAAGTCAGACATCCAACACTACTAAGCGGCGTGTCTCCTTGTCTCTCACAGTCAGCCATCCAACACTACTAAGGGGCTTGTCTCCTTGTCTCTCACAGTCAGCCACCCAACCCTACTAAGAGGCGTGTCTCCTAGTCTCTTATAGTCAGCCATCCAACCCTACTAAGGGGTGTGTCTCCTTGTCTCTCATAGTCAGCCATTCAACACTACTAAGGGGCGTGTCTCCTTGTCTCTCAAAGTCAGACATCCAACACTACTAAGGGGCGTGTCTCCTTGTCTCTCATAGTCAGCCATTCAACACTACTAAGGGGCGTGTCTCCTTGTCTCTCAAAGTCAGACATCCAACCCTACTAAGTGGCGTGTCTCCTTGTCTCTCACAGTCCAGAATCATTCCGCCATCCAATCCTACCCATCATTTGACCTTCTAGCGCTTCTTCATGAAGAGATTACAAACATCAAGCTCAAGTCCCAAAGTTTTAGTACGATCCATAAAGTCACTATTTCTCTCAGGGCCTCGGACAAGGTGGGGCAACTAGGACAAAATTCAGGGTGCCAACCGCCGTCACAATTTGTAATTCATAGGATCGTATTGGAGACTTGATCCAAGGGCCAACAAATCCTGTCCGAGGCCCTAATTTCGCTTAGGCATTGATGGGGACAAACGCACATAATTTCAACTTATGAATAATATGCTTGACTAATTAACTATGTGTCCGTCTTTATGCCTACACGGTGAGTTTTGGTAGTTATGTTGGTAGGATATCGCGGATTCAATACCCGCCCAGGTCAGCTAATTCGGTTGCCTCTGTGTGTTATTGTTACGGCAATAAGCTTCCGTTTCTTTTGCATGATAGCTAATAATGTGTTTATATTCAGTTCCTTTAAAATCAACACACACGCATATAGTTATGTGCATTTAATTTGTCTTGTGTGTTAGTTTTACATTCTTTATATGCTTTGGATAATTATATTTTGACCTTGACCATATCTAAAATCAAGTTTATTTTCTACCTGACCCGAAATAGTATTTTGGTTTGGTAACGACATGTTTACCTTGGTCTAAAACATTGGAAAATCGCCACGAATTATCGGGTTCGCGGGTTGCTTGCAATATTTGATATCTTAATTTTAGACCCTTTAATTAGATCTAAGATTTTATCTTGTAAACATCTGGAACCTTCGAGAATGAAATTGAAAAATGGTCATTGTGACCTGAATTCAAGCAGAGGACTATGTAACGTTGTTTTCTTGAAATTACACATTTGTGCTGTAAAATCTGAGCAAAATCAACTGTATTATTGTTGTGTCCAGTATTTCATTTTGGCTGGAATTTATTTAATCAAATTATTTAATTCAAGTTCTTCTTTTTATGGACATACAAAATGCTCAAAATAACACCCTTGGAAATAAAGACTTGGATTTTATAGTGAAATTCACAAAGGCAATATGCATGGATTGCCGTATTGTGATTCAACTAGTGACTGTTGGCACATCACTACGACATAGGCCAGCACAGGCACATCAAAATATCCAACGTTGGATTATTTATTTTGAAATACAAATAAAGTTTATTCAGAACTTTAATTACTAAAACTTGTTTAAGAAATTCTAGGATTAGTTGGGATTTATTTTAAGGCCACAGCCTATATATATATATATATATATATATATATATATATATATATATATATATATATATATATATATATATATATATATATATATATATATATATATATAGATATATATAATTGAGACCATGCAAAGTGAAACATAAGTAAAATGTAGTTTTGATGAAGTGTTTCCCATGTTTAATCGCCTTCAAAGACAATGGTGTAAAATCAGTAGATTCACAGAATCTAATGTCTGTACAAACTAGTTCAAACCAGTTTTAACACCCAAATAGTCACATACTTACATACATATCTGAGCACAGAGCAAGAAAACAATATTGAAGCAGTCTTTACCCATTTGTTTTCTTATCTACACACGATAATTTTACGTAAAAACAAGATGTACGGGAAACAAAAAAGAAAAAAAATTTGTTTCACAAAGTCTTCGTTACGTGGAGTATTGTGGGTGTCCTGGATTTGATGAAATATATACCCTCGCGAGTTTCTGTCATGTTTGACAAAACAATGGAAACATAACCCATAAATCGTCCTCGAATTCTGATGATTTACACTGATAAAATATTCTGCTGAACCTGTTGAAAATTCCGCACCTGATACAGGGTCACACGAAAAGCCTTGGGTTTTTTGTTTTTGTGTTTCAGTTACGGTATTTGATATTCTTTGACGGTTTACAAGCTCATAATAAGGTTCATTATTCGGTGTTTGCGTGCAGGCCAATTGTTTCGAGAAATCTCTCATCTTTCGTCACTCATATGGGGGGTGAAGTTATTGTTTGAAGAAGACAGTCTGTATCGATGGTTATCAATAACGTGATGGTAGTGTATCGGTAAGGATGCATGGTAACTAACACCATATTTTATTGTGAAGTGAAGTAATATATAGGCTGGCGCCTTCTTAAACAAATACAACAGGACAAGATAATGAATAGGAAAAAAAAACATTTTAAAAAAAATAATAATTTATTTCGATTTTTTATTTGTAAATGCAGATGAATGCGTTAGTTTGCAACTGAAATGTATTGTACATATTGATCGATAGGCAATGGAAGTTTGAATGACCGAAGGATGAGCGAAAGAGAAAATCAAAAATAGAAATATTTAAACGGTTTTTAAAAATACAATAATGCAATACTGAAACTGCAGAATTGTGTCATATTGCTCTTTGTAGATGCCAGAATATTATGTAACACATTTTATAAGAATGGTCAGATTTTTAATCAAAATACTATCTCTAAGCTAGGACGGAGATGGGAGGGGGGAGACGGGAGGTAAATGTAAAAGACAGACATGTGGCTGCTTACTGGATATCAGACCTGCAGATCTATGATCTTATGTAATGAAGACAACATTCTGTGTTCAAAGTCAGATAATTGCTAGAAATGGTGTTTAAAGTTAGATAATTGCTAAAAATGGTGTTCAGATACAGATAATTACAAGAACTGGTGGTCAGTCATCTATTTGCTAGAAAGGATCTTTAAAGTCAAATAATTGCTAAAAATGGTGTTCAATGTCAGATAATCATACGAAATGGTGTTCAGAGTCAGCTATTTGCTAGAAATGATGTTCGATGTCACTTAATTGCTAGAAATGTTGTTCGGTGTCAGATAATTGCTAGAAATTATGTTTACAGTCAGATAATTGCTACAAATAGTGGTCATAGTTAAATAATTGCTAGAAATGGTCTTCAATGTCAGACAATTATATAAATGGTGTTTACAGTCAGATAATTACTTGAAATGTTGTTCAACTTCAGATAATTGCTAGCAATGTGTTCAGACTCAATTCCTAGAAATGATGTTCAAAATCAAATAATTGCTTAAAATGGTGTTCAATGTCAGATAATTGCTAGAAATTGTGTTCATTGTCATCCTTTTACTAGAATTTGTGTTCAATGTTAGATAATTGTTAGAAATGGTATTCAGAGTCAGTTATTTGCTAGAAACGGTATTCAATGTCAGATAATTGCAAGAAATAGTAGGTCTATTCAAAGTAGGACAATTGCTAGAAATGGTGCTTACAGTCAGATAATTGCTACAAAAGATGATTAAATTCAAATAATTGCTATAAATGATGTGGTTCAATGTCAAAAATTCTAGAAATGGTGATTACTGTCACATAATTGCTAGAAGTGATGTTTACAGTCAGATAATTATTACAAATGGTGCTCAATGTCAGATAATTATAAGAATGGTGTTTAAAGTCATATAATTATTAGACATGTGTTCAGAGTCAGATAATTGCTAAAATGGTGTTCACAGTCAGATAATGGCTAGAAATGGTGTTCAGTCAGAAAATTGTTAGAAATGGTGTTCATAGTCAAATAATTTATTGTGTTCACAGACAGATAATTGTTAGAAATGGTGTTCAGTCAGATAATTGTTAGAAATGGTGTTCATTCAGATAATAACTAGAAATGGTGTTCAGTCAGATAATAGCTAGAAATGGTGTTCAGTCAAATAATTGCTAGAAATGGTATTCACAGTCAGATAATTGTTAGAAATGGTTTCATAGTCAAATAATTGCTAGAAATGGTGTTCAGTCAGATAATTGTTAGAAATGGTTTCATAGTCACATAATTGCTAGAAATGGTGTTCAGTCAGATAATTGTTAGAAATGGTTTCATAGTCAAATAATTGCTAGAAATGGTGTTCAGTCAGATAATTGTTAAAAATGGTTTCATAGTCAAATAATTGCTAGAAATGGTGTTCAGTCAGATAATTGTTAGAAATTGTTTCATAGTCAAATAATTGCTAGAAATGGTATTCAGTCAGATAATTGTTAGAAATGGTTTCATAGTCAAATAATTGCTAGAAATGGTGTTCAGTCAGATAATTGTTAGAAATGGTTTCATAGTCAAATAATTGCTAGAAATGGTGTTCAGTCAGATAATTGCTAGAAATGGTGTTCAGTCAGATAATTGCTAGAAATGGTGTTCAGGCAGATAATTGTTAGAAATGGTTTCGTAGTCAAATAATTGCTTGAAATGGTATTCACAGTCAGATAATTGCTAGAAATGGTGTTCAGTCAGATAATTGTTAGAAATGGTTTCGTAGTCAAATAATTGCTAGAAATGGTGTTCAGTCAGATAATTGCTAGAAATGGTGTTCAGTCAGATAATTGTTAGAAATGGTTTCATAGTCAAATAATTGCTAGAAATGGTATTCACAGTCAGATAATAGCTAGAAATGGTGTTCAGTCAGATAATTGTTAGAAATGGTATTCACAGTCAGATAATTGTTAGAAATGGTTTCGTAGTCAAATAATTGCTAGAAATGGTGTTCAGTCAAATAATTGTTAGAAATGGTGTTCAGTCAGATAATAACTAGAAATGGTGTTCAGTCAGATAATTACTAGAAGCAGCATGTTTATTAAGCGGCATCTCAACATTATCTCAGAAAGTCAAATTTTGTCAAGTTGCGTTAAATTCGTAAAAATTCAATGCACGTTACATTGAATTTATATAGTTCCCGCACACACTGTTGAAGAGGCATTTCCACGATTGTTGATCTTTAATTGTGCCTTTACATTATTTTATCTGCTCTTTTAATACTATTTTCAAAGCTCTTTTTATTGTTTTGTAGAATATTTTCCTATGACATGGATAGTGCTTCTGGCTTCTACAATATGTGGCCTTAACGGCTGCATAAACCGTGAAACGTGGAAAGAAACGACCCCAAGTGGGCATTGGCTTCTTCTCGCACTTGCCTAAGTCAGAGTTCAAACTCTTAAGCTCCCTTTCATTGCAATTCTTGCATTAGATATTGTTGTAAGGTTTTGGTCCTGTAGCCCTGAAAAAACAAAACGTTAGTCCTTTCTACTGAACACTTAATTAAAAGAAAACACTGCTATCAACGTAGCTTTTCACTCTCGTCTTATCTGCATGGTACTTTTGGTGGAGATATATTGACTTCTTTTTAGCACATTTGTACTGGAACTAATGAGGGGAAACAAAAATTGATAGCAAGGTCGTAAATTGCCCTCGTCTTAGCCGTTGCGAGGCTTTTCAAGAGTGGGACAATAAAGTGTTTGCCATCGCTAATCGTGCCATCAAATTACGTGACGTTACCCTAGCTGCTCTCGAACAGATAATTTAAAGGCAAACATGGAACAAATAAAAATGAACTGCAATTAGGGAAAACTATATAAAGACCACTCAATGCGTTAGGGAAAAAATCTAATTCGATTCTATTTTCTATGATGGTGATCGTAGGTTGAGAAGACGGCGTATTTCTTGTTTGCTTAACATTCTAAATTGTCTTTGATGTCCATATAATGCTTCATGTTACAAGAACTAAATAAGACACGAGCATGTAACCTATAAAGAAAATTCTATATTATATTCGCCAAAAATATGAATAAAGTAACAAATAACTATCGAGAGAAAAATGGAAAGAAAATAATGAAGAATTTTTTATATTAATTTTATTTTTTATTTTTAAACTGAAAGTGAGAAAATGTAAATTTAAACATGTTCCATATAGTCATTTTAACTGTAGAGTAAACCAGGTGAGGTTCATTTTGGATGACGGCTATAAATTTTATGTAAACGAAGATAAATTAAATGTTGGTATTGTCAGATTAATAACTTGTTCATGACATGTTTAGCTAAGTAGCAATACGTATTTGACGAACCACTGAAATTGGGTCATTATATACAATATACGTCGTACAAGACTGAATAAATTCCTCCAACATACAGATTTATCATTACTCAGATATCGTGTTCAAATGTCCATACGATAGCTTCAATTTCTCGCTTCTGTGATCACAGGTGGGGACGAACATCACGCCAGCTTTGATCTCAGAAGCTTACATAGGTGATTCTGGCACTTCTTACTAGGCATGGACAATGGAGGATAACCCGCTCCTTGCCAGGTTTATTCTCCTGTTTACCCATCTCATCCCTCGCTTGCTTTTCTATCATTCATTATTTCGCTGTCGTATTGTATGGTTTCCGTATTTTTGTTCAATTTAAGGCGATACAGACTTGTCCATTTTGGGGGAAATAACAATATAAGCAGATGCTCACATAATACAGAAGCTACATATTTCATGCTGGGGTGGGGGTATGCAGGTGAAATGACCATATCATTTTGCCTTCACGTTTGTGTGACGAGGCAATGCTTTAGTGACGATGTGGAGGTAGGTTGATCTATACTGACGTAAATACTGTACATTGTAGCAAGGTAGGGTCGCCACTGCGGCGACGAAATCATTATTAAAGACACAAAATATTCTGGTCAGCACAAACACCCCTCCCTTCGCGCCCCCTGCCCCCAAATATGTCGGACCCTTATAGTGGATAACGATTTGCTGCCTCATTATGTACATCAATGTTAAGCAGTCACAGGTAATGTTATAGTTGGCGTTCTCGCTGCACAGTCTACTTTAACTCGTACCTTTCACGTGTTAGGATTCAGTGGCAGCGTGAGGAGGACTCGGAGAAAAATACATTTCCTCCACCCCTCCCCGTTTCCAGGTAAATTTTGCCCCCAGGTAAAGAGGTACCGAAGGAATCTATTTTTATTGCTGTTACAGTTAAAATGTTCATAGAATTTCATCTTCACCATAGTGTAACGGTGGGAGTGGCGGTGGGAGTAATTCTTCCCAAAACGTGGCACTGACAAAACTCTTCTTTATGTTCTTTCTCAGTGTAATGACAACACATTATGTACTCAGTATGCGTATAAAACAGTATGCGGTCGACGCATCATGTACCCTGTATGCTGACGACGCATCATGTACCCTGTATGCTGACCACACATCATGTACTATATATGCCGACGACACACCATATATTCTGCTTCAAGACGTATACTGACGACGCATCCTGTACTCTGTAACGCATCATGTACTCTGTATGCTTACGACGCATCATGTACTCTGTAACGCATCATGTACCCTGTATGCTTACGACGCATCATGTACTATGTAACGCATCATATACTCTGTATTCTGACATATGCTGATATATCATTTGCTGGGTATGCTGATAATACACCATTTCCATGGTTCAGATAAATATCCGATGTCTATTTTACATCTTTTAAAACCATATTCCAAAATTCCAATGTAGTATGGAGAGTAAATAGAACAAGTAGCAACAAGAAATACTGTCCACAATATAAAATTATCGTGGGTTGAAATGAGTATATTATCTTAGCTATACAGTTTTCGGTAGCACAATTACAACTCTTAATTATCCATCTAAGAATCACGAAATTAGGAACCTGCTAAATCAATTGAACAAATGTTTGGTGTTTTTTTATAGCTATATTTAGAAGAATAGCTGTGATGAAGATCTGTTATTATTATTATTATTATTATTATTATTATTATTATTATTATTATTATTATTATTATTATTATTATTATTATTATTATTATTATTACCAAATCAATCAAAACAATCCATTTACAAAGCCATCAAAAGAATCTATTACTAAAGCCATTAAAACAATCCATTAAAAAAGGCGATCAAAACAATCCATTTACAAAGCCATCATAACAATCCTTTACTAAAGCCATCAAAACAATCCATTACTAAAGCCATCAAAACAATCCATTACTAAAGCCATCAAAACAATCCATTACTAAAGCCATCAAAATAATCCATTAACAAATCAATCAAAACAATCCATTACTAAAGCCATCAAATTAATCCATTACTAAAGCCATCAAAACAATCCATTACTAAAGCCATCAAAACAATCCATTACTAAAGCCATCAAAACAATCCATTACCAAATCAATCAAAACAATCCATTACCAAAGCCATCATAACAATCCATTGCCAAATCAATCAAAACAATCCATTACTACAGCCATCAAAACAATCCATTACCAAAGCCATCAAGACAATCAATTTACAAAGCCATCAAAACAATCCATTACTAAAGCCATCAAAACAATCCATTACTACAGCCATCAAAACAATCCATTACTAAAGCCATCATAACAATCCATTGCCAAATCAATCAAAACAATCCATTACTACAGCCATCAAAACAATCCATTACCAAAGCCATCAAGACAATCAATTTACAAAGCCATCAAAACAATCCATTACTAAAGCCATCAAAACAACCCATTACTACAGCCATCAAAACAATCAATTTACAAAGTCATCAAAACAATCCATTGCTACAGCCATCAAAACAATCCATTACTAAAGTCATAAAAACAATCCATTACTACAGCCATCAAAACAATCCATTACTAAAGTCATCAAAACAATCCATTACTACAGCCATCAAAACAATCCATTACTAAAGCCATCAAAACAATCCATTTACAAAGCCATCAAAACAATCCATTTACAAAACCATCAAAACAATCCATTACCAAAGCCATCAAAACAATCCATTACTACAGCCATGAAAACAATCCACTACCAAAGCCATCAAAACAATCCATTACCGAAGCAATAAAAACTACCAATTATCAAATCTATGAAAACAATCCATTACAAAGTCCATCAAAACAATCCATTACTAAATCTACCAAAGGTATCCATTACCAAATCCATAAAAACTATGACTTATCAAATCTATGAAAAGAATCCATTACCAAATCCATCAAAACAATCCATTACTAAAACCATCAAAACAATCCATTACCAAAGCCATCAAAACAATCCATTTACAAAGCCATCAAAACAATCCATTTTCTAAGGCATCAAAACAATCCATTGCCAAATCCATCATAACAATCAAATTACTAAATCTATCAAAGCTATCCATTACCAAATCCATAAAAACTATGCCCTATCGAATCTATGAAAACAATCCATTACCAAATCCATGAAAACAATTCCTTTACAAGGCCATCAAAACAATCCATTACTAAAGCCATCAAAACAATCCATTACCAAAGCCATCAAAACAATCCATTTACAAAGCCATTAAAACAATCAATTTACAAAGCCATCAAAACAATCCATTACCAAAGCCATCAAAACAATCCATTACGAAAGCCATCAAAACATTCCATTACGAAAGCCATCAAAACAATCCATTACTAAAGACATTAAAACAAATCATTACTACAGCCATCAAAACAATCCATTACTAAAGCCATAAAAACAATCCATTTACAAAGCCATGAAAACAATCCATTTACAAAGCCATCAAAACAATCCATTACTAAGGCCATCAAAACAATCGATTACTACAGCCATGAAAACAATCCATTACTAAAGCCATTAAAACAATCCATTACTAAATACATTAAAACAATTCATTACTACAGCCATCAAAACAATCCATTACCAAAGCCATAAAAACAATCCATTTACAAAGCCATGAAAACAATCCATTTACAAAGCCATCAAAAGAATCCATTACTAAGGCCATCAAAACAATCGATTACTACAGCCATGAAAACAATCCATTACTAAAGCCATCAAAACAATCCATTACTAAAGCTATCAAAACAATCCATTACTAAAGCCATCAAAACAGTCCATTACTACAGGCATTAAAACAATCCATTACTACTGCCATCAAAACAATCCATTACTACAGCCATCAAAACAATCCATTACCGAAGCAAACAAAACTACGCTTTATCAAATCTATGAAAACAATCTATTACCAAATCCATCAAAACAATCCATTACAAAATCTATTAAAACTATACATAACTAAATCCATAAAAACTATGCATTATCAAATCTATGAAAACAATCCATTACCAAATCAATCAAAAGAATCCATTACCAAATTTATCAAAACAATCCATTACCAAATCCATCAAAACAAAGTCATAGAGTCCTGAATAAACTCCTCTGCGAGTTTATACGGCATGGGTGAAAGGTCAAAATCAAATACATATTTCTGCGCGGGACAGAAATGAGGTGGGAGGGGTAAATATTGCTCAAATACTTGAGTTTATTAATGCCTTCAAAAATTAATTGGATTAAAGTCATTTTATTTGATTAATCGAAATGGAAAGGTGTAAACTTTGCTACAACTTTCTATATCAAATAATGATAAATTATTTTCATTTTGAACTACATTTTTCTAATTCTGTGAATCCGATTTTAATTTTGGCTAGATGTATTTAAAGCATATTTAGAGCTATTTAGTTCATTAAAATAGTCACATCTGAATATTTTAAAAACAAAAATATTGTTTAATCGTTGTATGACAATAGATTCGAAAAATGTGTATCGAAAAACGTATATTTAGAAAGGCATCAGATATGTTAACGATTTGATAAATGTGAATGGTTCCTAGAAAGTTCTGACAGTAATACGACTCACTGGTCTAAACTAAGAAACAAAACGAAGGAAAAACCTATATGGTTTATAAAATTCAAAACATAATTTTGAATTAGGCAATATATATTATGACTACTTACAAAGCGTTTTATTACTACCTTATAAAACTTCAAAATGTTCCATTCTTAGAATGTTCCATCAAATATATTGTATAGAATTGTAAGTTACGAATACATTTCTAAAAAAAATCAAAATTATCACAAAACAGGTTTTGCGCTTTTTGTAACATAATTGCAGAAACAATGTCTCGTACCGTTTTGAATTGTCACTGTGATGTGTCAAATTTTGAAACTCTTAGAAGTTTGATTAAATGAATTGTACCAAAGTTAACTTGAAGTAGAAAGGGCTAGTGACAGTTATATGATTATTCTCATTTCATCTCTGTACGTCAAATGCAATTTGTGTCACGTCACGAAATTTCACCGAGTCGTCTGTTATCGTATAAGGCTTTTGGCATAATACTCTTCCAAACTCTACCGGTAAAAAGGAGAAACACGTCAATAATTGATTGTTCAAAGAAAAGTTAATTGCGGTATGATTAGCTATTTTCATCAATCAAAAATTCTACGTAGGAGAATTTAGAAAACAGCAGATTCTGATTGGTTAATGGAAACTTAAGAGCGTAACTCTTGTAAGGAATTGGTGCTTCTACTTGGAAAAAAATTGCTTCAGTCTTGAATCTTACTTGCGAGAAGTCATAAGGGGCTCCGGGAACGTAGAAAGTACGTTTCTCGTGATTGCAGTAAGGCGAGATAGTGATCTCAGATATGAGACAGACTTTACATTGAAAATTCTGGAAAAAGAATAAAAAGCGGCAAAGAAAACAGCTTCCTGAGCAGATTTCTGGGCAAATTTCCTGAGTAAATTCCTGGGCAAATTCCTGAGCAAATTCCTGAGCAGATTCCTGTGCAAATTCTACGGCAGAATTGGTCTTAAGAATTTCACACGCAAATTCCAGCTCTAGATACGATCATCAAATCATTCAAGTTTCGACTGGCAAGAGTCCAGGTCCAGACGATTAGAGAAAGGTTGGCAGTATAGGAATGAAAGGAAAATTCGATGTCCGGATAAGATAGGTGATGATGTCATTCATAGTTGATCTCAAGGTCACGACTCGTAGGCTATGACACAACTGTATTAATTCTGTCACTGAGAAGCAATAGTAAAGTGAAATTTGTATTGATTTGATTTAGTTCATGTTAGTACATTTTTTTTCTTTTGTAGCAAAGAAATTGATTTCTTCTTATATTGTTAAATTGATTAAATTTATTTTTGTTCATTGAATGGGGGCTCGTTGTTTTATTTCTTCAATATACTTGCTCAGAGATCTGCATTCTTCTTTCAATCCATCCACACTGGGTAAATTACACCGCGGAAGGTCATTCCCTATCAACGAACCGTAGTGAAGGGGTTGGTGTAACATTTGAACGCTAACAGTTTACCACATTTTTGGAGGCTTCGTTCCTGGATATTTGAACAGTAGATAAATAACAGATCTGAGCATATATTAAATAGAAATACAAAACCGTATCAGTGATAAATTTGTATTAGTTAAAATAAGAAACTACGAGTGTGAATTGAGTCAATATCTATGCTTATATATGTTTGAAATTATGCATGATATTTGAATTCTTAACTGTTGCATGACATTGTAAGAAATTAAGATTCCGTGCCTGAAATTGCTGAAGCGTGGTTGGTTGTCCGTAGTCAGGTAACCCAGAAATATTTTGCCTTAGAACTCTTGCGAGAAGAGATAATTAAGGGAGTAATTCCCAGGATAATTTGCACTTGTGCTGCAAATGATGCGAATTTAAGGAGAATTCATAGCTTAGTACTGCCCGAAAGCCGTTTAAGTTATTTGTGTGATTTTAAGTAAATCTGTAGGCAAGACTTTACTAAGTTAGGATTCTTGTAGGTATTCCTAGGAAAGAAACAGTTTTCTTGAAGGCATAAAAGAGGTTAGTGATAACTAATATAGGTAAGTGGATTAACTTAATTAAAGTAGAAAGAGCCAGAAACAGTTATATGGTTATTCTCATTTCATCTCTAAACGTCAAAGAAAACTTGGTTTTGTATCATGAAATTTGACCAAGTCATCTGTTATGGTACAAAGCTTTTGGAATAACACTCGTCAAACAAGCTTCGGTTAAAAGGGAAGCACGTCAATAATTGATTGTTCAAAGGAAAGTTAATTGTGGCATGATTAACCCAGTCTCGTTAATCAAATATTCGACGTAGGAAATTTTAGGAATCAATCGAGTCTGATTGGCTAATGGAAACTTAAGGGCGTAAACCTTATAAGAAAATAGTAGCATTACTTTGCAAAATTGCTTCTGTCTTCAATCTTGCTTGAAAGAAGTTAGACGGGACTCCGGGGCGAACGTTAGTTTTACGTTTCCCCCGTGACTGAAAAAAGGTGAGTTACTCGTCTCAATCAGTAGACAGACTAGACGCTAGAAGTTCGTGGGAAAAAGAAAAAAAAATGGCCAAGGTACGCAATCTTAGTTTCTAGATTTCAATATACTATTTCATTTGTTTATTCATTTGCAAATGGATTGGTGTTTTATATATATATATATATATATATATATATATATATATATATATATATATATATATATATATATATATATATATATATATATATATATATATATATATATATATATATATATGTGTGTGTGTGTGTGTGTGTGTGTGTGTGTGTTTGTATGATTTCATTTCTCAGGGTTTTAATGAAATGTTAGAATGTTAGTCACGATGTTTTATTCTTTGATTTTCTAATTATCAGTTCTTTGAGAGAATTGACAAGATTGCATGTAATTGAATATTCTATACGTAGATATGCGTAGGAATTTCATGAATTGATTATAATACATGATGGGTAATGTTTCGTAGATTTATAAATTAAATTTCTGTGTAGTTTGCCATGCATTGAGTGTATATTCATATACAAGTTCGTAATATTTAATTGTTCACGTAAACTATTTTAGAATAGGTCGATTTGATGGGCGAAGCCATAAGTAATTTAAGACTAGACTGTGTAAAGAAGTCATTGGGTGTTAAATACAGGCACATACGGATTGTCGTAAAGTGGAAGCTAATGAAATCCCGCTAAGTTCGTGAACCTGAATTAAGGTCAGCATACATGTATCGGCCGCTTCCATTTTGTAAACATAGAACTAGTGAGCGAGTGAGTCACTTAAGACAGTATACCATCTGAGCTGATAAATATATATATATATATATATATATATATATATATATATATATATATATATATATATATATATATATATATATATATATATATATATATATATATGTATATATATATGTATATATATATATATATATATATATATATATATATATATATATATATATATATATATATATATATATATATATATATATATATACATATATATATATACATATATATATATACATATATATACATATATATATATATATATATATATATATATATATATATATATATATATATATATATATATATATATATATATATATATATATATATATACACACACAATGAAATGGGTGACCTATTGCGGGACATTTTAATCTAATTAAGGAAACAGGTTCCTCAGCCAATTCGTCAGAAAATTCCCCTTCAGCGGAAATTCCTCAGAAAATTCAACAGCCGAAGTCCACAGCTGAATTTCAGTTCGACTGGCAAGGGTCCAAAACAAAGACGATCAAACAAAGTTAGGAATTGTAGGAAGGAACGGAAAATTCGATGTCCGGATAAAGATAGGTGATGATGTGATGCAGCGTTCAACTCAAAGTCACGACTTGTAGGCTATGATGAAACTCTGTATTAATTCTGTCACTGACAATAGTAAATTGAGATTTGTTTTTGCTTTTATTGAGTACATGTTCGTATATTTCCTTATTTTTGTAGTAAAAGAAATTGATTTCTTTCCATTTGGAATTCTATTGTTAAATTGATTAAATTATATATTTTTTCATTGAAATGGGACTCATTGTTTTATTTCTTTAATATACTTTCTCAGAGATCTGTATTATTCATTCTATCAATTCATACTGGTTACATTACATCGCGGGAGGTCATTCCCTAGCAACGAACCTTAGGGAAGGGGTTGGTTTAAATTCCAATAAAGAAGTAATCACACAAATCTAAGAATTTCGTAAACGGTGTGCTTCAACCAAATACGCATACTCCAAAGTTATTACACATTGATCTGAATGTGTGTGTGTGTTTGTGATATTTATGTGTGATTGTGCATGTGTGTGTTTGTTTCTGTAAATAATTATACCCATCTTTGTATACTGTCATAATTGTGGAAATGCCCATTTTGCCATATATAATGATGTCTTATCTTAAAGATATATGTAAATAATGTTTTACTATTCTCCATTTTCGATCTCCTTTCTTAACTTCGACCTTTCGTTTTCAAGTGAGAAAAATCAATTGTCTAGACAATATACATTTTTGTCTTATGGTTGAAAAATTCTACCAATAGTTATGTATTAAAAGTATGTATTGTCTATCTAATGGTAGAATTATTCTACAAATATTATATGCATTACAAGTATGTATGTATTATCTGTCTTTATATTAATGATACCTAAAATAAAAAGCTACCAAACAAAAATGTTCTCTGAAGCAAAGCTGCGACACCACTAAAGAACCATTTCCAGGGTGCCTCGGTAGAGTCGCCGCCTTAGAACAATGCCCTCGGGGGATCGGTAGGGATGCCACTAAAAAACAATTACTGGGCGCGTCGGTAGGGACGCCACTATAGAAAAATTAAAGGGCGATTCTGTTGGGCCGCCACTAAAGATCAATTCCCTGGGCGTCTTGAACGCTCGCACCCCACTTCTATGATTTAGCCAAGGGCAGACCATGTACATACTGCATTTACACGGGAATAACCAAAAACGTATGGGGCGGATATGCGCGCGCGCGCGCGTGTGTGTGTGTGTGTGTGTGTGTGTGTTGTACATGTGTGTATGTGTGTGTCCATCCATCTATCCATCTATCGGTCAATCCGTACGTACCTAATTACGCATACATAATGTGTATGTATGCATGCATGCATGCATACATGCAAGCATGCATACATACATGCATGCATACATACATACATACATACATACATACATACATACATACATACATACATACATACATACATACATACATACATACATACATACATACATACATACATACATACATACATACATACATACATACATACATACATACATACATACATACATACATACATACATACATACATACATAAGAGTCATAGTGACTATATATTGTAATAAAAATGTTTTCTAAAATGGTAAGAGTGCTTATAAGCGTTTTCTTCATTACAAATATGTTAAAATTAAACTAAAACAGCTATCTTAATTTTTCTTGTGAGATTTTATTGGTTCAGCATTACCATACACAAGCTGGACTAGTCTGGCTTACTTTTTTGTTAGTGAATAACGTATTAAGACATTAATATCAAAGGATGCACTACTATGCTTTATCAAAGAATACTATTAGCATATAATTTGCAAACGTAAATGACGATAAAGTCGATGACCAGACAATGATAATATAATCTTATAACGATAAAAGCAAAATAACGAAAGAAAAACTGTCTGAAATTATAGCTAAATACATTAAAATACTAACACGTAAATCACATGACTCATGTTTTAATATTCAAATTTAGTACAAACTGTTTGAAGGATATTTAACTTGAAGCACATTATAAATAGCAACTACACAATTTGATACGTACACGCTAGCTGTAAATGAAAAAATAGTTGTACATTAGAAAAATGCGTACTCGGTCGATAGAGATCAGATTTGATCCAATCAGAATTAATACGAGTAAAAATTTTAATTTTACAGCAACAACAAGAGTATTGTATGTACGAAATTACTATAGTTGGAACAATATATTTCTATACAACAATGTACAAATTATGATATACCCTTATTACGCAAACACACTCACACACACACACACACACACACACACACACACACATCAACATTTCAGGCTGAAATCGTCCAATCATTTCCACTCATGTGTACTTATCATGATATATATACGTGTATAAAAAGTAACGGCAATTATGTATTTCGTTTGTACTGCAGTTTAACACATATAATTGATAAAAGATGTAACTCATAGCAACAAACCAAAACTTGTTTTCCTTTCTATGAGCAGTATACATTGAATATCCTCTCATGTATCAATAGTATACATTGAATATCCTCTCATGTATCAATAGTATACATTGAATATCCTCTCATGTATCAATAGTATACATTGAATATCCTCTCATGTATCAATAGTATACATTGAATATCCTCTCATGTATCAATAGTATACATTGAATATCCTCTCATGTATCAATAGTATACATTGAATATCCTCTCATATATCCATTGTACAGAATGAGTATCCTCTCGTGTATCCATTGCATACAATCAGAATCCACTCCTGGATCCACAGTATACAATGAGTATCCTCCATTGTATCCATAGTATACATCAAATATCCTCTTCAGGTTCGAGTCTTAGTCATACAATGCACGAGTAAAGATACAACAGCATATAAATGCAAATGGAATCATATATACAATTTGTGTCGGAAAAAAAGTAGTATACAGATGATAGGCATTCCTTTGCAAAGAATAGCAATACAGAAATTGTCCATTACATTTAATAAATCATAATTAAAATGCATTAAGTTGATAGGCGAGTTAAATGAGAGCTTTGCATGTTAAATGTCATGATTATCGTTTATAGTATATTGTCGAAGTTTTCTTCTCCACCTCCATCCTTAGATTGTCCAACAACCACAATCAATAAATTTTATGCTTGGAAAGGGACATGGAATTTTCACTCTGTGAAATAATACATCTATATCTATTTTGGAAAATGAAAAAGGTCACTACATGGAGACCAATGATTGGAAATGTATGAGTCACACGTTTTCGACACGTGTATACCATTTGGTCATTTTCGTAATTAAAATAATCGGACATGTATGATTCCTGCTTTAGCTACCAAACCCCTGCCTCATATTTATAAGGCTGACAAACCTCTACCTTCTATTTATAAGACCGACAAACCTCGAGCATACAAAAGGCCCGCATAACGAATTTCCCAAAGGATGTACTCGTGTAACCCTGCACATCCGCTGCTATTTTGTTTCTTTTTATGAGAGAGCCTTTTGTAAGAAGACACGGATATTCGCGAATCAAGTGCACACAAATAAAGGATTAATACTTGATTATTTTCTGGAACAAGTCAATTGATTTTTCTTTCTCTTGATGTGAGCTTTAATAACTCCCAAATACAGTGTTGTATACAATTCACCCGGCAGACACTAGCTGAAATACATAAATGCATGTAGAATTACAACCTTGGAATTCGAGAGATCGATTCCAGCATCATACTATATAAGATTGGAAATGTTCGCAACAGCAACAGAGAAGATAAAAATTGCATTCAAGAAAAAGACCACGTTATCGTGACTGCTGGAAACAGGATGGTCAAGTCGCCAAGTTATTTTTGCAAGAAAAAGCACTTTCAGTTTCCTGATAATGCAACAACAGTTAGCTGATAGCGTGATTTATCGATTGTCAAATAGGTCAGATTGTAAATATTTCAAAAGAATCATGATCAAGTAAACGGATTAAATTCAATTTGTGGAAATTGAAACAAAAGCAAACATTATTGAATTCCCAAATCAATCATATAAAAAAATAATCATCTCGTAAAAAAGTACAAGTTTTCACCTCAAATTATTTAAAGGAAAATATTGACGAAATGTTTAAAATATAATAATGCCTTTTTTACATCCATTATCGTATGAGAAAGCTTGCCAGTAGTTTCTTGTGGGTCGGTGGTTCTATCCGCGGATTTCCCGGTTTCTTCCTCCACCACTAATACTGGCCGCCATGTATAGCCTATCGTGTGCTGAAAAAATGGCGTTAAGCCCCAGAACAACAACAACATCCATTATCGACGTTATTGTTACTGTTATACTTGTGCCATTTTAATTTTCCGATTGGTAAAAAAATTAAGCAAATATTTTATTTTCCTAACACAGAAATATAGTCTAACTAGCTAATAATGTTAAATTCTACAATGTGTATGGAGCACGTTTGATTACAGTGTAAAATAATTAATATCTATCATCCAGCGTGATTATTTTCGAGGAGATATTACAGAACCTACAGGTTAAAATCACTTTAAAACGATAATGGAATCATGGACTCTGAAATGATTGGTCATTTCCACAGTATGAAGGAACAAGTTCCTATTTTTTTGGAGCATTAATCGGTGTCTTATCTATGCATGCCAGCAGTCTAGCATACCGACCTCGCGATCACCTTCATTAGTGCGACATGGAAAGGCCATTAACAGCTGTCAGGTAGGACTTAGCTCCTGCAGAGTTGAAAATTATTCTGACACCGGTAGTGGAGATTATTTTTTTTGGAAAAAGAAACATAATATTTTTTATAATTAGTTCGTTCGTGCATCCTGTGTGAAACCGGTATTTATCTCCATCCGTTCTGGCTCGCAATCGTCTCCGAAATTTTTTTTAATTTTAATTGTACATCTATTCAGCAGAGTAAATCAAAATTTGTTTTTATTTTAATTGTACATCTATTCAGCAGAGTAAATCGAAATTTTAATTTATAGGCTGCTAATCGTCTGAAAAAGATATGTAACTAAATTTATAGTAGTGCCAAAAAAAAATTTCATCAATTCTTGTTTTGCATAGAGCATTTCTTAAATTACACCCCATTTCTTAAGTGGTCTTTCCATATTACTTTCATTTTTTTTTTAATTAAAAAATACCATCCCTAAAAAACCCACGTGGTTATAATGTTTCCTCTGTTATCAAAGAAGTACGTAAAACATTAGGACTGAAATTTTCCCCAAGGGTAAGACTGAGAGGCGATATTATCACGTGACCAGGTACAGTTACAAACAGCTTGAAAGATGTAATTCATGGAATGTTCACTTTAAAAAAGAGTATTTTTTATACCGTGTTTACTTTTTTAAAAAATAAAAGTTGATCCAGCTTTGGCATGAAGAATGATGTGTATATATATATATATATATATATATATATATATATATATATATATATATATATATATATATATATATATATATCTATATATAATAAAATAACTTATGAAAATGGCAATTTTGTCTAGATAACATTCAGATCAATACACATAGTTTTGAACAGGATTAGCAATCAAGGGCCAACTTACTCCCAAACTTAATAGTCCAACTTAATGTACTTTAAAAATGCGTTAATTAAGTCGTGAAATGAAATTTCAGAATCAGAAATTGGAGATCCTAAAAGCAAAGGCTCGTAATGCGATGGTCAGTAGTTATATAAAGTGTTTGTCTTTGCTCAATTAATTTGATATCTATTAGCATGGTAAGTTTGCGTCCATCTTGGACTACACTGATCTCCCTTCGTTTGCCAGAATCTTGACCCGAAATAATTTTCTTCATGTACACTTGTATTTTACTTACAGATTTAAGTTTCAAACCTTTTGTTTCCAATTTTTATATATATTGAACATTTCGGTTGTGAAGAATGAATATATATATATATATATATATATATATATATATATATATATATATATATATATATATATATATATATATATATATATATATATATATATATATATATATATATAAGATCTGAAGAAGAAGAAGAAGAAGAAGAAGAAGAAGAAGAAGAAGAAGAAGAAGAAGAAGAAGAAGAAGAAGAAGAAAACTTAACGACTTTCTTTATTTTTAATTAGATAAGATGTTCAACCATAAGAAGTGGGGTTTTTTGTGCGCTGACTTAATGACCCTGTGTGACCGTCATTCAACATTAAATATATTCTCCCAAATTTGTGTACCATTAACAAGAGAATATATATTTTGAATTATTGGATACTATCATTTTGTAGAATGCATTAACTAAGCAATGAAATTAATGAATTAGTTTTAATGGGTTGATTTTACTTCACAAGGTGGAAAAGAAAGCATAACAGCAATAAATGGATTCGCATGGTATCGGCATGAACACGCCTTTTATAATGAATTTATGAAAGGTATGCCTATATACTTCTTATGACGAGTGAAATTGCACAGTGCACAAACTCATGTCTCTCGTAGCATTATGCGCCGGCATATCTTGGTCTGTGTGGTTCGGTAGGAGTAACAGGCAAAATTTACTTTACTCTGAGAGGGCATTAAGCTAATGCAAATCAGGATCTTCTGATGTTGCTTGTTTTGATTTTGTTGTTATATTTGGAGGGTTGTGGTGCAGTCGGACATTGCATATAAGTCATTATGGACGGTATGTTAAAATATTAACACTTTCAGCAACGAATGTTATTGCAGCACTCACCGGTACCCTTGAATCTGTTTTTTTTTTTTTCCATTCGGGAAAGGAAACGATCTGTATGGCATACGAAACTGTATTTAGCTGCATATATATTCTTTGTCTGTACAAGATCACTGGTTTAGACTACACCACCGTGTAAATGCTAGTTTTGAGACTTAATCCGAACCAATAACTAAGAATAAGATAATTATGTTAAGATCACAAACGTTTTCAGGATGCTCTCATATACCCGCTAGTTCATTATAAAGAATGGAGTACTTTAACAAAGGTTGACCTAGGAGTATTGTTACCTTTGATTTAATTATACAATTTGAAAGAGCATCGTGGCAACGCTGTTTAGATTTGCTTGGACCAAAGGAATTAACCCAAGGTTGCGTCAGTGTATAGAAAATGCAAGCCCATTGCTCCGGGAAACTGACCGATATGTAGCGGGTGCAGCCTTAAGAACAATTATGTTTGAGCATTTACATGCCTAATGTGTTCGAAATGTCACAGGTAACGTTAATAGTTTAATTTCAAGGACTGTAGTTCTGGATTGTTTATTTAGTTCTGACCTTGCCCTGAACACCCACCCACGCACCAAAATTTACATATAACATAATTCGGAGAAAGCGAAAAATTAGCCTAGTTGGGGAGAGGGTGTTTTTGTTTTGTTTTTGTTGTTAGTGTTGTTTTCTTTAAAAAAATTTCTGCTAATGTTCACTTTGAATGGGTGTAATTATCAGAAACGAGATGGATGATTTAATTAAAACAATTAGAATACGGATCATTTTATATTCAGCTTTAATTTTTAACATATACATTAACAAGTTTTCATGCCCTTCCTATCTTCAATACTGACTTTAAATTAAAATCTGAATATAACATTTGGAGAGAAAAAAATTCCAGTCTTAATTTCACGAACGAGAACAACAAACGTTGTTCATTAACACAATCAAGTGTCTGTCACTTTCAACAAAACACTGTGAACTGTTATAAAAATTGAAAAAAGATTGGAAATCAAATTAAAAAGTCGACAGTATGTATCAGTCTGTATACTGACTAGGAGGCTTAAATTATAGCTTACATTAAAAGTTTCCTTCATTTATATTTTACAAAGTACCCGAGACTCACCCATAGTAGCCCTGTTTGCCCGCCTTGGTGAATATATAATATATGGAAAAGACACTTAGCTCCAATTTCGTTGGTATTAAATAATAATAATAATAATAATAATAATAATAATAATAATAATAATAATAATAATAATAATAATAGTAATAGTAGTAATAATAATAATAATAATAATAATAATAATAATAATAATAATAATAATAATAATAATAATAATAATAATAATAAATAAAAGTCAATAAAGTATTAAAAGTGCAGTTAAAAACTAACCATTTTTTCCTATTAGAAAAAATGCTATAATTTCACATTATGTAAAAGTAGGGATAAAAATTTATTCGCCTACCATCACACAAGATTTAGATTCTCATATAAAAAATAGTTTATGGTTTTATTCGAATGTGATTAATCGTTTGGTTTCGGTCGAATTTGATTAATCATATGGTTTCAGTCGAAATCGATTTGTGTTAATATAGTTTCCTTGTATGCATGTAACGAGGTTTAAAAATAAAAACAAGCGCTATTTTGATTTATAAAAACAAACCATTTCAAACTATCTAATGGATGCATTTAAGTGATATAATAAGAACGTAATCATTAACTGTAAATTGAAAGGTTTGATAATTAGTTAAATTAAATAAAATCTTTGATAATTAGTTTTTAAGAAACAAGGGTGATTATCGTAAGTTTTAATCGTTTTCATATCCAAAGATCACTTCCATCCACCCATCCATCTAGATCTGATTGCCTCTGCTATTTTAGACAATATGGATCCCAACCTCATTGTAAACCAAGTATACGTTTGATTTACTTTGATTGTTGTGTATCGCAGGCATGATGTTAATTATCATGTTCTCCACATTGTATTTCGATTTTTGATAGGAACTGGACAGCTAAGTTTATCTTTTGTTCCAGATCGACGCAATATATATTACTTTCTGGCACTGATAGTAATATTGATTTAGTGATTGATATACACTAGTCAAAAGAGAATGTTTAATCCATCATACTGGTTAGTACCGAATCAAGCGAAAGAAATCGAGTCTGCTTTTCAACACCTCGAAAAGAACGCCCAAAGCGTCTTGTTTGAGTCGAGAATAACACGTAATCAACCAAATTCTTTCTTTTTGATATTGGTGCTGCTAAAGATAGACTCAAGCCTAAATAGAGAAGGTCCAGGCTATGCTGAACTTGTTCAAGATGGCGTCCTTGAAGGTTAAATTCAATCGAAGTATTGACAAGTTGTCTGCTATTTTAAATTAAAGTTATAATCAAAAATGTGTAATCCACTGTTATACGTGCTGTCATTTATATCGGTGAAATATTTCACAAGTTACAGTTTGCACAAATGGGAATGGGATTTCAGTTAGTATCCGTTTCACAACACCTGTCAAACGTTGGGAAATAAATAAAATGAACAAATGAAATGACATTAAACGATATGAATTCTTAAGTTTTGTTTGCAATGAAATATTACCTTACTGGTTCTATTGTCAAGCTTGCGTTGATCAAGTGTGACCCTAACTTAGCTACCATGCTGTGTAATGCAGTTTCTGTCAAGACACCGGCCCGTAATGTAAATGTTTGGCTGACCCCCTTCTGACACCACTTTTAGACCTCACACGATATATGCTGATCTTCCTTCAGTTTTACTGTTTACTCAAGGTAATGACCTAGATCTAACTGCTATGTGCTATCGTTACACACAACCTATAGATTTTAGTCACGTTTGTTTCCAACTTTTTATTAAAACGCCCAAAGAAAAATTGCTTTGAATCGTAACAAAATAGCTATTTGATGCCAAGCAAATTACCAGTCTCCCCTTTTCGTCCAATCTCTCAGCCATTCTTAAAATCTCCTGCTGGTTTAGAGTTTATTTAAAGCCGTGGGGAATTCGCCTCTTTTAAATGACAACTCCTTGGTGTGAAGGTTATTAAAGTCTTTTTGTCTCGGATGTCATTTAAACCAAATTATAGCCTATAGAACCTAACACATCTGCTATTTCTTTTAAAAGACTAAATATCTGGAGGGCTTTGTGAAAAACTATCCTTCCTTATTAATGAATACCTTCTTCGCAGGCTTTTGTTCGCCAAACAATTTTAAGGTTTCTGTTCGGAGATCACCACAAGTCATTTTACATTAGTGCTGTGAAACATGGAGGTTTCATCTTCTTGTTTTTTTTTTTAAAGAACGTACCGTGAGTTTAGAGCTGAGATAAATTTGGAGTAAAATTTAGAGCTTATCAGTGTAAGGAAATAAAGTAGACTTTTGATAAATTAATATTTTTAACTGATGCATTTGAACTAAAATGATCACTTGAAATTAAGATAGTACATGTGCATATAGTTACATTGGTCACAGGAGTCTGCAGTTTTATCAATAAAGCACGACGAAATTTTTGACTTCATGAAATCACCTTAACGGTATTATACAATAAATATTATACCGTTAAGGTGATTTCATGTAGTCAAAAATTTCGTCGTGCTTTATTGATAAAACTGCAGACTCCTGTGCATTGGTTAAGAAAGTACCAAATTATCATTTCAAAATTAAAGCTGTGTGCACTATCATGTGGTTAAATTATACAACAAACAAAAACAACCTCGGAAACAATCAATTAGTGCCATGTTAGGAGTATTTTGAAATTCCACTTTTGATTATTTTGTAACAATTCCTGCCTGACACAATCATTGTATCCGATTAGGGTCGTGTGCAAAGTAGCCAATTTTTCTGTTTCAGTGTTGCCAAATGACTATCAAATAAAGCAGGTTGCAAATTTTATATTGGGTCATTAGAAGCGCGATAATACCTTTTCTTAGTAGCAAAACTGCTCCGCTATTTGGCAGTAATTACAACACAGTCAACATTTTTTTGTTTTATGCCACGAAACATTTACAAATACATAATTTCCATCCAATGTTGAAAGCAGAAATACATGAACACTAACGATATGGAAATAATGAAATTAATATCAATACATTATGTATACGTTCACAGAAAATCAACTTTTAGATTTTGTGGTTAAAATTTTGAAGAGGAAGTTTCTTTATCAGTGCGGATGGTATGACGCATGTGCATCCTCTTTTGTGCCAAGGAACAACAATGTTTCATGCATAGGTAAAGTTCAGAATCCACGAAAACTTTTAAAGATCTCGTAAATTCAAGCCTTAGGAAGCTTTTTTGTCATTTTGTACAACAAAAATCCTACATTCAAGTCTTTTCCGCTCAGTTTGCACATAGCAGTGCCTAATACTCGGTAGTTTACAGACAGGCACGAGGCAAACATGACACGAACAAGTCTTCACCATAGGTGGCGCTCACCAGTTATTATGTACGTTTGAGAGAGTGATGTATTTAAGGTGAAGTTGTTTGCATTTTAAACATGCACAGTCGAAAGAATGTTGGCATACCTATATACTACTTTCATGTAATGTGGATGATATTTCTTTGGATATTGTACTTTTGGAAATTTTGAATGATCTTAGGACACTGCTAACTAAAATGACTAGTCCCTTGTGCTCCAAAAATCAACCTAATTTTGTCTAAAGTACACTATTCTTTGCAGCTATTAAAATATGGAAACTGAATTTTGCCAAACTAGTTAATACCAGCTTCTAAAAGTGCAATGACTGAATTACCAAATACATAAAATGTAAAAAATGTTATCGGCTTTTTTTTTTTTTTTTACAATTTACCTCTGAAGTTCGATAAGTGAAAATGAGCAAGTAGAGCTAGCACTTGTTTGAAAGGTGCACATCTGGAGTAAGGCCAAGCTGTATTCTCTCTAACCCATATTACACCCATCAATCATACATCAAAATAAAGGGAATTAAAGGTTCTTTGAACAATACCTAAGATATACAAAGTTTCTTTTAAATAACCAGTATAACTAGTGAGGAAACCCGGGGAAACTCTTTTTCTTTAGAATTTTAACCCTATGCTAAATACGAAACTGTAGAGCGCCACCTTAAAAACAAATATAAACATTTATGCAATTATTTTTCTTATTTTCATATTATTATGTATGATGTTCTGAGTAAAATGATACATTAACATTGATTTTATTCATGAAAAAGCTAAGTATGCTTATTTCTGCTCTAGCATACATAATTTGCCATGAGGCATGTTTGGGTGAGTAGTGACCTTCATTATGGGGAAATCAGAAGTCTTAGAATATAGGAATATAGTCAACTTAAATTGAAAAATGTTGCATTAAGTAACAGAAATACATAGTGAAAATGTTTCATTTCATTTATTTGCAATGAAATTAAAAAATAAATGATAACAAAGCAAATTTGCTTTCTTAAATATCAAGGAATTAGTTAATATTTTACCCTGTGAATTTGACCTTTATGAACCTCACCTGTTATATCCCTTTTGAAACTGTAAAATTTATTGTTGACATCTCAGGAATAAATATGGCTAGTTTCATGTTCCTGTCTATCAGCATAACACTGGTTGCTATGTTGACAAAATGCAATGTGCATTTTTAAAATAGTTCACCTTTTATCATAAGGAGTGGGGGGGGGCTGTACCAGTTTAAGAGTCTAACTCTAATAAATGCTGTTCTCAGGGGGGAAATACAGGACAATTCTTACAAAGGACTGTTTTGATGCTTGCGACTCAAATATTTCAGGCATACAATCAAAATTAAATCATACAATAATAATATCTATATACCCTTTATGGTGGCGCTCACCACTTATTATGTACTTTTGAGAGAGTGATGTATTTAAGGTGAAGTTGTTTGCATTTTGAACATGCACAGTCGAGAGAATGTTGGCATACCTATATACTACTTTCATGTAATGTGGATGAAATTTCTTTGGATATTGTACTTTTGAAAATTTTGAATGATCTTAGGACACTGCTAACTAAAATGACTAGTCCCTTGTGCTCCAAAAATCAACCTAAATTTGTCTAAAGTACACTATTCTTGGCAGCTATTAAAATATGGAAAATGAATTTTGTCAAACTAGATAATACCAGATTCTAAAAGTGCAATGAATGAACTACCAAATACATAAAATGTAAAAAAAAAGTTATTGGCTCTTTTTTTTTACAATTTACCTCTGAAGTTCGATAAGTGAAAATGAGCAAGTAGAGCTAGTACTTTTTTTAAAAGTGCACATCTGGAGTAAGGCCAAGCTGTATACTCTCTAACCCATATTACACCCATCAATCATACATAAAAAAAAGGGAGTTAAGGGTTCTTTGAACAATACCTAAGTTATACAAAGTCTCTTTTAAATAACCAGTATAACTAGTGAGGAAACCCGGGGAAACTCTTATTCTTTAAAATTTTAACCCTATGCTAAATACGAAACTGTAGAGCGCCACCATAAGAAAAAGCGGTAGTACTTTGTTCATTTTGCCTCATTAATTTTAAATAAAACTCCGAAACCAAGCTGGAAATAGGATGATACGATAAAATTACCGACTGAGGGCAGTATCATTAAATTATGCATCAAAAAGATAATGGTAAAAATTCAAGGTCAAATTAAAACTGAAAATGTTTATGTAACATAAAAATGAACTGATAGAACGAATTACAAACTTTTAAATATGCTTTGTTTAAGCTTTATCGCGAAGCATTGTTAGTAAAATAATTACTGAAACTCAATATTTACGAATATAAACTATATTCCCTCAAAATAGCCATTTGTCACCAAGTGTTAGAAGGTAGTCTTACACTATATATTGATGTTTCCCTCATTTTTTTACTGTAACACGAGTGACTGAGTTTCTCACAAGGGCTGGTGCTTAACTCTTTGGAATGAATTAACAGGAATTCACAAGGAGCCCATTTCTTCACCTGCTTTTAACAATAATCTCAAATAGGAAATTCCAGCAAAAATTTAGTAACAAGAATATGTTGTTATATGTGGATTACCATAGCCTTTAACCAGATACCAAAACCTTTTATCTGGAAATCAAAGGGTACTGACTATCAAATCGTTTATTGAGAACGCATAAACAATAGCCCAAATATTTGCACAGGTACATGTTAGTGTGCTTATAAGTTCAATGCAGAATATAGACACATGTACTAACCTCTGACCTAACCCTAAAATATACGTTTTCAAATTTCTGTAAAGTATCGTGTGCACGCTGGTGGCCAGAGCAGCACCATAATCCTTCAACACCAGTTACATATTGCAAGCGATATTTTAGCAAACTTCCATGTCGTTGCCACCATTCGCTCAATACGTGAACAATACTGTGATTTTTCGGATGGCGACTGTAGAGATCAGACAAGCACCATTTTTAATTCAGGACCTCCCACACATTTTATAATGTTTTTTAGTGAAAGCTCTTGTCAACAGAACTAACCAGACATTAAGTTCTACGGACGTAGGCCAAAACATGATAAGGGGTGAAATCCGAGGGAAAGGGCAATTACAACCCCACCTCCAGCCTATGTTCAGACGCCATTGTAACTAACCCTCAGGACAAGTATCAATGTGAATATCTTCAAGATGACCGTCCCAGCAGCCATTTCGGTTAGGTCAACATATTTCATTTTTGAACCAGCTACATGTCGCAATAAGTGTTTCGTGAAAACCATATGCTGTTATCCCCATGAAGTCATGTCGTTATCCCCATCAAGTCATGTCGTGAATCGAATCAGAAGTATTCATCATAGAAGTCTGATGATAACGCTATATTGTAGGCCACGCTTGGGATCATATTTAGGCCGTTTACATTAAGGTTTAGCTAAAAGTCATAGTAAGTCTATAGGTGAAAATCACATGTCATTACGATACTCCAATTGTATAGTGACAGGGTTCTCGAGATAGCCACCATGATGGTCATATTAAATGTCGGGTTTGCACCATTTCATTTCGGACTACCCGTGCATAACAAACATCTATTAGCAAATGGAGACCAAATTTGAAGCCAGACAGGCACACTTTCCATGTGGACAATCGACAATTCACAATTCTTCTTCAAAATGATTTTAGTCAACATGTTCGTTTAAAAATTGAACAGGTATGGTAAAAATAAGTTTTCAAGACAGCGAATGTTTTCCATTTTTATGGGGATACTTTTTTATTTTAGTACCAAATATAACTCAAAACGAAAATGTATGCTAAGTTTCATGACTTTCTTTATCGTAGTTTAGGAGATGTAGCGATAATTAACAACTGCTGACGGACGATAAACGTTGTCCCATTGTATCAATTCTGCTGGTCTCCAACCAGTACACGAGTTGTAGTGATAATAAACAACGGCTGACGGAACAAAGACGTTGTCCCACCGAAGCAACTCTGCTGATCCTAAACCAGTACAACTAAAAAGCGACATGTAATGTGATTACAGATAAGATTTAGTTATTATGGTTACTACTGGATTTTCCTTTGTAGGAACCTAGTATAACAGCTGTGTAAATATTCGAGATTTGACTACATATTTGTGGCATCAAATTTAAATCTTGTTTGAATGTTAGAATATATATATATATATATATATATATATATATATATATATATATATATATATATATATATATATATATATATATATATATATATATATATATATATATATATATATATATATATATATATATATATATGGGGGTGGGGGTGTGTGGGTGTGTGGATGCAGGTGCTTGTGTTTAAAGTACATCAAATTATATGAAAATTAAATGTTGTAAGTATGTAATTACAAAAAAATGACAGGTATCATTTCAGTCAGGTTTTAGGACAACAGTTTTCTTTTTAAGGTTCTTATTACATAACATAATCAAATTACAACAGGCACCAGCTTTGCAATTACCTTTCTTCACTGCTTGTTATTCCTGTTTAGAAAGTTCAAAAATGTATAACATACAATGATTACACAGAGATGGAGACTAGGGTCAATATTTCACATTTAGTTCTAAGAATCGATTGCAGTTGTAACTCGGCAAATATCAATTTTGAAAATTTCTTGTAACATATCCTGTGAATTCACATATATGAGAAGTATGAACCCCTTACCATCTGTTCCAACTCGAACTTGAACAATGTCTAACTATAAGATGTCTTGAAAATTCATTCAATCTTAAGATCATGTAATCCAAAAACAATTTGCATACAACAAAGGCAAGATAATCTTTGATCTTGTTAACGTCCAACAGCGCCAGCGAAATCGTTTGCACAGCCTTTCAAATCTTAAGTTTCTTTCCACATTAAGGTGTCATGGCACATACATTCGCTTTAGATAATGGCACCATTTGTATCATCAGTTATGCACTCTGATCTGTAAATCTAATTAGAGACTAGAATTGAAACCTTGCACCAATTCCTTTCTTTCCATTAAATTTACAATTGCTCGTAGTATTTTGCTAGTGCACAACCGTAGTCTGTCACAAATCTGTGAATCTGTTAATCGACCCCACACACTCACACACAAAGTTACAAAATCATATGGTCAACATGCATTTGCTCCACTATCAAAAGAGATTTTCACTATGTGCGTTTGTTGCTGTGCTCCAACAGAACAATGAGTTGTGTGAGAGTAGCAGTCCTAATTCCACCAATATATAAAAGTCCTCCAGGACGAAGAATGCACTTGCACATCAGATCTTAAAATAACGCATGTAACGTCGCATTCAATCACTTTTAGATCACGAAGATGATCCCGAGGCAACGTTACCTGAGAGAACAATTTCAGCCGCAGAAAATTGTTTTTAACATAAACAATTCTTCAGACATGTCTAGTACTTGTACAGCTATTCGTAAATAAATAGCATGCATTCATACAGTATGTTTCGAAAAAGCACAATCGACGGTGAACTGTGCATGTTTCACAGGTTTTCCAATTTGAACGTTTGCCATTTTATGAATACCAAAACTCTAACTTCAGAACACTTCAAGCTGTCGTCTCAAACTGCTGAATTCTGTATGCATGATGCAATAGTTTAGCATTGTTTGTGTTATGTAAGGGATATCTAACCCCTGCAATATGTGTCTGTCCGCCATTTTGTAGCTGAAGCACAGATTGGTTGCTCTGAGGTCTTGGTCCCTGTGGTGAGCCTCCATTTTGAAGATGAGTCAGGCTTGTTGTTTGGTACGCAGTCTCATGACCAGTACTAGGAGAAGACTGGTTTGCTGTATGAAGTGAACTGCCAGCGGAACTTGGTGCTTGAAGTCTGGAGTTCATTGGCGTAGTCTGTGAACCTGTCTGAGTGGACCCATTTGTTGTCTGCAATTGATGACCTGATGCAGACCCTTGGGACTGATGGTGACTTGCTGAACCCTGGGATTGATGACGACCTATTGACCCGTGCGACTGGTGATGCCCAGAATTCAGAACTTGCATTTGGTGGCTGGAAGATACCTGATGATGATGCTGACCTGCCGGTGAGTTAAGAGCCTGTATGGCCTGGCTAGCTCCGGACGATACACTTTGTGTCTGGAAGGGTCCGCCATTCACCGAGTGGGCCATATGATGAGCTGAAGATGTCGAAATTAGATGATGGCCACCTCCTGCAGTCAGTCCATGAAGCTGGTGAGGCGGTTGATAAGGTGGAGGAGGGTAGTCTTCAAAAATATAGGATGGAAACCTTGACCTATGTTCTCTTGGAACTGTTGATATATTAACCCCTCGCGGTGCATGTCCAGCAAGAGCAAGTTGGGTGTTAATGCTCTCATAGCTTCGTCTGTCTGGTATTACTTCATAATAATTTTCAGAGCTTGAACGACTGTACTGGCAGTCCGAGTGTTCCCGATCTGAGAGGGATGGGTTCACATAGAATATATCTTGGGTCATTGTAGCTTGGCTCGAAGTTACAGAACCGGTCGGTTTTTGCTTGCTGTTTCGTTTTCTGCTCAGACAATATAGTGTCCCGAAAACAATTGCAACAATGATAGCAACACCAGCTATAATACCGAGAGCAATGGCGGCGTAAGTCATAGTGTCGTGTTGTGAAGATGAATCTGATTTCGTTGTGAGAGGTGGTACATAGGCGTTTGCAAGAGGATCGGTTTCACATTCGCCGTAATAACCACTTATATTAAAGAAATAATTTAAACTGAGTGGCGTGGATGAATTACATTTACTTGCAACAATGTACCACATACGAGGGCCACTTGACTTAAATGTCCTTTCCCCAATACACACATACAGAGGTTCGTCTGATTCTGTCCAAACTTTGCAACCAACCGTTCCGTTGGTGGGAGACAAAGGTATTACTTGATTGTTATTTGCAGGCAAAATGGCCCGCCTTTCCTCACAGGACATTTCGGGCTTCAACTTATCTATCTGACCGTCGTAGTAAATTAACAAACTTGGGCAGCACTCCGATACTGGGTAGGATATTTGGTATTGTATTTTGGCTAAATTTTCATGGAATGTCTTCTGCATTAAGAACCCATACCAGTTCAAATGTGTGTAGATCTTGCCTTTCATGATGCATGGCTCTTCTCCCGACGATTGATACACTATCAGCACATTCCATAAAACGAGGTTAAAAATCCAGCCTAGAAAGTCAAATTGTTGTCTGTGAACGCCTAGACCCGAAACCATGTTTGCACTGTTAAAACCCAGTGTCACTAGAAGATTATTCACTGTTTCCGCCGATAGTTAATGACTGTATAATTGTGACAGTGCTAAAGCTTTGAGCGCCTCGTTTGGCCGCAGTGATAAACGTTGAATCGTAGACAGTCTATACTACACAAAGTTGGCGCTTAAGTCAAACAGGCTTATGTCTTACAAAAATAAAATCAATAACGGTATCGTTCTGATCCAGCATTCGAATTGTCAGAAATTACTGCAAATCTCCGTTTCTTATGGGAGCTTATTTATCACTAAAGCCTTGTAAATAAATCCAAAGAATTTCCGGACATTTATTTCCATCGTCTAATTTGGAGAGTTTATCTTGATATTCATGCGAAAATGTTGACTGCTTAAATAAAAGAGTTTAGAGATATCCGATGATCATCGATCTCCAGTCCTTATGAACTTGTCAGGTTTCCGTCTGAAAATAAAGATGAACAATGTCCTTAGTACGATGCATGCGGAAATCAAACGACAAGAAACCAAGAAGCGTAAATCAATTTGCGTACTTGATAAATATAAATTTGGACATAGCATGAATGCATTTAGGTACTCGATAACGATGAATTTTTGACGTAGCATGAATGTATTTGCGTGATTGACAAAAACGAACTTAGACGTAGCATGAGGTCGATTTTATATTGATGCAAAGAAAAGTTGCCTCTGGATAGGTGAAAAACGTTAATGATAAGCATGCGTGCGTGCGTGCGTGCGTGCGTGCGTGCGTGCGTATGTATGCATGCATGCATGCATGCATGCATGCATGCATGTATGTATGTATGTATGTATGTATGTATGTATGTATGTATGTATGTATGTATGTATGTATGTATGTATGTATGTATGTATGTATGTATGTATGTATGTATGTATGTATGTATGTATGTATGTATGTATGTATGTATGTATGTATGTATGTATGTATGTATGTGCGTGCGTATGCATGCATGTATGTATGTATGTATGTATGTATGTATGTATGTATGTATGTATGTATGTATGTATGTATGTATGTATGTATGTATGTATGTATGTATGTATGTATGTATGTATGTATGTATGTATGTGTATGTATGCATGTATGTTTATATTGATCGATGAATGTGGATGGATGAAAAGATATTAATGTTTGTTTTCTTTGTGCAAAAACAACTTGCTATTTTTACTCAGTTAATTTCCATCCTTGACAAGACAACTGAATTACAACCATTCAGCTCGTGATAGACATATAATTTTTTTTCCAGTCTTACTGTCCATGTTCCATAGGTTAGAATCTAATAAAACTGACTTTTAATTAGATTTATACGTGTAATCATAGACGGTTCGTCACAAAAATCTCGAGCAATCGATGATGAATAACAGTTCTCTTACCTAATTACAGTAGTGGCAAAGGAAAAATAATTGAATTCTTAGACAGAATTGGTAAAGCGACAGAAAATTATATGATCTTTCTTATAATTTAGCTATTCAGAAAGATAGTTAGATCCGTTTGTCTGCATTAAATGCGATCATATTTTAAGAAAGCTATGAAGCATTCGATCTAACAAAATACTGAAAGCAATAATTAACTCACAGGGATTTATTTAGTATAATGAATGTTATACAAAGGCTATAGCATAATGAATGTTATACATGGGCTATAGCATAATGAATGTTATACATGGGCTATAGTATAATGAATGTTACACAAGGGCTATAGCATAATGAATGTTATACATGGGCTATAGCATAATGAATGTTATACATGGGCTATAGGATAATGAATGTTATACATGGGCTATAGTATAATGAATGTTACACAAGGGTTTTAGTATAATGAATGTTACACAAGGGTTATAGCATAATGAATGTTATACATGGGCTATAGTATAATGAATGTTACACAAGGGCTATAGCATAATGAATGTTATACATGGGCTATAGCATAATGAATGTTATACATGGGCTATAGTATAATGAATGTTATACATGGGCTATAGCATAATGAATGTTATACATGGGCTATAGCATAATGAATGTTATACATGGGCTATAGTATAATGAATGTTATACATGGGCTATAGCATAATGAATGTTACACAAGGGTTATAGCATAATGAATGTTACACAAGGGTTATATCATAATGAATGTTATACATGGGCTATAGTATAATGAATGTTATACATGGGCTATAGCATAATGAATGTTATACATGGGCTATAGTATAATGAATGTTACACAAGTGTTATAGCATAATGAATGTTACACAAAGGCTATAGCATAATGAATGTTACACAAGGGCTATAGCATAATGAATGTTATACATGGGCTATAGCATAATGAATGTTATACATGGGCTATAGTATAATGAATGTTACACAAGGGTTATAGCATAATGAATGTTACACAAGGGCTATAGTATAATGAATGTTATACATGGGCTATAGCATAATGAATGTTACACAAGGGCTATAGCATAATGAATGTTACACAAGGGTTATAGCATAATGAATGTTACACAAGTGTTATAGCATAATGAATGTTACACAAGTGTTATAGCATAATGAATGTAACACAAGGGCTATAGCATGCGGAATGTTACACAAGGGCTATAGCATAATGAATGTTACACAAGGGCTATAGTATAATGAATGTTATACATGGGCTATAGCATAATGAATGTTATACATGGGCTATAGTATAATGAATGTTATACATGGGCTATAGTATAATGAATGTTACACAAGGGTTATAGCATAATGAATGTTACACAAGGGCTATAGTATAATGAATGTTATACATGGGCTATAGCATAATGAATGTTACACAAGGGCTATAGCATAATGAATGTTACACAAGGGTTATAGCATAATGAATGTTACACAAGTGTTATAGCATAATGAATGTTGCACAAGGGTTATAGCATAATGAATGTTACACAAGGGCTATAGCATGCTGAATGTTACACAAGAGCTATAGCATAATGAATGTTACACAAGGACTATTTCAGTTTTAAGAAGCAGTCCATTCCGACGACTGACTTTATGCGTATCCTGAGACTATTTCAACAAGTTATATGTACACACAATCAGATGCAATTCATCGATATTATGGTAATTACTGACATTAGGAAATATTTGGAACTTGCAGAGTAATAATACATTGCGAGCATTACGCATTTTACTTTTTAACCCAAACTTTCCAGTCATTAGGTATTTTCGACTTCCCAACCCAGTTAAAAAGATAGTTAGATCCGTTTGTCCTTAAGTTTATTTTAAAACACAAGATATTTCAGCGGACAAAACCTTGGTGTCCACGGTGTGATTGTAAAATGTCACTATCACAAACTAAACACAAGGGACCATAGAGAAATGAATAATTTAATGCCCAAGATATAAGCTCATTGATTATACCTCCTGTCCTGAGAAATTTTCCAGTAGTGGAGTACAAAATGAATTATATGCTTTCCCCAAAAAGTTAACTAGAGGGCCCCTCCTAATAAAAAAAAGTTGTTTCATGGGAAGTTTAGCCGCCCTCCATCTTCCCTGGGCTGTTGCAAAATCACTGTTTCCAAGAAATCGACTGTTACCCGTGGAATACATGAACACCTGATGACTTCTATACGTGCCTATTTAAAAATACAAACACTGGACGGACAAACTGATTTAGCTATGCCAGTGGCATGCTGTATGTACTACAGAGATGACATGATGTCAACTGTAATGATTCACTATGCTGAAAAACACGAAAATTAATCTGACTTCGGGGATTAGTACATCATCGTTTTACTCGAGTTTACGAGTCTGGTATGATAATTTTATCGACGGATGAATCATCAAAGTTGGATCCTAAAGCGAGAACTAACTGCTGCAATTTTCACGAAGCAGCAGCACGGAGTACTTCTCCATGTGATGGAAAGAGAGTATGAAGAAATCTGAAAATATGTACATAACTATACCCACTAATTTGAAAATGTGTACATCACTCTAAACAGTTATCTACACCTTGACAATGCAATCTAAACGGATCAAATACAAATATATTCCATGGCAATGCAAACTATATGGATCAAATGAAAATGTAGAAGACGATTACCGGTTACACCTGCGAAATGGATCAAATATAGATCCAATCGATGATTACAGGTTACCCCAACAGTATGCAGTGGTAATTGATGATTACTGACTTCACATACAAAATAGATAAAATTCAAATTTAATTGAAGGGTACTGGCTTCCACGTACGAAGTGGATCAAATGCAAATGTATGGATGATTACTGGATACACGTACGAAGTGGATCAAATGCAAATGTAATTGATGATACTGGATACACGTGCGAAGTGGATCACATGCAATTATAATTGATGATTACTGGCTACACGTGCGAAGTGGATCAAATGCAAATGTAATTGATGATTAGTGGTTACACAGCCAAAATAAATCAAATACAAAGGTAACTAATTGATCATTACTTTTTATAAATGATGAAAAGGCTTTTTCTTTGTCAAACAAAACCATGAACACAAAACAATATTGTTACCTTCTTCTTGTTTTTCTTGTGTTCGTGAAATTTATGAAAACAACCCTTTCGTTTTCTATCTAACTAACAAGCTGAGTACGTTTTGAATGAACAATAAATCTTTCTCTTCATCTTCTAAGCATGCGCACTAAATATTTTACAAATATTAACACTAACTTAATATATTATTTTCACTATGATGACGCACGTTTTTCGTTCATAATTTAAACTGATTAAATGTATCTGTCTCATAAAAATAAAATCAAAGCAAAGATAAATAAATACAATAAATAATACACGTCACTTTTTCAAGAGATCCATTTCTTCTTCAACGGGATACTAAACTTTGGAACTATTGCACATTAATATCGATCAACCCAAGCACAGAATGGCCCTCAAACGATTTGAGGCGCAAAACGCTTTTCATTTGCAAAACAAAGTATTTCACCAAACGAAATAACCGTACTAATGGATACATTTATATTTAAACTCTAGTCAGAAAAGTTGTTTCCTGTGTATTGCCGAACCCAAACCGTTCTATATAAGAAAAACTAATTTTCGCCTATATCGATACAACGACTTTAAGTAGCTAATTGAAAAGAAAATATCAGAAATCAGCAATCTTAAATTCGAATAAATAATGACTTACAGTTAGCTCAAACCTTCTGACAACAAAATATATCAATTAAATATAATATCGGTACGGCCAATTTGAATCAATGTAGCCGCGGCGCATGGGTTTGAAGCACCAGGGTAGAATAGTTTTTTTTATCGACGCTGTACTTTGCTACCGATAGAAGTTTTTGTTTTAGTTACCAAACTGTCTCTTCATACCACACATTAAAAGGGACTCCATTCAAGAAATGGAATGCTGCTGGTTGTAGGTAATATAAGATGTGTTGGATTTTCTTTCAGTCAAAATACAGGATAAATTCGATTGAAAACTATTGAAATAAAAATTATGGACCATAGGAGCCCGTCGAGGAACGTAGCCCGGTGTGGCGAGCAATCCCGTTGTGGTATTAAATTCTCAATATGAATTGAAGTGCGATAGACTGTATCTAAACTAATTCGTAACAAAAACATTGCAGTGTTTATAACATAACCAAGTGAGCCACAAGCCACATACAAAAGCAATTAAGCAACAATAGGAAGAAAGGAAAAGTTTGATAATAGAAAATACCAAATATGAAGTGAGTTAAATAAAAATTATTTTTATTTGAAGAAAAAAAAAATCAAACGTGTCCTAACAGCATTGCTATCCAATAATGTAACGCAAGTGAAAACAGCAGTATGGAGAGAAAGAGAAGTTGGATATTCCAATTTGACAAGAATTGGGTAGATATTTATTAAAACGTGGAGATGTAATTGGAATTTAATTACCTGGTTCTACATAGTAACTCCTTGACCCCACTGGGTGATTTGACCCAGGTGTAGAAGTGATAGACTTGACCCAGTTGTAGAATTGAGCAAGAGATGACGATAAATAATTAATATTTTATTCTCAGTATCAAGAGAATTGGGTAAAGTAATTTTAAAAATATATGTGAAACACCCCACCCTCAATGATGACAAACGCCAAAAGGTAAAATATTCAAAACTATTAAAATACATGTACTACTCGATCCCCTGACCCCCCAACAAGAGACATCAAATATTAAAATTTCTACTACGGTGGTTATAGAAATATATGTTAAAAAACGAAGATAACTGCAGCCAAAATGTGTCCTTAATGTAATTTTAACCTCACTGCCCTACCTCTCCGCCATGATCCAACTAGGGGACAAAGTGGTATTGACTGAAGAGAAGCATGTGAAGATATGATAATAATCCACTTATGACGAATGGAATCAGGTAAAGGGTTAATGGGAACAATTGTTGGGAATGAAGGGAGAAAAAAAAACTTTAACCAAAATGTTTCACTAATTTAACTGGTGTCCCCCATGATCCCATACCCGGGCAGAATTAAGATGCACGAGTGATAACGAGAGAAGGAGTGTATGCGATGTTCTTATATTGATAATATGCAGTGAATTGGGTTAGGGTCCATGAACATGATGAAATAACTGTAGCAAAAATAATGGGTCCCTGTTATAAGTTTTATTCCCATTATCCCTCCCATGGGACAATAACATCAGCATGAATGGTATTGATATTATTTTCTAAAGTTAATCCGATAAGAGTTTACCTCAGTACAACTTTTGAAGATAACCCCAACCCCAAAACCGCACCGTTCCCCAAATGTCTTCCTATTCAATTTGAAAGCCCCGCCAGAGAGTGGGCAGGAATGAAGATCAGGGACAGAAGATGAACAGAAAATATTCGAAAATATAAATTTTACTGAATGAGCAATGCAAGAGTAGGAAATATTGTTTTAAAACCAAAATGTATCCAGCATAATTATTGCACTTATGGCTCATCTCAGGAACAGAACCCTGAGCAAAACTAGTACGGAGAGAACCTATGGGAAAAAGTGGTACGTACAGAACAGAAGTATGTGATTATATTGCACTTCAATTATTAAGAAAATCAGATATTGAATTACAAGTGCTGGGAAAAATTATGGTGCTGGAAAATAATCAAACAATGACTAAAGCTGGCTACAGACAGATAGACACTAATACAAACTCTAGATGCCCCCATCTTAAGGAATAAAATAAATCAATGCAAATTCTTCCTTAAACGTGACAAAGTATGCAAAAACCAGCCAGCCTCAAAGATTGTATGCATAATTCATAGGATTTTGTCTAGGAAAAGGCTTTTAGTTGTATACTTTCTCGCCTCTATGCCCTTCCACACATGCAAATATCGGCATTTTCACGTGGTATTCAAATTTGCAACAACTCAGTCCGCATTATAAAATTTACTGTGCTCTATTCTATGATCATAAATTGTTGACTGCGTATTTGTTTTACTATTTGAAACACTATTTGTCTTATTTATTATTTTCAATAATACGGAGAAATCGTATGATGACAAACATTAAAAAAGATGCAGGTATTAATTATAGCCCAACATTTCATGTTAGATAAACTCCTACAACCACAAAATAAAAATTGTTAATAGATACAGTAATAAATTAAAGAAAACAAAAGACATAACAATATGACAGGAAAAAGTATTAATTGATGATACAAAAAAAATCATCAATGAAATGGTTTTAGAAACGAATAAAAAAAATAGATAAAGATCCACAAGGATTGCGATTGAATCTCCAATCAAAATAGGTCATTTTAAAACGAAATGTTCTTTCAATAAGCAGCAATAGTGAAGAAAACATACAATTAGAGTATCATGATTAGCGCCCTCGAATTAGTTTCATGCAGGAAAACAAAAAGTTGAAGCGGAAGATAAAATTACAGCGCCCCCAATCGGCATATTTTAGTATTTGCATAAATTTAATCCCAGCAAAGAAGTCGAATAGAAATACAATTATATTTAAATATATAGAAAAGCTGTATGAAACAAAAAAAATTAATTTTCACAAATCATAATGGAAGATAGTTTTAACGTTTGGCAACAACATCATAAACAACAACAACAACAACAACAATAATAATAATAATAATAATAATAATAATAATAACAATAATAATAATAATAATAATAATAATAATAATAATAATAATAATAATAATAATAATAATAATAATAATAATAATAATAATAATAATAATAATAATAATAATAATAATAATAATAATAATAACAACAATTCCAGAAAATAATTTCCGTACGTCCAGGGCCAAATATTTCTAAACAAAGTTTGATATGTCTATGAGGCACGAGGTACAACACTGGGCATGCACAATTTTGACCTTCAGTTCAGACTCTCAGATGCGGAACGAAATGCATTTCAAGTCCAAGTCAGCCCATGTCTGATTGGACTCATATGGCAATAAATCAAGGGAGAAATGGCCCGATGTACAGCGATGATTAACAACTTTAGTGTAACGTTTAATGCAAATGTGGCTCTTTTTGACCTATATTGGGCAGCATATGGGAATGCAGTGTGGCTTACATATTGAAAAGTACAGTTTATCCAGCAAACTGGACAGCAGAGTGTTGGTTAAAATACTGGACAGTTCATTTTAACCAGCCCATTGGACAACAGAGGGTGGCTAACATACTGGACAGCACAGTGTGGCTAACATACTGAACAGTACAGTTTGGCCTAAATTTTGGATAAAATTCTTTGGGTAATTGAGGTATATCTTTATTATCATAGTACATAGATTTTTATCCCATAGTTTCGTCTTTTCTGGAAATAACAATATTCATCGTTATGGCGCAGATATCAAAACTAATAAAAAGAATGAGAGATAAAACAAAACAAGGATTTAGATGGATTCTTATGCGTCCATTTTCATGGTACATTTCCACATTAAATTATGAATTCTATTCTTCAGAAATTTTTAAACAAATGTTAGGACTATCTGCTGATTTATTTTGAATCTCATCATCACCATTATTATTAAATTCGTGATAGTATATTACTTTTGCGATTGCTAGATGCAACACACACTCAATGTACATAAAATTACCAATTAGCCCTATTGTTTTTATAAATAAAGTATTAAACACGCGAATTCAATTTCGAATTTCTATGCATACAGAGTGAAACAACCGGAACAATTCCTAGAGTCAGACTTCTGTACAATTAGAGGGTTAACATTATGCCCTGAAACGCTTAAAATCCAGGATCTTCCGAGGGTTTGCCCTCCCCACCTTTCAAGAAGATTTCGTTTCAAAGGCTACTTACCTACTTCTTTACTCACCGTTGCCTCATCCGAAATCTCTGAATAAGCCACTGACATTTTTAAAGGATGTAAAACTTGAAAAGTGTCTTCAATAAAACTCTGACAACAAAACCTAATGAATTTCCTTACAAAACTTTTTTCTTCATAAATCCAACTAACTTCATCTGACTCAGTGAGAAATACGCCTTATCTTCTTGTGTCATTTCATCAGCCACATGTTGGTAGTAATCAAAGGGCCGTGAGTTCGATACCCTCCCAGTTCAAATGCCTCGGTAAATAGTTGGGAAATACACGTAGCTGCCATTTCCTTGTCATGATATATCCAGTCTTTTTTTTAAAAAAAAAACTATTTTTTTAAAACTAATTAAAACTTATTGCTTATCTGTATCAATATAAGTTCACCCCCCACCCACCCACCCACCCCCTCTCTCTCTCTCTCTCTCTCTCTCTCTCTCTCTCTCTCTCTCTCTCTCTCTCTCTCTCTCTCTCTCTCTCTCTCTCTCTCTCTCTCTCAATACGTATATAACGTGATACATGTATTTACCTTTTCATCAAAACATATTTGAAACATCCTATTACTTTGGCCATCGTGCTATTCCTGAACAACATTTCGGTCTCTTTCCAGGCATTGTTGCTTACATCACCCGATTTGGTATAACAAAAAAAAAAAACCCACACATATACCGCTTTTATTTCGGCACCTTTACAGGTGAGTAATGAGGGAAAAATGTACGATATCTGTTACATGTACGTAGGGCCAGGTACAAGCTGCGCTACCGACATGTTAAATAATAGAAGTAGTCCGCAGGCTATTATATTTTGTGATCTATATCGCATCAATAGTGTATTCAGAAATGTTGCTATATGGCTTACATTTAGAAGCTGATCTTCAATGTGCCGTAGGGTTGGGTTAAGGAAATCTTATTTTAACGACTGGCAGCCAGGATGTGTTCTTAATTTGTAGATACTATAGTATCCAAATTTTCCTGAATCATCGATAAACGACGTTATATCAGCAGATTATAAAGGCCCGATATTCGCCCAATGGTTTTTCAGCACTTGTTAGAACGCAATGCGCTCTCTGCTTGGTCGAACGTCAAATTTAGCCGCACTAAAATCTAGGATATCATGTACGAAACTTTGACATTTTCTCCTAAATACAAAGCATACATTACTTATTAAGCTCTGGACAAAACCAGAACCGTCGAAGAACACACCTTTGTTTAATACTTCATATTCATTCACCTCAATGTAATACATTATTATTATTATTATTATTATTATTATTATTATTATTATTATTATTATTATTATTATTATTATTGTGATTATTATCATCATCATCATCATTATTATTTAAACATTATGGTTTCCATGGTGTACCGCTCATATGGCTTCAGTAATACAGATTAGAGTCTTCCGTTTTCACCTTTATATTACTTCCTAAATTTGGAACTACAAACATGACGTATGGGTGATGCTGTAAAAATAGAATAGGACTCCTGTGGTCTCTCAAAATTGCACCAAGTCTCCTTCCAAAAATCTATTTCAAAATTGCAATAGTACATAAAAATGTTCAGAACAAGTAAATTCTTAGATGGGGGAAAGTGAATATTCAAAACCCACTTGTATCTGGCTTGTGTGAACGAAACACTTTCTTTAACACTGACAAATTTAAAAAACGCGATAGGACTAGTCTGTTGTTGTTTTTTTTTTTTGTTCTAAATTTCATCATCGCTATTATTATCACATTCGTTTACAGAGACAATGCATCATAACTCTGTATTGTTGGTGACAGGCGATGAAATGTTACCGCTACATGCACTATTCAATTTGGCTCCGTGTATGGTGGCATTGTCAATTTTAACTTTCATGACGGTATATTTTTTCAAATCAACAGACCTAATACAAAAATGAGGAAACGAACAAACTGAAAAATTAAAAAAAATACAAGGATTTTTTTTAATGAAATAAAGAACACAAAACTCATCCACTTGACAAGTAGATTGCAGTCCGAAACTAATAAGCAGTTCTCTTGAAGCATATACACTTATACATACAAGTGTTATTCATGTTTTGTTCTTAAGAAATATTCAGTAAAACAGACTCCTCACTTTTTTTCCCCTTTTTTAGACGTTTCATAGTTTATAAACTTACCGGGAGATGAGATATCATGAAAATAATTAAAGGGTATCATATTTTAGATAAAACTTTGTCAGTTTAATCGTTTCACTCTTTCATCTTTATTTTATAAGAAATTTAAATGTATCATATTTTGGACATAACCTTGTCAGTTTGATCGTTTCACTCTTTATTTTTTATTTTGTACTTCTTCGTTGTTCTCTTTAAGCCAACTTTTTCACGTCACAAAATACCGTCCAGAGGATTTATTTAAAAAAATAAAAAGAATTAAGCGTTCCAGACACTGGCTTGAATTTAAACAATTTACATTAATGCTTAATATCTTTTTCTGAATAAATAAAACTATAAAAGTCCTTATCGTCATCATAAAAATAATAGCTGCTGTCAGACTCTGCATGTCATCAGCTAACAAACGTAATTAATGTTAATTTATTCTCTGAACTCTTGAACTAGATAATATCTTATCAGGGCTAGTGTCTTCTCCATAATTAATAAAGACTTTCATATTTGTAAAATATATTAAAGCATTTTCTGTCAACATGTTTATTCCTGTCAGTTTTTCTTTACCATCATGCAACGACTACCAAATGAAGATTGATATTTTACGTGAGAAAATGTCTCGAAAAAGTAATAACACTAGCATTTTAGATCGTCTTTTTATAGCTCCGAATGTACACTGCATATAGTCGCTTAACATTCCATGAGGAACTTGCTCTTTAATGCATCGTACCCTTCAAAATGATTGACATTGTTTTGAAACAGTAAGCGACACGGCAGGGACCTCTGTCTTAACCTTTTTGTTTTCTTAAACATTTTGACTGACAGACTGACATCATATTGGCATTTCCAGCCAAGCGTATACTATTCAAGTCATTTTATGGCAGCCATAATTTCGTCGTCGTCCCTTTGGGATTTATCTTTGAAGACTCCACATTTGTTTAATTTTTAAAAAGGACGAGTGAAAGCTGTTGTACTTTTAATCAGGATATCGAAGTTACCATATTGCAATTTTAGACTACGCATAATATAGACTGACGTAGGTAATATTAATGCTATAATTAAAAACTATATAACTATTTAAATTGATAATAATAAATCGATAATATTACAGACATAAAATCCTTATCATGTGAGTATATAACAACATTATGGTTTAAGTCATCTATATTAACGAAGTGCATTTTATTCCTGCACCCACCCAAACCCCGTTTCGTTGATGCAGTTGTAAGTAGATTATATTATGCATCAACTCTTGCGAGATCACACAAGTATGTTACTGACTAGATTTTGAATATAAAAACGATGCAGAATAGATTAATCGTTTCTAAAACTTATGCGAAAGTTTGCCATGTATGCCTTATTCATCCTAACACTAGTATATATGACCTAATTATCACATGTGGTCAAGCAGCGTTTAAAAACCGTGTTCTGATTGGTTTTTGGTGTAATATTTACTTCTACTGTTACGTAATTAAGGTTAACTATGTATTAAGTAATAAAACATGTTAGATCCATTTTGAATATTCTAGGTTTCACTCTTGTCATAATTTCTTTTACATTTTCTTGCTTTTCCTTTCTGAAAAGTTATTGAATATTTACGTGTCTCTCTACATTTTTAACATAACGACAGAAAAAATATAACCACCTTCACCTCAAACATTTGTGAATATAGCAATGTCCCCCCCCTTTCCGTTTAAAAGAACTTGTGAGTTTGGGATTACTACCTGAATGGATTGAAGAGCGAGCACTGTCGGTACGCCCTATACCCCCACCCCTCTTGCCCCCGACGTGAAAAGTATTATACTAGACATATAAATGCACTTGTGACTGTGACGGCACTAACTAGTAATATTACTTCCCTCCTATTTATTACTTTACAACACTACTTTCAGCGCTATAATGACAGGCGTTGGGAGACCCAATGTCGTTATTGTCATAAATTATGTATTGTAAGGGCTATTAGTTTCGGATTCTAGGAAGATGTACAGGATTAATCATTCATGTACACAATATGACAGTTTGACCTGTCCTTTCAATGCAAAGTGACGACAATGAGATTTCATGATTCATCTGTGGCATCCATATTCCGTACGTTGGTAATAGTAACTTCCTGACATTTGTACCGACGATACCTTTGCCTGACTTTAAAAGGGAGGACACCCTCATACAATACGTTGACAATGCATTTTCAGTGACTGAACATCTACAGGCTAACCTCATTTGTATCTGGTGACCATCTTGATAAAACTTATAAAAGTTTACTTTAAATGTGTTAATTTGAAACATATATCAATAGACAGAAAATGTAGACTATCTGAAAGTGTATATATTAGTAACTTGTGGCAAACTTTGTTTCTACATGCCTTGCTAAAAATTAGCAGAACTGGGTACATTGGCTATCTGCTTCACCACTATACAGGTAACCTTATGAGCGATGAAACTAAATTCATCCGCATTTGACCTTACGAACAAGGTCAAATTATTATGTAGACCTACGAATCTAACAGTAAATACAGTATAAAAATATAGTGAATGATTGATCGTCGCCAGAAAACTTTCTCCAATCAAACTGTCTGGCAAAAGAGGTCATACTATAATTTCAACTAATTGATACGTGGGTCAAGAACTTGGTCTTTAAAAAAAACAACGAACTGATTGCGACAGACTGTCACGGAATTGTATAAATCCCATTATTTATTAAATGCATGTACTCGGGTTTAGTTTCTGGTGTACAACGATAACCGAGAGTGATTTATGTATATTGGACAATATTTCGAAATAGTGAGTTTGGTTCATCCCCGCTGCACGTGCAAAATGCTCTCGATGGAGAAAAGAAAAAACGAATTGTCATTTAGCACTTCTACCTCGTCTGTATATAAATGCCTCACCGTAAAGTGATATCTTATCATTACGGAAAGTCTTTCCAGTAAGCAGTCTACTTAGTACAAGAGCCCCCTAGTTCAAAAAATGTCAGATGAACTGAGGAAAAATCACAGAATCTAACGAACGGAAACGAAACGGACTTTGAATTGAGGCCAAGGAGCAGGAATATTTAAAGAAGTTAATGAAACACAAAAGAAATGGAATAAAATATCCGATGATGAGACTCCTTCTTGAGCAGGGAGAAAAGACACATCGACAAAATTGCGATACTGAGGCTCCTTCCTGTGACACTCACCTTACTATATGGATTAAAATATGACTTAACGCAATGGTAAAACGTTCTTGTGATTCATATCATGTGAGAAATGTTTAAACAACATTTAACTTTACCAATAAATATTGCAGCTAAATTTTTAAAATTTAATGATTACGATTAAATTGACTAAATTTAAAAATTCGTGTATTTAAATAAAGTATTGAATTAAATTATTGGTAACCTAACTAAAATTACTTAATATATGTACAATCAAAGTTACCATTCATGTATTAAACAAGAAACTTGTGGCACCTGAGCTAGTGTTCCACGTGATCGCGAAAAGGTAGTGTGAATGCTGCTCGTGCCTAATTAAAAGCATCCTCCCCGGATATTCCCCTCCCCCGACATTCCCTCTGAACATCCTCCTGGACTCCCCCATCAGATAGGACTTCCCTCCCCCTAGTCATTTTCCCCCCTTTCATTATCTTTATACAACTTTATTTAACTTTTTATATATAGTAACATTTAGCTTTAATGTATACTCGCATCCCGCATCACCATTAATGCACAGGTATGACTTGTCACCTGATATTAAATGTAAAATATCTACTTTCCTGACCTGTCTGTCGGTCTCTCATATAAAAGTACAGTGTATGTTCGCCTTTTTTTATAAAGTGTAAGGTCAGTTATTTGTAATTATATTTGTTGCATTTCTAGATTTCATGCGTATTGTGTTAACTTGTCCAATAATTGAAATGTTACACACGCACATACTAATCAAAATATTCTTTTCCGATTAAAGTCTTACATAATATATTTGTCACCATCAAGTGTTCTGTTGTAATCCGGAAATCCATCTCGGTGATCTTGTTACACAGACCTACTTTATTAAATAAATGAAAAATGGGAGTTAAATTGTTCTTATCCAAGGTTCACCTATGAGCAATTTAGTTCAAATACCTTCTGTATCCTTTTGTCAGAGACTTTATTGCTACGTAAAAGTATCCACTTATATATCAACCACACCTCTCTCTCTCTCTCTCTCTCTCTCTCTCTCTCTCTCTCTCTCTCTCTCTCTCTCTCTCTCTCTCTCTCTCTCTCTCTCTCTCTCACACACACACACATACATAAACACACAGACGAGACATTTTCTGTTTGGATAATAAATTCGCTTTGGTGATTGTAACGTAAGTAATTAGGCGTTCTTCACTGTAAAGTACTGCTTACATGCTACGAAATCTGTTTTGTTAATTCGAAATGGTTTGCTCAACGAAAGTATAGGACAAAGGATACGTAAGAAAATCGGTCCCAGACCAGACAGCCAACTGTCTAATCTCGCTCATAAGATTTTGGTCTATTGTTTCTCTTACGTCAGGACACACGGCACTAATTGTAGGGGGTAAAATGGGAATAAGCCTTAAAATAGGTGACGTGGGAACAAGCCTGGAAATATGTACCTTAGATTATATATAGGTTTGGCTGGCCAGGATTGGGTAATAATGTAAGTTATGTTTTAGAAAAAAAAAAAAGAATCTTTTGAGAGCTTATCCTAGTTGTAAGTTAAAATAACATATTCTTATTGATGGAATTTCAGTTCTTTAACAGTTTGAGTTTTGAACACCCATTGCTAAAATTAACACCTATTTGGTGCGAAATTGAAAGCACATAGTTCAAACGCATGCAAGTCCAGAGAATGCCGCAGCCCATATTCTTTTCTATAGAGAAACTGTCATCCAGGTTTTATCTATACTGATAAATATAGGTTGGATCACGAGCGCTCATAAACTTTAAATCGTTGAACTTTTAATATCATGGTGTTTGCATAGATTTACTATGAGAACTGAATTATTACCGCTGAGAGAGAGAGAGAGAGAGAGAGAGAGAGAGAGAGAGAGAGAGAGAGAGAGAGAGAGAGAGAGAGAGAGAGAGAGATCAAACCCCACCACTCCTATTTCTTGGTGCTTCCAATTATGACGATTGAGCGTCAAGACCACAAGTTGTGGATAGTATGCTGACCAGGTAGTAATTCGTATCACGACGTAAGTATAAAACGACACATGCAAGGAGATTAGATGACCGTATCACGACGTAAGTATAAGACGACACGTGCAAGGAGATTAGATGACCGTATCACGACGTAAGTATAAGACGAGACATGCAAGGAGATTAGATGACCGCATCAGGACGTAAGTATAAGAACGAGATGAGCAGACTTAATTAGCTAGTGGGCAGCATGTCTTTTGTCTTTGTTTATCATTGCGCCGCATATGGTCTTGAATTGGCCGGTTATCTGAGTACACTCGGACATCAAGGTGACCGTCACATTGACCCAATGCTGGAAATACACCCTCTCCGCCCCGCACAAGGGTATAAAGCGTATGATAGAGGAATGTAGACTAACTTGTAATTTGGTCATTAGTTTTTCTCTCATTAACTTCCAAAAGCACAACCACAACTAACTTTGTTTGGGGATTTTAAAATGAATCCGAGCTACGCAGTAAGGACTAATTATCATTTGAGAGCTGTGAATACTGCAAGAACGAGTCAAATAACCACATCTTGATACCCAGTTCCCTCCATACAGGGCATACAAGGTCTCTAATCCTAGGAGTTATCGTTAGATTTCCTAAAGAAGGATTTTGTATTATTTTACCTAACGCGCTTACAGGCTCGTGTCTGCCCTGACTTTGTGTATACAATTACAACACAATTCGGGAAATCTTGACGATAACACCAAATGTTAAATCTTTTATTCTGAACAAGAGCGATGATTAGTCCACGGCTTTCTCGTGAAAAATATCAACCATAATTCCTGGAATAAGAAGAAGCGGGATATCGTAACTGGTTTCTAATTAGGACGGATTAGCATGACTTCTTTTGCTTTGCTTTTTTAAACATGAAAACTTTGATTATTCGGAATGTACAAAAAATATCGCAAATCGCACAACTGAGAGTTTATGTTACAACTTTGACCAAATACATCATATTTGAAGTTTGCATACGAAAGATATTGCAAATTATGCAGCGCTATTTCTAAACAGCTCCAACAACTTTGACATTAAATCTTTAAATTAAATGATTTGTCTATATAACTCTATTCATTTATCGCCCAGTGTCTATATAACTATATTCTTTTATCGTCTAGTGTCTCTGTATCTATTCTTTAATCGTCTAGTGTCTATATAACTATTCTTCTATCGTCTAGTGTCTATATAACTCTATTCTTTAATCGCTTATTGTCTATATAACTCTATTCTTTTATCGTCTAGGGTCAATTTAACTCAGGTCTATTTGCGTCTAATGTCTTTTGGCGTGTAGAGTCGTTTGGCGTCTAGAGTCAAACATAATTACTGCCTTATAAAATACGCCGTGTCCCTTCAAATAAAACAAAATTACTCATGTACATAAAACTGGTAAATACTGGTTGACCTCAAATGGTGAGGCTACATGCTGAGTAGGAGTCTATTACGTGCCTTTAACATCTCTGAAAGTTTGTATCCTTGATTTGATACTCACAGCAAGTATCCACGTATCAAACTTAGTAACATGGTGAGCTTTTCGGGTATCCCTTTGCCCTTATTTTTCTTGCGCAAGTAGGAAATCTGTGTAACAATTTGACTTTGCAACATTATAAAATCGACATACTGTAAAGTCCTAAAAAATATTTTTATATGACATTTTATTGACATCATTATGTGGTTAAAAGTATAAAATGTTTTCAAAGGCCATTATTGTAAGCTGCCACTAGTTCATCTGGCAAGATAAAAAAAAAACAAGCAATATATCATTATGAAATAATACGCAATCGATTCGTGCTTTTGGTAGTAAAATTACTAATATAAAAAGATTCAAATATAAGACACAAAAATATTTCTTACCAATTTTATCTTTTCAGGTAGTATCGCCTCTACAAGATGGGGAAACTTAAAACTGTCAAAACCTCCATATAAACATTTGGACCCGCATATATTACATTGGGATTTTGTGGGCATGGTGGCTTGAATGTGGGTATACCTCTGTATTTAAACTTGAATGGCGATCTATGTATGAATGTATTATTTGGGGTAGGGGTTTGAGCAGGGTAGGTATACCGCTGTATTTAAGTTTGTAAGTTTGTATGAATATATATATATATATATATATATATATATATATATATATATATATATATATATATATATATATATATATATATATATATATATATATTCTCGTACCTTGATAAAGTCTCATTTTATTAAAACGATTCAGTTCAATATAAAATAAATAAACACGTTTTACGTTTCTCCAACTGACATTAGGCAAAATACCCATTTAATGTTAGAGAATAATGCACGTTTCAGGAAACCCCAAAAGTCTGTCAGCATATGTATGCAGTATGTAACGTTTATGTTCGCCAATGTTATATTGGCAAAGCGTATTAAGTAACTTGTTTATTGAAATTCCAACAGGAGGCTAACATAACTCGGACTTAATTTACCTTCTTTTCTGAAGAGGTTGTAAAATGAGTTGAAATAGGTGTCGCCGGAGCGGAATGGCAATTGTAAAAATTACAAAATACCGGCATGTCAATGAACAGTTTGTAGCATAATATTACATAAACACGCTTTGAAAGGTCTGTAGTCTCGGGAAATACTGCATTTTCTTTCACAAAAAAAGTTGTATAATAGGCTTTGAAAATTACTCAACGCTGGGCCCCTGGTAAGGAGTTTGAAAAGCTTTAATTCTATAGCACACGTTATATTCAAGTCACATGTATCTGTCAGGGACAAAAATGGTATGCACTTTTCAGCAAAGATCAGAATGCCATGGCAACACAGACAGACAGACAGACAGACAGACAGACAGACAGATAGATAGATAGATAGATAGATAGATAGATAGATAGATAGATAGATAGATAGATAGATAGATAGATAGATAGATAGATAGATAGATAGATAACGTGTGATCAGGGATCCATTAAGATAAATGCAATAAACTGACAACTAACTTGCAAGACTAGTATCTAGCCTGGGCGCATTCGACTGTTAATGTTTCTTTTCCAAAGACATACACAAAACATAGACAAGGCAAACAAATAAAACAGAAAAATTGTTGTGTTTGCAAAACTTTGCATGGCTGTTTCTACAGGAATTAAACCTTTAAATTTCTACGTTTCAACTAGTTTATTTCAACTTGTTTCAAATACGGAAAATATGTAAAGTTTTGCAAAAGACAACAGCTTTTGTTTTATTTGTTTGTTCTGTCTATGTTTTGTGTTTGCCTTTTAAAAAGACGCATTAAGTGTCGAAAGTGCCCAGGCTAGTTAGATACTAGTTTTGCATGTTGGTTGTCATTATATATATATATATATATATATATATATATATATATATATATATATATATATATATATATATATATATATATATGAATACAGAGGGATATGCTACCGTAATAAATCTTGATGCTTCATTATTATTATTATTATTATTATTATTATTATTATTATTATTATTATTATTATTATTATAAATAATACCTTAAGAATAATTGCCGTAGCAAATAGAGTAAATTAACATGATTTCTTCTCTTCTGTCAAATCTCTTGATAATGTCGTCTCAATTATATTTTTGTTTCATTCATGCCCGAGAGAAGAAAATTTATTTGATTTTCCAAGTCAACCTAGCAACTGAATTAGCCATTCTCAAAAGTTATTCATCAACGTCTTTATTTCTTTCTATACTGTTATTAAACCTTCCATGCATAGTATAACACAAGTGTATTATATGCATAGTATAATATAAGTGTATTATATGCATAGTATAATATAAGTGTATTATATGCATAGTGTAATACAAGTGTATTCCATGCATAGTATAATACAAGTGTATTCCATGCATAGTGTAATACAAGTGTATTCCATGCATAGTATAATACAAGTGTATTATATGCATAGTGTAATACAAGTGTATTCCATGCATAGTGTAATACAAGTGTATTCCATGCGTAGTGTAATACAAGTGTATTCCATGCATAGTGTAATACAAGAGTATTCCATGCATAGTGTAATACAAGAGTATTCCATGCATAGTATAATACAAGTGTATTATATGCATAGTATAAGTGTATTAAATATAAAAATATCGACTTACAGTCAGTAAATTTGTATAATAGAGAAACAAGACCAGGATGAACACACATCTTGGCAAGATATATTACTGATTGAAAGAATGATAAAAATTGTACACGAATGACTTCAAGTAGTCATAATTATTACCAAGTCTACATGAGTGTACGGGAGAATTTGTCACACATAATGGTCGTGTTAGGAGTATATTTTGGTTGCATAATATGACCATAGTGTTTGATATACAATGTTATTGAAGTAAAATGACTTGATTACTAAATCCAGTTATATGTATGTATGTATGTATGTATGTATGTATGTATGTATGTATGTATGTATGTATGTATGTATGTATGTATGTATGTATGTATGTATGTATGTATATATATATATATATATATATATATATATATATATATATATATATATATATATATATATATATATATATATATATATGGATTTAGTTATCAATTCATTTGACTTCTATAACATTTCAATAGGTATCTATGAATTACGCTTTTTCTGGCTAATGAGATAGTGTTTTGTATTGTAAAGTATCGTCTCTTTCGTCAGCATTGCGTTTGTAAAGTATTGTCATTTTCATCGCCGTTACATTTCATAAAGAAAAGCTCAAAAGGCGTTGCATGTGTTAGCCTATGTGTACATTCTGAATAACAATATGCACAAAACATTTCAGTCAGTTTATGCAAATAAATCCATATTCATAAAATATTATACCTAACAGAAGGCATCCGTGTGGATGTTACTGTCAGTTGGACATATACAGTGTTATATTTGCACATTAATAATGCAGGTGCCTTTATATTTGTGTTAAAATGGTTACTTCTATGCAATGGAAGTAACCAACAAGCAATGCTGTTGTTACATATTGTAATAAATAATTAAAAACTTTTACTGTCATGCTATATATTGTTTAGATTGATATAATATATGCCGGTACATTTATAAAGTTCGACGCGAAGACTAACGATTCTGACATGTGTGACTCAAAGCATTAACCCCAACCCCTGGTTACCCTTATCTGACCTGTACGTAGCGGCAAGATTAGCTGGGAGCTATGGGAGATCGTAAACTATCCTTGGCATTTCAGCAATGATAGAGATCTTACTAAAAACGTATCTCCTTTCAAATCTCCGATGTGAATTGTCTTAAAATCTACTACTTCCTCCAATACCACAATCACACTCAATACACTCAGCGTTCGTCGTATCCAGTACAATACACTCAGCGATGGTCGTATCCTGTACTACAGGAAATTGCATATTACTAATTATGTTGTCGTATTCAAACAACATACATAGCCTAGTCTCTCTCTCTCTCTCTCTCTCTCTCTCTCTCTCTCTCTCTCTCTCTCTCTCTCTCTCTCGTTTTAATCACAAAATTATACTTTAACGAATACGTCAAACATTTTAAAGTATAAATAACAACTAAAGACACCCGAATGGAAAATAACTAACAATATTTTTTTATGTTCAAAGACGTTAGAAGTAAGTTCTTAAAAATTAGTGCTAATACCATTTGAACGGTTGGTGAACATAATCGTAAATTTTATAGTCGAAACAATATTATATTATATTATAATAGAAACCATTTACTCACCTTGTATGAAAATAGACATAGTCCTGTCAAGCCAGCGAAACTCAAACATCAACCATATCAGCAAAACTCGCTTTCTTATGTCCAAACAGCTGAATGCCTTGCCAGTTACGTATCAAATCATATCCAAGATTTCAACCACACCGTGCAAGTAAGTGTCGAAATAGTAAGTGATATTTGAAACATTTAGTTGCCTGACATTTAACGTTTTCTAAATACCTCTATTATTGACTAAATACTTCCTTAGCTCCGTTCGCCGTGTTTTCACAGGTCTATGCATTTATCTTGTTCGGCTGGAATGCCCGGGGCTCCTACTAAAACTGGAAAACGATTCGGCTGACACCGTGCCGCCCCGAATCAATACGAACACTGGAAACCATGCATGACATCCATTTGTTCGCGCGGTGGAGCGAGATTACTCGAGACTGGGGCGCTAAAGGAGCAAACCTACTGTGAAATTGCTTCGTTCATTGTTTGCCAAATAAGAGGTATAATGTCGAATAGAGATTGGACAAAAGATGGAGTTAAATTATCTCCGCGATCAAGGGTTTTCCAAAGTTGCCCGAGAACCCTTAAGGGCTATAATGTTTACATGGTATTTCAATTATTGGTAACGTTAGGAAAGGATCTAGTCGATAAGCCATGGTGTGAAATAATTTGATTAATGTATATGTGTTTTTACTGCTATAAATGTCAAGCTAAATGTCGCCGATGCACTAAATATTTATTGTTACATACCTTTATAAAAGACTTAATTGAATATTTTTTATCCATCTGGATTAGGTGAACAAACCAGTTTAATGTTCCGTCATGTAGGAGAGAACGTTCTGAGCAATATCGTGCGATTTGTAACAGACCTGTTTGAAGCTACCTCAAGGGATAAATGTACTTCAATAATGTATTGAGAAGCAAAATGCACATGGCATTTCTAATATTAAATGAAAATCTTGCTGTAAAAATCCAAAAATGTTGAAAATATACAGAAGATAACAGTTTAATCAATATCATGAATTTATCATTCAGTTTTCCATTATCTTAGTATCTATGCATCACTTTGAGATTATCTGCATCATTTGAAGTACGGGAAGTGAAAATGTCGTCTGCCTTTTGTCCTTGAGCTGAATGTCACAATATTAATATACGGGCAGTAAAATATCACATTGCAATTAGACTTCCCATTATATTTTAACCTTCATAAATCTAAGGCATCTACCGTATGAAAAGGTTTATTAGTCAAATATAACTTCAAACAACACATAATATGCCAGCAGATCAGTCTGTTTTGTTTGTTCTTTTGATTATTTGACAAAAAAATGCAGTTAAATTATAAGACGGTCTATGGGGTGTACAGTTCGATCCATCTTTTAGGCGAGTACAATCGCTGTGTGAGATGGTTTTGGGACAGGATCTATTTATCAGAATCTCAAACAGTATATGATTTCTGATTACTGCTATGATGATTGTATTATGTGATCACCTCTTCATACATTCAGTCTGATGTGATCATTCATATTTCCGTGGTATTTTTTTTATCTCTCACACCCCCCGTTACAAATCTACAATATTCACGATGACGTCAAATAAATAACTAACAATTCTGTATGTTTAATTTATATTATGTGCTTGAACTTTGTATGTGATTGAGGTCATAGCTTAGGCATACGTGGCTATCGTCATGTTTTGTTTTTCTCATCTTAATCTCATGATTATAAATGGTAAGCAAGTTCATTAAAATTTAATTTCAAGGCCTAGACATGATTTTGGTGGAATTTTCACATCGTGGGCATTTTATTGTGACTTAAGTGAAGTGAAACAGTTTTTCCAGTCCTGTTTCAAACGGTCTTTGAGAAACTATGATCAGAGAATTTAGTTTTGTTTAAAGATAATTTGAGAGGAATCATTTCTTTAAATTATTAATTTTACTTGCCATTATAAGGAAACAAATTTGTTATATTTTACTCAAACATGTCGGTTTCCTTTCTGACTGTGACTTATTTTAATACCATAGATTCGTATTTGAAATTGAAGGATCCTCTGGGATCTGCTATTTTTTAAAACTTTTCAGAGATATTAGAAAATTGTCTTGACTTTGTTTCGGAATTTTTGTTGTACCTGGTAAACTTTTAATTTCATTCATCTGAAAAGTCTTTCATGAAACCTGCAAACATCCACGATTTCATCTAAAGTAGAGAACTTTGTTTTAAATTCTTCACTGGAAGTCTTATAGGTTTTGCAAAAATGAATAGTTACTTGAGCTTCCAAAACACGATTTTCTCTCAGAAGCGAAAGTTTAAGCAAAAGATAACAAATAATTTGGTTAAGTATTTGGTGGGTAAGGGAATTTTGGATGATAATGCTTTGGGTTTGATCAGTAAGACTGATTTTAATTTTGATAGAAAATTGAAAGAATTACAGTTAAAATCCCTATATAGAAATAAAATTAAGAAATTTCAGGTTCATAAGAAAATGTTGGAAATGCATATTTAAAAAGAGGACAGAAGAGACGATGCAGAGAGAGAGAGAGAGAGAGAGAGAGAGAGAGAGAGAGAGAGAGAGAGAGAGAGAGAGAGAGAGAGAGAGAGATGAAAAAAGAAAGATAGATACAAAGAAAGAAGAATGGAAAAATGCAATATGGATTGAAAGAATTAGAACCAAACCAGCAGGCAGAGACGTCCCCTCACGTTTCAGTTCAGATGTTTAGTGTAATCAGAAATATTAAGCTAGTACGACATTTTCTCGAAAAAGAATTTGATAAATGTTTTCTTCCCTTTGAGGTAATTGCTGAAAACTCCATATGGGCACGACAGCACTGGACTTTATTGCAACATATTTTTATTGGTAAAACTTATGATGTCTATACGACTCCTCAGCCAAAGGAAAACTGCTTAATTTATTACAAATTTCATTTTGTCACTAAAATACTGGATCACATTATTCTTTATCGCCTGTTTTGATAATGATGCTTTCATTCCATACAGCTATGTTTTAAGCTCAAACAACTCGTCCTTTTCAAACAATTAAAACCTTTCCGGATTAGGATTTAAAATTCTACTCCGGAAAGGTTAAAATCGTGAATGCCACTTGGAGTCACTAGAGATTTCTCAAATGTATAAAATTAAAATCTTTACTAGGGACAAGGACATTTCCTAAACTAACCTAATTCAAATTTAAAGAATTTATTTCAATAGCATAAAAAATGAAAGTGCAAAAGACACAGTATTGTGAATTGAATCACAAAACATTTTGAATGTTCGATTACATTATTAGAAGTATAAAATGTTCCGAATGATCTTGAATCTGCTAATGTACCAGAAGTTTGAAAGTATCACAGTAATATAACATGGAATGTCTCTGAAGGAATTTAAATGAATTCACAATAATTTCAAAATAGCGGTTTAATCGAAAACGTCAATGAGTACTTTGTAATTCCGATTAATAATTTAATCAAATGTTTTATTTTTTCAAATTATATCTGAAGACAACAGTAAAAGACGTCCATCTATTCATGAATGAATAATTGTTTACTAAATCATTTATAAATACAAACTATCGCCTGACCTATGACGCAACATGATGCTCTGAAAATCTAATGATCTCTAATGGAAAAATGTCACTGATTCGTAAACAATGTCATGACTTAAATTTAAAGTTTAATATACAGCCTGTGTATTGCTCAGTACATATAACCATCAAGAAAAACAGATAATCATGATATGACCTTAGTCAGATATGTCAGAACTCTGCTCTCAATTACGGGCAAGGGTCAAGTACACAACATAAATGAAATATACATAACAATTGCAAGATCACCTCTTCTTGTCAACATTAGATAATCAGGACCCTGACTCGTTCTTCGAGTCTCCTCAAGTTCCGTATTTTCGCATGCGATCTAAATTTTCAGTTTAATACAGACCACCTCTATAAAATGATTATGATCAAAATCCAGTTCATTTGGATTATGTTCAATAAGCATCCAAGTTATATGGATTGTGTTTGATCATCCACATCAAAAAAATGTGTTAAGGATGAATATTGTAATGAATATGCAAGTCATAATGATTTTGTTGAGCATGCAAGTCATAAATATTGCATTGAGTACGCAAGTTATGATGATTTTGTTGAGCATCCAAGGCAGCTGTATTCTGTTGAGCATTCAAGAGAGAGTCTGAAGCCGAAAAAAATCATTAAAACATTTCTCTAAATTCACGAGCACATTAATATAACGATATATAAAAGAGACGACCCCCATTGAAAACTATATTATATAATTTGATAAGAAATTGATGTAAAATTGCCTCCTTTTTGCATAATATTTGCAATTTAAAATTTAAAATTTATATAATGAAAGAAAGGAAGAAAGAGATTTCGAATTAGAAACAATAAAATATCAAACATGTTAAAATGCCCTTTTTTTAAGGGAAAATTTTCACAGACTAGAGTTTTGCTTTGTCTGCAACCGTAATCAGCTCCTCAAGCAAGATCCGATTATTTTGGTTTCTAACAAGAATTAAGTCCGAGTATTTCCTTAAGTTATGTAGCATTATTTAATCTATCGCTTGATTTGAGTGTTCTGCGCACGCTGATATGGAAAGAGTTTAAATGAAATGTCCATGTATCCATCTGTCTTGATTCCTCTCGGATCAGAACATCAGACTTATACGACTTGGAAGATAAATTTTCAAGTATCCGTCTTACCAAGAGAATGAGAATATAAATATTTTATTTCTATGTATGTGTGGTTGCGTGTGTATGACTCTATGAACGTGAATACGCAAGTGTGTGTGTGTGTGTGTGTGTGTGTGTGTGTGTGTGTGTTTGCGCTTGGTTAAGAAATATGTATGCGGTTGTTTTTTTTTTTTCATCTGCCTTCTTCCTGTCAGAAATAAAATATTTCTCTTGTTGAATAAAGTTCCCAGAACAACACACCATATTCATATTATTTATCAAACTCAGGAGAAAATATTCGGAAAATACAGAAAAACAATTTCAGCAGGATGTTTCGTTTTCATCTAAATCTTTAGTCCTTTTGTAATTGAACAAATTTGTCTAGGAGGATCAAACTTAAAGTAAGGAAGCCTAATTGAATATGCTGGTCATTAATTAGGTACCACGTGACACACATGCCCTTCACAGCGTCGTTGAAACTTCTATCATTTCATTTAAAATCTAATGATAACGTGACAAAGAGGTGAATTACGATTCAAATTTTCGTTACATTTTTAAGCAAACCAGATGGTTGTCATTAGTGTTCTACTGACAATTTTCCCTGCAGGAAGGACATTTTGCTCTGGATCAGGTGTCTTCGAACACGAACTAATCGTAATCGTGGCCAATTTTCACACTTACAACGTGTCCTAGGACCGTCTGACACAATGCCGAGCATTAATAGCATCACCACGGTCGTTGCACATCGTACTGCTGCGTGTGATTAGGTAGCTCTTTGCCAATGTCACAATGCCATTGACACGAATTAGAGACTTTGAATCACACGCTTGTGGGTTTGGGTGAGTCGGGTGGGCATTCTATATCAGTTTTGTGTGGGGGTGGGTTGGTGGGTGGGTGTTATATGGTTTTGGTACTTCTCGTAGTTTGCTAAAGCGAGGAATAATTAGTTTTACGAGAACACGAAGAGTTAGACGACATCTTTGTAATAATTTGACGGATGCCAATTTAACACTTTGCATATTTTCATCATTAGTAATTTGCGTCAATGACTATTTTATATTGATACATTGAATCATTGACATAATATTATATTGGAATTGAGATAGAAAGTCAATGACATAAAAAATATATTTGTCATTGAGATATTGCGTCAATGACAATATTATATCTGACAATGAGATATTGCATCAATTACATAATACTATATTTGGCACTGCAATATTAAGTCAATGATATAATATTATATTTGGCATTGAAAACTTGCGTCAGGGATATAATATTATATTTGGTACTGAGATATTGCGTCAGTTACATAATATTATACTTGTCATTGAGATATTGCGTCAGTTAATATTATTTGGCATTGAGATATTGCGAGAATGACTTATATTTAGCATGGAAATATTGAGTCACTAATATATTGGTAGCCAGATAAACTACCCCTGTTCGCTATTTTTTGTCTGTTCTTCTCATAATTACTGAAATGTTTGCTTCCTATCCAATAAACAAAATCAGTTTGATAAAGGAAGCTATGTATTGATTAAATACAATTGATTTCAGATATGGGATATTTCAGTCAGAGAAATCTTTTCTACTTTTTCCATGAAAACATATATATCACAATATAACTGGGCCAAGATCAAATATTTACCTACCAACTCGACACAATGAATACACTGAAAACCGTCACAAAATGAGAATTTCTGTTCTTTATTTCACTCAACCAAATTGGGCAAGGTACATAAATATTTACTAATCCAACATTTAGTTTTAGTTGCCGTCTGTTTGGGTATTTCAACATTCGTCCCCTGGATTGTACATAATGATCCCGAATCTTGCAAAATGCATTTATTAAAGCTTAAAAAATGTTAAGATAATGACATCCCTAATGGGTCACATTAAAACCTGACACAATATTTGTATATGCTTTACAGCTAACATTCTTTCATGTTTGTTACTTCTATCAAAAATTGTCTAGATTACTCTTCTACGAAGATCCTAATATTAACCTGTCTCCCAGTCTGGAAATATTGAAAACAATATTGAAGCCCGCTAGAAATGGGCATGTAACAGTTCCACTAAAGACAGCCAATCTACTCAGCTCAGTCCACTGTAATGAGACTATTATATGCACGCATACGGGAAACTCATGCAGCCTATCTTTGTTCGAAACCCCCTGCGAGCAGGTGAACAAGCTCTTTTGCAAACACCACGGTCTCCAAATGACAGGCAGACAATCCTTTAACGTTCTACCATTGGTAAAATCCTTGTCTCGGCGGAGCATTAATAAAAATCCATTACTCTCTAATCAGCTATTTATTGTTATGGAAATATAATCTGATTTCAAAGCATTCAGTAAAGAGTGGGCTGCAGTTGAAAGAGTACACTGATCTGACCTTCACATTGGTTCAAAACCTTTAACTTTGGTATATACATAGAGTGAATGAGAAAACACTACGTATGTGTTGTGTACCTACAGCATTGAATTTAACGACAGATTAGCCAAATCACAATATTTAATGCCGAGGAAAAGCTAGATGAGAGAAACGGCAAAGGAAAACACATTGCTAAATTAAAATCATACCAAATCTGTCCAAGTAAAAATTAATTTCCACCGGCCATCACGAAATACTACTCAACCTCAACTCAGCAATAAGGGATCAATATTTTGTCTCCATTAAACGCATTCTTTTACGAAATCGAAGACCCTTTCAGTCTGAATTTTATAATGGAGTGCATCCCATCGTAATTGGGTTACCTCAATTATTCGCCTTTTACAACTTGCAAGGCTGTATCACGCATATTCTACATCTATTCTGCTGCTACCCTGGGCACAAAACGGTTGGGTAAAGTGTGAGGGGTAGGTGGAAAAGAGCGAGAGACTAATAGAAATAATAAATGCAATATATAATTATAATTTGCGTGTTTTTATATATTTAGTAATGCTGGTTGCATTATAAGATGGGATATATATATATATATATATATATATATATATATATATATATATATATATATATATATATATATATATATATATATATATATATATATATATATATATATATATAGTATCTTTAATTATGGTTTACAACATAGTAACTATCTCATTCTAATCTTATTCTATAAAAAGAATAATACAATATTATACTTATGTAGTGCAGTATATATATATATATATATATATATATATATATATATATATATATATATATATATATATATATATATATATCAGTAATGAATTAGTAACGGAATGTATATATCATGTATCTCGCAAAATGTATTCGTAAGTACCATTTCTGTTCATTTGAATGTCCTAGCAAAGTGGGATTATTATTTCCAATACAAACAATACCCATAGGAAGGTCCCTAAGAAACCCTTACTCTACAGCGTGAGCGCAAACCTAAATATTCCACTGTATTGTCAGTCTGTTGAATATTTTGTTGCTGGTAAAGAAAGATTGAGTTAAATGAATTAAATTAAACTAAGAAAAAAAAATCAAGGCAAGTCAATACTCCATTTCTGTCAATCATTTTTGAACCTTTCACTAAATCAGAAATAAATTAAATAAACTTAACCTCTCCAAAAACGAAACTGGCAAACTTTGCTTGTTTATTCTCCGTTTAATTGAACGTCCTATTTTGAAGGAGATTGTTAATAAACATGCAATGTTCACTTTCAATTCGTACTTAAAATAAACAGGGCAAATCCATGTTGGTAGGGAAATTCAGTTACCCTGGACGTGCTGTGGTTAATAAAGGTCGAGCCAGAGGCCAAATTGAAGCTATCCAATACAAAAGCCAATAATTGAAAAATGGCCTAGCGACTTAAACCCATATTCTGGCCTTATTCAATTTTGCCGTATTTAACAGGGCCACGATCTTTGTGCATTAATGCCGCTTAACGTTGGAGCACCGTAACCACTTTGCCAAATGGTAGAGAAATTTAATTAATTTGAAATTCATTTTTCTGATGAAAGTTCCATAATCCTGCATCTGAGTGATTTCAAATAAATTTGTGGAGATAAGGACTAGGAATTTTACTGCTTGTAGCCTGCAAAGAACCTTTGGTTGAAATAGAAGAGTTCAAGTGTAAAGTTCAGTTGTTTTATGATTTGGAATGTTATTGATTAATCATGTGTTTTGTTGCCACACAACAAAGGAGGTTTGCATACATTTTTATTGCCAGTCTTCACGTGATCCTCATTAAAGAAAATAAAACAAAATAAAACGAATGTATTTGCCAGTGTCATTACAGTGCTTGCATATAATGGCTTTGTAGAAATGAATGACCCAGATAGAATTAACCAAAAGGCAAATAAAATTGGATTAGGATGGATTAAAATGGGATTAAGATGGATTACGACGGCAATTAGATCTTGATCTGGGTTGAAGCAGAGGTCATCTATAATAACCAGAAGTGTTTGTTATTTCATTTATTTCTTCTATATTTGTTAATCAATGTTGATTTATTTTGCATCTTATTTAACTTGCAGAAAGAAGTTTAACTGGTATACATGTATACATGATAATGTTTGCAAATGCTTCCTCAGGCAGAGATCATCTATAATAACCAGAAGTGTATGTTATTTCATTTATTTCTTCTATATTTGTTAATCAATGTTGATTTATTTTGCATGTGATTTAACTTGCAGAAAGAAGTTCAACTGGTATACATGTATACATGATAATGTTTGCAAATGCTTCCTCTTCCAACCTTAAAATAGGTCAGATTGAAGAGAGTGGAGCACAACAGTAAATATTTAATCTTAAGTTATGCGCCATGAATTGCATATATTTTTAACGAAATTTTCACATTAATTAAATGCAAAAAAGAGAAAAATATTATAAATATATTGAATGTCAAATTACGATCTTATAGAATGATTACGTTTTATATACGTAACAAAATTTTAGTTTTAACATCGTTAATAGTTTTCTCTAATCGATCTACATTTCTAATCAGCATTATTAATAGATTCCCTCTTGTCAATTAGTGTTTCCAATCAGTATTTTTAATAGATTTTCTCTCGTCAATCCATGTTTCCAATCAGCATTATTAATATAGTTTCCTCTTGTCAATCCATGTTTCCAGTCAGCATTCTTAATAGAGTTCCCTCTAATCAATTATTGTTTCCAATCAGCATTATTAATAGTACCCTCTTGTCACTCCATGTTTCCAATCAGTATTATTAATTGACTTCGATCTTTTCAACTTATTTTTCTTTATTGAAAGTTTTGATTTGATACAAATAAACCATGTCATTGTAAATATTGATTCGATGAGAAGGAAGGGAAACTTAAATCAACACTTAAAGGTCCCATATCATACAGCCGCTTATGATTATGTCCCACACCTAAGTCAAAAGCGTAACCTGTACCAACTATTTTGTGTTTAGGGGTGTCACGCCACCAGTCAAAAAATTAATGTCTTAATGACACAACTCTCCAAGTTACCACAAAAATTGTACTGGAGTATATGAGTAATGTTTAAAAAATTCCAAGAAGATGAAGGTTGTACAATTTAAAATGAGGGTATACGGTAACTTTATATTTACTGGTAATGTTTGGTTGGTCAATATTTGTTGTCGTGAGAATGCGCATTCAGATCTATTGAAAAATATAATTGATCAAGCGCCATGGAAGGGCAAATAGAAAAAATTCCATAATGGAGCAAGTAAATTCTGATCTACCTAATAAATGACGCATATCAACAGTTCAGATGAAAATTGATAAAGCAAACAATATCAAAATGTGACAAAGAAAAAGGAAGTCCGCGAGTATGACGAATCGAGAATAAACGCGACATTTCTACGCTGAGACATGGCTATGAATTACTACATGGTTTATTTTTAGGTTTGATAATGTGTGTGTGTGTGTTCGTGTTTGCGTGCATGCGTGCATGCGTGCGTGCATGCGTGAGTGCGAGAGATGAAGTATATCATGGGTGATGGTCAATAAAAATGGAACTGTAACTTAATCATGAAAATGTATGCGTAAATTTTCTTATTATAAGTTTTTTTTTTCAAGTTTCCTTGCTTAGATGTGAAAATTTTTCATTATTTAGTTTGATTTGGTTTCGTTTTGTGGAATTTAACGCAGTTTTCCAGCAAATCGCAGCCTAATATTGGCCGTTTGTATATTTGTTTGAGTAAGAACCACGAAAGCTACAGGCTGGCTTCTTAGCTGGTCGAACCAGTTTTGTTCAATCTTTGAGTGATATACCAATACTGAAACTATGAGTGATCTACGGCTACTCAAACTGGGTTCAATGATGAGTGATCTACCGATGTATGAGTGATCTACAAATATTCAAACTGGGTTCAAGGTATGATTGATCTACGATGTTGATTGCATTAGACCACTCGGCTACCTTCGAATCACACTGGATGATAAAGCATGACCTGTGGTGATCGTTTATTAAGACACGCGCTGGTATTTATGATTTTGTTGTCGTTTTGTGATTCTATATTTCACGAAATGTTCTAATTTGGAGGTGCCTCAATGAATGAAGCGCGTTATTTCAGCCATCTTTAAATTTATTTTATCAAATATATTCCGTGGTCAGTGTTTGCAATGAATTGAGAAACCAAACTTCATCACATTGTCATCAGGTTTAACAATTTTCTTCCGCGTCTTGCTTTGAATACGATCTATTTTGCTTTAAACAGAGTCCTAAATCTGTGCAACTCATTTAAACAAAATTTATTTTTCTCACTAAAGCTAACGGTAATTATACATTGCACTTATGCTCGATTTGACAGGCACACTGCTAACTAAAATGACTGCTCCCTTGTGCTCCAAATAGCAACCTGAAATTGTCGAAAGTACACTATCTTTTGGCAGCTATTAAAATTGGAAAAAAATAATTTTGCCAGACTAGATAATACCAGCATCTGAATGTGCAATGAATGAATTACCGAATATGTAAAATGTAATAAAAGTTATCGGATCTTTTTTTTTACAATTTACCTCTAAAGTTCAAGAAGAGAAAACGAGCAAGTGGAGCTATCACTATTTTGAAACGTGCACATCTTGAGTAAGGCCAAACTGTATAATCTATAAACCTTATTACACCCAGCAATCATACACCAAAATAAATGGAATTAAAGGTTCTTTGAACAATACCTAAGATGTACAAAGTCTTTTTTTAAATAGCCTGTATAACATGTGAGGAAATCCGGGGAAATTTGTTTTCTTTAATATTTTAACCCTTTGCTAAATTCGAAATTGTAGAACGCCAGCATATTCGGGACTTGACAGGCATTAACGCGATTTGATGGGCATCTACCCATATGATAGGCATATACGCGACTTGATAGACATATAGGCGACTTGATATGCATATGTCGGTGCTACGTTCTGACTGTTCTTTATTTGATCTACCAAAAACTGAAAAGAAGCCTACTGCAAATAAGTTCATTATAGACTACCTACATTGCTTGTAAAATGATTCCATTCTGAGATTTTTTCGTTTATATGTTTTATCTCAAATTTTTGTCACTTTTAATTTATGAAAATACTAGTTCTGCTATTATATACCTCCAAACTCATAAATATATGTCATGCTAGGAGTAGGTACATTTAGATAGTGTTATGTATCATACGAAGAGTAGGTACCTTCAGACAGTATGTATGTATGTATGTATGTATGTATGTATGTATGTATGTATGTATGTATGTATGTATGTATGTATGTATGTATGTATGTATGTATGTATGTATGTATGTATGTATGTATGTATATATATATATATATATATATATATATATATATATATATATATAGATATATCTATGTATGTATGTATGTATGTATGTATGTATGTATGTATGTATGTATGTATGTATGTGGGTACATTTAGATGGTATTTATGTACCATAGTGTGAGTAGATACCTTTAGATAGTATTTTTGAAACATATGTCGACCATAAAACTAGGTTTAGTAGTTACTATTTAGTAACTAAATTAACCTATATGATCTCTGTTTGATATCTCAAGTCAACCTGTATATTTCAGTCTGTAAAATGATCATTTCTTCATATCCAAAGTTCATATGTACACTTGCAATGAATTTAAACTGGAAATTTCACTTCATTCGACTTTAAATAAACCTGCCTGAAATGTATTCTTCCGCACGTCTCAAACCTGGTCTACATTTACAGGAGGTGTACTAAAATGAAGTGAGTAAGAGAAAGTGGAGTTAATATTGCAAGAAACCGCAAGCATGTGAGTAATTCTACCTGTAGTACTTGCATCTAGTGGGGTGTATGGGTTTACGATTTAAATTGTACAATTTTTACCCGTTGTCGAGAGAGTATTGATCACTTAAATCTTTTGGTGTTAATGATATATTTACTCGTGTATAAACTGCACCGGATCTACCAGGATCCATATTATTCACTTTAAATTACAAATAGAAGGCACAGAATATACCACGATTTCTCCACAGACTAGTTTGCGACGCAACGGTATATATCAACATTTCAATCTTTTGCGTCGGTAAGTACGGTAATTCCTACACACGCTGTGGACACCGTGTCGAATTTAGAGTACCAGTCTGACACTGATTACAGAGTTGATTTGGGTGTAAACCAGTCTATGACTAATGTCTAGAGGGATATAACAAGTTGAAATCAATTTCGATTATATGCGTTAACTTTCTTTACGAAAATCAATCGTGGATTTCAGTGGAGTTGCGGATACGTAAACAGAATGTATGTTGTCCTTTGTTATTCAAACACATTCTTCCACTGAGAAGCTTTTAAAGGTCACCATCAGTGAAGACTAAATTTCTATTTTTGCCGCACATATTATTTTGCTTGTTCAGTTAGTTATTGTATATGGATAGTCTGGTACCATGCATAACGCAGACTTTGATATATAAAAAGATGGGTAATAACTGCATCAATGATTAGCCAAAGTGTAAATCATTCACAGAAAATAATCTACTACAATAGCGTAAGTAAGTCGTTATGTAGTAGTTCTATGTGGTATATTAAAACTCTTCCAAGCTGATGGCTCCAGTGTCTTTCTTTATGAACACTTTATTGTAGAGTGCTCAAAATTCGACTAGATGATAAATTGTGCTTGCCTCGTGACTCAATCCACACCGATGGTCTAATAATATTGCATATAATATTGCATATAACCCAAATTACCACCGAAAACTGTTATTTATCATTCGTTCCATGGTTTTACCAACACATTTTGTTGGTGCTATGGTACGATAATGGTCAAAATTTGGTACCGTTATCAGTTCCACTCAAGCGTGTTGTACTTTAGATAGTGATTTTTTAAAAATAAATTTCCAATGTTTTCATTATGGGTTATCCTGATTATTTAAAAAGATACCTTGCTTATTTTACATATTGTTAAAATACCTTTTTAATAATTTAGATTATGGAGTATACAGCTAGGCCTTATTTCAGATGTGCTCCTTTAAAATGAATGCTAGCTCCACTTGGTGATTTTCAATTCCTAGACTTCAAAGGTAAACTGAAAGTATACGACTTGAGAACATTTTTTAACTTTTACAGATTTTATAATTCATATATGGTATTTCAGAAACTGATATTATCTGATCTGGAAAAATTAACGTTCTCCATGTTAATCATTGCTAAATTTAGTTTGCTTTGGACTATTGCTGACCATTGCAAGCAGCCATTTTGATAGATGTCTGTTTTCATTAGAGCATATTTTCCGTAATCATCTCATGCTCAGAAAATCAAGTCACAGTGAAAAAGCAGTATGTCAACATTCTCCCCGCTTTGCATTTTAACAATGCAAACAACTTCACCGTATACCAGTTCCTCTCTCAGAAGTATATAATAACTGTAGAGCTGAATCATCACAGTTACCACGATGGAGGAAACGCTCTGGTTTCCAAGATCGAAATTTAAAAAAAAGGTTTTAAATGTATCAAAGGCTGTATCGAAAGCTGTTGAAAAATCTGTTTTACTGTGTCATTTTAATGACACAATAACACATTACATGTTATGTCATTTGACGGTTCCAGTACACAAGATCCTATAGTTCTCTAAGAGCAAAAGACTAGCAGATTTAAAGTGATAAGGATCCTTTTCTTTAAGGTGTTTGGGACGGCGCATATTTAGAGCACCGTATTATGGTGAAGGGCATTTGGAGAATATGTTGGACCAATGTGTTGGACCAATGTGTTGAGCCAATATGTTGGACCAATGTGTTGGACCAATGTGTTGGACCAATGAGTTGAGCCAATATGTTGGACCAATGTGTTGGAGCAATGTGCTTAAACATTATGGTTTCATTGGTATCGTTTTTCATCATATATTTGCTAACAGTACGCGATCTTACACAAGTGCTCATTATAAATGTAATTTATGAAATGAGGAAATTAATTCTATATTTTGGGAACCTTTGAATACTTTTTGCATTTTGAGACCCTTATCGAATCGAATAATTTATATGTTTCATCGAGATACATTGTACAAATTTCATTAATAATAATAATAATAATAATAATAATAATAATAATAATAATAATAATAATAATAATAATAATAATAATAATAATAAATATAATAATAATAATAATAATAATAATAATAATAATAATAATAATAATAATAATAATAATAATAATAATAATAATAATAATAATAATAATAAATTAAAATGTTAATAATGTAACAAATGACAATGTACAATATTAATCAATTTCTATATAGCACTGCTTTATCAGATATTTGGCATCATCAATCATCAACATTATAAAATTCTTCCTATTTCCATTATAATATATACAGTATATTAGCACTTTAAAAAGCATAACAAGGTGGACACTGGTACATATATTCATCATTTGCACTCGCCACGATTCCATTTTCCGTTTGGCACATGTTTGAATTTTATACAACTGGTACGAGCAATACCTTTGAGTAATTTTCACCTTCACACATTATCATCTCAAATTTAGATGAATATGGAAACATCCAGTATGCAGGTCCATCAGTCACTGTAGCTTCATTGCATATTCTCGCACCTGTCTCCAAGGCTAACAAAACTGCGGCAACATATGTACAAAATTACCCCGGGGGCCTGAGTGACCGAATGGTCTAAAGCGCTGTCAATTACGGATCCCTGCCATCTCATTTCTGTCTGCGTGGGTTCGAGTCTAAGATTCGGCGAATGTGGATATGTGAGAAAGCTTGCCAGTAGCTTATCGTCGGTCGGTGGTTCTTTCCGGTGATTTCCCGGTTTCTTCCTCCACCATTAATACTGGCCACCATGTATCGTGTGCTGAAAAATGGCGTTAAACCCCACAATAACAACAACATTAACATTCCCCCACTCCTGCCATGTATGTGCAATGTGCTGATTCGACACTCCCATCTGTGGCAACAATAACTCTTGGCTCTAGAGGTTTCTTTCTGACTTACATAGAGTGGGTCACCTATAATTTAGAATGGAGTAAATATTACAAAATATAATATATAATGTTCAATATTGTGTCAGTACTCTAGCTTTGGTAAATGTCGAATGTATTCATACATGTACATGAGGAATGTTTACATGTATTATCAATCAGCAATATTGCTAAACATGTTACTGCAAACTCACGAAGGGATGAATGGTTAGAATACAAATGAAAATGCTATTGTTATTGTAACTGATTTTAACTCAATAAAATATGTCATCACAAATAAGCTACTGCAGTAATAAAATGTATTTAACTGAAGTTACGTTATGAAAAGAGAGGAAAAAAACGGAAATGTAAATACTTTTTGCTCTCAACAAATGAACCCCATTAATTTCCTTGTGCAGTATTTTCTGGATCCAGCCATCTTGGAAAAGCTTGCATGCATCTAGAGACTTGTAGTTCTTCAACTGATCCTTGGTGTATGATGGTTGTTGAAAAGTCACCAATGAACAACGTCTACACTTCTGACATCAGGCCATTTCGTCCAATCGTCGCTGAGAGCTTCAGCAGGCAGTGTATGGGGATCAATCTGTATTTTAGCAGTCTTCTGGATGTATCTCTCACGAACTCATGTTTGGTTATACCTCCTTTAATTAATATGGTATACTAACCATCAACGACTTTTGTTTGCTGCTTGTGTGTTTGGTGGCCTTGGGGCGTGCTCGGATATCAGGAAATAAGATACCCTGGAGCCAATTCAATCCTAAATCCCAAATAACCCCTTACAGCGGCTCTGGGGTTCTACTCTACCCTACACTATTTACAACAATAAACAATAGCTGTTTCAGATTATAAAGAAGAATACAACAGAAGTGGACCAATTGCAATAACGCACTCGACATATCTTATGATTGATGCAAGCTAACTATAAAGAAGATATTTTAACTGCGGAAACATTGCAATCAACTGAGAACTATAACGAAGACTCCAACAGAAGTGGAAAAATTGCAATCCACCCTAATACTACATACAACTTATGAAAATAGCTGACTATAAAGAAGGAACTGGATATATATATATAAACTAATTGCAATCAACAGAGATATATAACGAAGAACTCAACAGAAGTGGAAAAATTGCAATTGAGTCGCGCCTATAGGGGGGTATGGGTTTGTTGGTGGCTCTCTTGGGGCCCTTGGCCTGCTGCTGGGTTGGGTGGAGTTCTGTCTTGTCGGAGTGTTGTACATCAGGGTCTTAAGGTCAAGTTCGAAGCGAAAAGATCCAGCTCAGGATCAAGTCACCTTACGCGGGTCCGGGCTGATGGCCAACCGTGTAGGAGGGTATTGGAGGCCCACCCTTCGGGTGGGTCCTCTGGTCTCTTGCGAAAGTCAGAGACTCCAAAAGTCTTCAAGCAAACGTCCATGCATATACGACTATAATTGCTATTGTCATTGTCATTGTCATTGTCATTGTATCTCTCACGAACATCACCCTCAAATGAATCGAGATAAGAAGTATGAATCATAAATTTCTTTGTTGTCTTCTCCATCATAACTATCAAGGTCAACTATCGATTTGTTGAGGGCTCAAAATTGAGGCGTTTGTAAAATCGCGTTGCATTTTGGGAAATTATGTTCCTTAGAGAGGACGTTAATGAAAACAACCTATGTCATGTGATAATGATTTAATATAAAAAAGTGAAAGTTGGGTACATAAGATCTCTCTCTCTCTCTCTCTCTCTCTCTCTCTCTCTCTCTCTCTCTCTCTCTCTCTCTCTCTCTCTCTCTCTCTCTCTCTCTCTCTCTCTCTCTCTCTCTCTCTCTGATTGTTACACCTAGCTTTAACTCGGTATATACGATATTTATTCCGATTTTCAATCATAGGACTGGCATTAAAATATATAAGTACATTGCTAGCATCGTTACAAACATCGTCAAACCATGCAACCGCAGGAACAGCCGAATGTATTAGTCTCATTCTTACATTCCGAGCAACATCCTGGTAAATCAAGGAACAGTGTCCATTGTGTTTGCGAAACGATCATCTTTCAGATTTGCAGAGGGACTGAAATGTATCTTAATCTGTCTTATTCAGTTTCCATTTATATCCGTTGAGGTTCTGCTATGTTTGTTCCTATGTTTATTGGGAATTGATCCATGTCACAGAAATTATCACCAACTTCTCAAGCAAAGTCAGAATTAAAAGAGATGGCTAGATCAAAGGATAAATATTATCTTGTAGCTGAATGTTGATAGGTACGACTTCTCAAAATTTAAAAATATTGTTTTGAAAGAAAATCAAATATTTTCTCTCTCTCTCTCTCTCTCTCTCTCTCTCTCTCTCTCTCTCTCTCTCTCTCTCTCTCTCTCTCTCTCTCTCTCTCTCTCTCTCTCTCTCTCTCTCTCTCTCTCTGTGACATCTTTGCAGCCTCAAAGAGTACGGTGGTAGTTAAAATCGCCAAGTACAACGATAAGAATGTCCGGATTGACTGAGATGTTTGGTGAAGGGTGTACTGTGCACAATGTAATAGTGGCTCTAACAGGGCTCATGGTACTAATGATATTCATATATAAGAACCAGTCTAGAAATGGTTGAACATTAAATAGAATATATGTGGATTTGGCTGGCCAGGACTGATGGATAATAAAAGCAAACTTTGACTGAAAAGAATATTTTGAGAGTTTATCCTTGTTATAACTGGAAAATAGAGATATATTTTTTATGGAATTTCAAACCTTTTTACAGACTTCAGTTTGAAAAACTCTTTTCTAAAAGTATCGCCTTACACTTGGGTGTGGATTTTGGAAGCGCATGTTTCAAACTCATTTAGATCCAGACAAGGCCGCTGACACTATGTTTTGTTGTTTGTTTTTCTTTTTTTTTCTCACACAGAAGCTGACATCAGGATACATATTTACTGATAAATATTGGTTTGATCATAAACATGCAGAGATTTAAAGTTACTGAACTTTTTATTTCATTATGTTTTCACAGGTTTCATGTGCAGGTTAAATTAATATCGTGAGTCCTGTAATGTTGTGTTGCGATTCATTTGGATATCGCAATTTGTTATTTATAAAAATGCACGCCTTAAGCGGCCATATTAATGCAGACCTCCAGCGACCCTATTAATGAATACCTCAAGCGGTCTTATTAATCCACACCTCATGCGGCTGTTAATGCACGCATCAAGCTGCCTATTCAGTATATCCTAAAAACTTTGTTATAGGTTGTGAATTGTGTTACATAAAGTGGATCATTTCTCGTAGAAAGATTTATTTTACGCATGCAGCTATTGAGTCAATCCGTTATAAAAATACCTAACTTCGTAAATCTTTGCCTTTAGACCTCAGTAATTCCATTGTATCATGGTTTCAAACATAGTTAAGAAAGTGGTTCAAGTATGTGATTTCTGCCAGGTTACACGTATGTTGTATCAGGACGTTCTCAAGTTTCCTTACTCTCCTGACTTCCAAACTTAATATAGCGCTTCACAGACACATCAGACCCTGACAAAGTCTGGCAGATTCTTTAATTTTCTATGAGATCAACGTCTCACTTGTGCTCAAAGGTTCGCGGGTTGAACTCTGCCCAGTCCGACCCTGGTCGGCTGCCTTGGCGTATCCCTGGGGAAAGCAACTAGTTCCCGTATCTTTGGCATGATACAACCATAAATTTGCTAAACATGTCGTTAAAGGCAACAAAGCAAACCAAACTCGTTTTTGATACGCTTCAGTTATTATTGAAAGCTTTGGCATGATACAGCCATAAATTTGCTAAACATGTCGTTAAAAGCAACAAAGCAAACCAAACTCGTTTTTGATACGCTTCAGTTATTATTCAAAGCTGGTTGTGATGAATTTTCTTATTGACAAATGGGCCTTTCTCATGTTTCACTTGCGTGATACCTTTGCATGAGTTAAGTGTGGAAATGCCTTGAATGGTATCTCCTTAAATCACTTAAACGAAACAGATTGTCAAACTGGGTAATATAGGTCCTACGTAAGCTTTGAGAACTCTTTGATTTTCTATCAATCACTTTCCTAGAAAGGCACCAAAGCAAAAATGTATGTGTCTATCTATCAGAGTGTGCATAATACCCCATAAACGTGCGTAATAATAAATCGATGGTCGAATTACAAGTGAAAGTGACTACGTTTGTTTGTGTACGTTTCTTTGGGGTTTTTATTAGCCAGGAAAACAAGGACTCACTTCAAGATATGACTCTAAGTATATAGGAACTTGATGAGATACATCCCTTACTCCAGAAAGACCATCTCATGTGAGACAGCTTCTATATAACCTGACTTTATAGGTCAAGGAGCGAAAGGAAAAAAGTTCACTTCCGCTAATCCAGCTGAAATTAACGGAAGTCATAAAGCCGTGTCATTATGAAGCTATCCAACGACAAGGGAAGGCAACCTGTTGAACCACGGCTATAGATCCCACCAAATAGATTTGAGCCTTTTAGAATGAAAGAGCTCTCAGATAAATGCTGGAGAGGTGCACTAAGATCTCCATCCCACGGAATGGTTAATAACAGAGAACAATTTCGCCAGTGCCCAAACTTCATGAGCTTAGATGCAAAGCAAGTTCATTTGGTGTAAGGCTATTTTCCGATATGCGTAAGAAATAACCCAATTTATCCAGAACGAACGTGTATGTGTGCTGATATGTCGTCCTTTCCAACTATGAGGGGTCAGAAAAGACATTTTCCGAATCATTAATTTGATTTCTTGAGTATCGTTTTCAGGCCAGACTTCACATTATTCGCTTTATGCGTTTTTCTGTTTTGCCATAACGGAAGACAAAATCTTCATCACCGGTGTTCCAAACCCGTCTCGGAGACAAATAAAACGATTACGGTTAATTCTCAATGTTCTCAAGTCACGGCTACACGATCGGATTGGGCCGTTCCGACAACCAATCTAGAACAAGTAACGTCATACATCAGATTTGTAACAACACTTTTCTTTTTCTCTGCTCAACTATTGGAATCCTCTACTCGAACGTCACGGGACGCAGTCCACTATACTACCTCCATCACGCAAACCACGGCAAATTGGCTGACCCTATATTCTGCAACCCAAAATTGATAGGAAAGAGAAGAAAATGTGGTGTCCCGAATATTGTAACTGATATACAGTTAAATGAACACAAAGGTGTGTCTAGAAATGTCTTTTTGCAACTGATCTTTAAGTTGTGTCAATAAAAGACTTTGTAAATGACCTTTATATACATTTCAATAGACACAATAAGAACGTTGTAACTGACCTTTATACAGGGATATGGGTACTTGCTAAGTTGTGCTCAGGTAAACGGACAGCAAGTTAGGTCTAGAACGAATTCTTGTATCTCACCTTTATACAGAGAAATGGACAATAAATTGTGTCCGGATGGGACTTTTTGTAACTGATCTGTATGTACAGAGATTATTTCTATAACAGGTTTCAATGTATATTATACAAACTTAAATTCAGACTGTTGCTCATATAAAAGGATATTCTCATACAGTAGCAATTTATTTTTTGTTCTTTTTATTTCATTTCAAAATGAAAACAAGAACTCTTAAAAACAAAACAACTTAGCCAAGTATTACAGGGCATAAGCCATGACCCCAAAGAAGGGCAATAATGCCACAGAAATTAAAGGCAGTACGATAGAGCCATCTTACTAAATTCCTTTCAAGGTACCCACCAGAAGGAGAATGCTATCTTAATGAATTCATTGCAAGGTTCCCATTACAAGGGGATTGCTACCTTAATGAATTCCTTTCAATGTACCCGTGACAAGGTGAGTGCTACCTTAACGAATTCCTTTCAAGGTACCCATGCCAAGGCAAGTGATTTCTTTCTGAATTCCTTTCAAGGTAAAAATATGCTTTGCTGCAATGTGACTAGCAGTTAAATCTTATATTTAATCGAAGCATGCGCACAAAAAGTTTCCAGTTCCGGATAGTTCAGAATCTTAGTTGTACTACAGATCATTATGGTTAAACAAATGAATAAATTATATCTGTCTAACATCTTTTGTTCTTACAAAGAGAATAGGTATACACATTACATCAGATAATTAAATTCGGTGTCCATACTTACATTATATCCGATAATTAAATAACTTTTACTGTCCATACTTAAATGATATCAAATAATTAAATTAAATAATGTCATATTTATATTATACCAAATAATATTCATAATCAATAGTTTCAGATAAATTTGTAGGAACATTTCAATTTGCTCTCCGATTTTAAACATTTTTGAACATTTTTGGCTGCGTAACTTTAACTAAATAAGCTCGATAGTTTGCATTTTTCATACCGTTGATATGTCCGTCTTTCTCAGTTATTTTATCAAGGCTGGTAGTTCGTTTATAACACGAGTTAAGAAAGTTATAACACGAGTTCGATAAGAAAATTATAACACGAGTTCGATACGTAAGCTGATAAGTAATGCTGAATATTTTAGATCTGAAATGTTTTCTTTATAAATGGAACACAGTATATTAATATATTCAGAGGAACTTAACAAAGCATTAATTACATTAGCTATTATAAAGAAAAAGGAATTTAATTAATACAGATGAAATGTTTATTCATATTTGGGTGTAAATATCGTACAATATTCAAATTAATTAACATGCCCAATGACTTTTTTGTTTTATTTTCTTTTTGGTGGTAATAGTGGGAAGGGTTCTCACGTCTTTAACAATCACAAAAGTATTTCTTCATACACGTATTTTTTCTTGCCTTGTCCAGTCAAATATAGTCATGCATTCATTCAACCTAATATTTAATTATTTACATTTCTCGCTGGTTTTCTCAAAACTTGAAACATCAAGCACCGGACGGTACATGCAATAACTTTCAGCATGATGAGATAAATAATATTCTCTGTTTTGCACGTTTTGTTTGGACCATTTATGTTTAGTTTTATCTCATCACATGTAAGATCTGTAGCCTTCAGTACGTCGGAGAAACTGAAAAGCTACACAAAATGATAAACTTTCAAAGATCTGATTGGATGACAAAGAAGCTGTACAGAAGCCCGGTCGCAGAACACTTCTCCTCCCCTGGCCACACTTTCAGTGATATAACACTTATCGCAATTGCTAACAACCACAGCTGGAATTCCGAATCCAGGAAGTAAAAGGAATCTTACTGGATACAATTCCTTAGAACATTGAAACCACGCGGTATAAACCAAGAAGACTAGAAAAAGAAAGCTATGCACCAGTAGAATTAGTCTTTGCCGCCGACAGTTTCTTTTCAAACTTTTCTAAATCTTAATAGTATACTTTAATTATTACTATAATAATAAAATATCAGTTATAGAATCAAATATCCGAGATGTAATCTGGGTTACATAATTGTACACAAAGTAATAGATGTCGCTTTGACTCATAGACTTTAAGGGAATTATAAACATGTTTCAGCATTCGCAACAAGTATATACAGGCTGGTTGTGATAATGTATCTATAGGTTTAACTCATGTAGAGTCAGCCATGTAGAGTTTTACAAACACAACGTTTTCTATGGGGTTTTTTGTTTGTTTTGTATATGTTTTGTATATGCCTTTGAAAAAGAGTCGAAAGCGCTAAGGCTGATTAGTTACTAGTTTTGCACTGTTCGTCGTCAGTTTATTGCATCTATCTTAATCAATCTCTGACACACGTTATGCCTTGCTGGATCCAGTGCGCTTGAAAGGGCATGTATGTATGTATGTATGTATGTATGTATGTATGTATGTATGTATGTATGTATGTATGTATGTATGTATGTATGTATGTATGTATGTATGTATGTATGTATGTATGTATGTATGTATGTATGTATGTATGTATGTATGTATGCATGCATGCATGCATGCATATATATATATATATATATATATATATATATATATATATATATATATATATATATATATATATATATATATATATATATATTGTGACAAATTGGCGGCTTGCAAACCGCACCAACCTCTTTCACTACGGTTCGTTGCTAGGGAATGACCTCTGCGGTGTAGTTTACCCAGTGTGGATAGATAGAAAGAAGAATGCAGATCACTGAACAAGTATATTGAAGAAATAAACACTACGAGCCCCCTTTTCTATGAACAAATATAAAATTTAATCAGTTTATCAACAGAATTTAAAATGAAAAGAAATCAATGACTTGGTTACAAAAGAAGGAAAATGGTACTAACATGTACTCAAATAAAAAGACAATACAAATTTCTTTAAATGTAAAATTACTTTCAACGTTAAATTACTATCTTCATTGCCAATGAGAAGTGACCTTTGAGTGCAACGATGAGAGACTTCATCACCTATTTTATGCGGACATCAAGACTTCCGTTCGTCCCTGCTCTGCCGATCTTTGTCTAGCTGTTTCGTCTTGGACTCTTGTCCGTCGAACTCTGACTTAACAATCGTCTCTAGACTTAGATTTCTGCGTAGAATTTGTTCTCGTCCTGTGATTGTTCAGGGATTTCTCATGTGAATCCAGGAAAGCTGTTTCCTTTTGCCGTTTCTTTATTCGTTTCCACGAAACTCACGTATAGTCCGTCTCCTAACTGAGACAACTATCTGGCCAATTACTCTAACAAAACGTATTTGTTACGAATTCAAATGTAGAGTTTGTCTACTTCGCTGAAACAAAACTCTCGCTTTACTGCCAAATCACGAGATAACGTCTTACACGCTCTTCCCGGAATCGTTTAACTTTCCTCGCGAAAGATTAAAGACTGTTGAATTTTCCTAAAGTAAAACATTTAATTGCTTACAGAGTAACGCCCATAAATCCATATTAACCAATCGGAATAGACTGTATCCTAAACCTGTTCCGTAGAATTTTTGGATTGACAAGACAACTAAACAAGTAATCATGCCGTAATTAACATTACTTTGAACAATCATCTATAGCCAGATGCCGCCTTTAACCGGTCGATTTTGGGAAAAAATCTTATGTCATTCTCTTGTGCCAGAGCATCTGACTCGGTCATGTTACGTCGGCTAGAACGAATTCTCTTTTGACGTTTAGAGATGAAATGAAAAATAATCATCTAACTATCTCTAGCCCTTTCTACTTTAATTAAGTTGACTTGAATACATTTCCTTTTACCAAAGCTTCTGAGAGTTTTCAAAATTCGACACATCATATATATATATATATATATATATATATATATATATATATATATATATATATATATATATATATATATATATATATATATATATATATATATATATATATATATATATATATATATATATATATATATATATATTGTGATGTGTCGAATTTTGAAAACTCTTAGAAGCTTTGTTTTGTCTCAACTCTACATTTTTAATTCATAAAAAGTACGTTTTCATATAAGTACGGGAACAAGATCTACGCAGAAATCTAAGTCCAGAGACGATTGTTAAGTCAGGGTTCGACGGACAAGAGTCCAAGACGAAAAAGCTAGACAAAGATCGACAGAGCAGGGACGAACGGAAGTCTTGATGTCTGCATAAATTCGGTGATGAAGTCTCTCATCGTTACACTCAAAGGTCACATCTCATTGGCAATGAGGATAGCAATTTAACGCTGAAAGCAATTTTACATTTAAAGAAATTTGTATTGTCTTTTTTATTTGAGTACATGTTAGTACTATTTTTCCTTCTTTTGTAACTAAGTCATTGATTTCTTTTCATTTTAAATTCTGTTGATAAACTGATTAAATTTTATATTTGTTCATTGAAAGGGGGCTCGTATTGTTATTTCTTCTATATACTCGTTCAGTGATCTGCATTCTTCTTTCTATCTATCCACATTGGGTAAACTACCACATTGGGTAAACTACACCGCGGAGGTCATTCCCTAGCAACGAACATATAGCATGAGGTAGTAATGGAAAGATAATGAAGTTTTGAAATGGGCAGAGAACATTTATTTGAAAGCTGGGAACAGCGCAAGTTACTGAAAAAATAAAAGATGAAAAAGCAATTGATCAAATATTGATAGAATTTCTTTTGTAGATAGTCATATGTCGATCTTGCTTGCAGAATATGAGAGGTCTGTTGTTGTTGTTGTTGTTATGCATTAAAGTCATGTATACACTTTCGTGTTTTATGACTATAAGCCCTGAAAAGGGCTAGTGCCCCCCCCCCTTCCGGGGCCGGGCTCACCTGTTTCTAGTGCTGACACTTTTGTCTAAGCCCTGGGCTGGGCTGCGTTTCTTCCGGATGGGGGGGGGAGCTTGTAGTCCCGGTCTGGTCTACTTTCCCCTCGGAAGGACGCGGGGCCTCAGAGCTTGGCCCCTATCTGACCCTTAATTTAGACTTTTCTTATTCAGAAGTTCACCAGTCGCTCCTAAAACAGCAGACCCGCAAGCTACTATCCCGCCCCCCGCTACTCCCCCACACCAAAGTCCCAAGAAGATAACCCCCTAACTTTATTTCAGTTAGGGGGTTTAATGGTCAAATGTAACCAGTTTTGCCTACTGGTATCCTTATATCAATAGTGTGTTAGCCACCTGTGCAATTGTCCTAATGTTCCAGAGTTGTGAATTTAGAATATTGATTGTTTATTTGGATTTTTGCGTACTTTGCGTACTTATAATGTTCTAAATGAATTAGCCAATCTTTATGTGTCTGTCACCTACCTGTTATTTTAACACGCTTTGATTTTATTCTATTTTCCTGTTTATAATTTTGATCGCCATTCCAAAAGGATCACATCAGGGCCGGTTGTCTTCAGTGCCAAAGTGAAGACAGTGGTTTTGAAACTTAGGCTTTGAACAGTAGGCCGCGTGGCCTGGCCTGTTCTTTACGCATTTTGCTTTGTCCGTTCCAGGGGAGGGGTTTTGGGTACGCTGAAGGTATGGATTTATGTTTGGGTAACCCTTGATTGTGGTGTAGTGTATCATTTAATTTGTGTGCGTGGTGGGGTGGGGATTTTTTGGATGTTAGCTGGAGCTGTCTAACTATACTTGAGATGATTGATTAATTTTAATAGGCAATGAAATTAATCTTTCCTGTGCTACCTCTGAGGTAGTTTGGGCTGGGACTGTTTCTTCTACTGGATCTCCTTGTGCTGGTGGCTTTTTGGGTCTTACTGGTTGAGCGGCTTTGGTGCTTTTCAGATTTTTGTTGTTTCTTTTCGCTTATAATTTGTCTTTCTGTTTTTAAAGGGCATCTGACGTTGTTGTTTTCATCTGTAAACCAGTATCGTTGGCATCTGCTTCTTTCTACTCTTGTCCTCGTTGTCTGCTTCCCTGTTTTCTGTTGTTGTTTCGTTTTTCCTTTTGCCTTGCTTCTCTTGTAGTTCGGCTCCAATTTCCAGAGAGTGCTGCTGGGGTTGGTATGGTATCGGCTTGTGTTTTACTGTCAAATGTAGTCTTTTCCTTTTTCCCCCCTATCGTAAGAACGACTATGGAGATTTTGGGGTTTGGGCTATATGTATCCATTCCCCTTCTCTCGAACTTCTTGGTGGTGTTTCCAGGACTGTTCTTTGTATTAGTTTTGGCGTATCGATTTTGCTGACCAGGGTTGAACGGGTTCAATTCTCTGCTTTGGTCATACTGGTAGAGCTTCCAGTTTGAAATTGTAATCTTTTCATGCTCCCCCTATCGTAAGAACGACTATGAGGATTTAGGCTTGGAAGGTAATGGAAGGGTCTATTTCCTTATCGCGTTTTATCGTTTTTCCGGCCAAGGGCGATGGTCGGTGCCATGCCCTAATCGCATTGTATCGTTTTCTGGACTAAGGGAATGGTCGGGTCCATTCCCTTATCGCTTTATATGTTATCGGCTTAGGGTAATGGTCGGATCCATTCCCCTATCACTTTGTAACATTTTCCTGCCCAGGGTAATGGATGGGTCCATTCTTTTAACGCTTTGTATGGTGTTCCGGTCTAGGGTAATGGAAGGGTCCATTCCCTTATCGCTTTATATCGTTTTCCTGTCTGGGGTAATGGAAGGGTCCATTCCCTAATATCTTTATATCGTTTTCCGGTTGGGACCATTACCCTATCGCTTTGCAATTTTTCGGCCTAGAGAGTGGTTGGGGCCACTTCTCTATCGCTTGCTTATATTTACCTCTCCCTCCTGGGGGATGTCGTCCTCTTTTGGGCTATTCTTGGACTGCTATGCTTTTCCAGGATCTTTAGGTTTGTTTATATGTCTGTATGTGGGGGTGCTTACCTCTTCGAGGTAAGCTGCGTGGTCCAATGGGAGTGTATGTGTTAACAAGGGAGATCCTCTCGGATTTCCTTGTTTTGAATGTATGATGCTTTGTTAGTTGTGATGGTGTATGTTAGTTTGGGAGGGAGGGATTTATTTTTAAGAACTTTTCTGATTGTGACTCATCAAGTTCTTGTTTGGTTAAGCTTTGAAAAGTACTTCACTTTCTGGTTTTTTGTGGTCTTTCGACCAATCTTCTTCTTTTCCTCTTTGTTGTATATTCGGGTTTTTGTGTCCATGCGTTTCCCTGGTTTATTGAGAATCTTGGCCAAATATATTGAGTTCGGAAATTTTTTTGTCAGTCTCGTACGTCTATATAATGTCTGTTTTGTTTATATTAATGAGGTAATTTATAATGTTGTTATGTGTAGTTGTTATGTTCTTGTTGTAAGTTTTAAAGAACTCTGGGTATGAGTATGGGGCTTTGAGCAGCCTCTGTTTTTTGAATGAGTTCGGTTCTTTGTTTCATGTATACAGGACAGATATTGAAAATATGGTGTAGGGTTTCCTTAATTTGGCAATGTGGGCAGTTTTCCTGGATTTGGTTTTGGTTGGTTAAGTATTGCCCTAGACTGTCAGTCAATTTAGTTTTTCCTGTCCTGATTCGATTTATTAGGTGGTTGTGTCGGAAGTTTGGGAGTGACTTCCATTTGATTTGGCGTTCTATTTGGGGCTGAATGTGATGTAGTTGTGTGTGAGCTGATTTGGAATCCCATTCTGCTTGCCACAGGTTGTTTACAAATTTGTTTATTTGGGAGTAAATTTCCCGGGTACAGTACCCTATTTCCGTAATTGTGTCTAGTGATAGGGCTTCGTTCGCCGCATGGTCCGCTTTGTCATTACCTAGGAGATGAATATGTGATGGTACCCAGAGAAATTCAATTTTCTTATTGCTATTATTGAGCGCTCGTATCTGATATAGCGTGTCCTCTTTGAGGTTAATCCTGGCTGTGGGTTTAGTAGAGTTTAAGGCTAGTAGGGCGCTTAGGGAGTCCGTAATAATTAGAAACTGGGTGTTGGGTTGATTGTGTATCCAATGTATTGCTTGATTTATCGCCCAGAGTTCTGCTGTGAATATTGAGGTGCTGTTTGTGATCCTTGTTTTGTTGGTGATTTGTACTGCTGGGATTACGAAGGCAGCTGTGGTTATGTTCGTTGTGTTTTGTTTGGAACCGTCCATGTATATGTGAGTGTGGTTTGAATACTGTGTGTTTAGCAAATTTTGGATGTGTGTGAGTAGCTTCCAGGGGTTTTGTTTTTTGTTCCCTACTTTTCTGAGCTCGAAGTTGATGATTGGGGTTTGATTCTTTCAAGGAGTAGGATCATGATGTATCCTTTGTTCAGCCTGGATGGGAAGTTGGTTGTTTTTGAATATTTTATGGACCTTGTTGAAGGCTGGAGGATATTTGACTCTTATTGGGAAGAATGTTCGATTGCTTTTGATATATGCCTTTTTGATCGGATTGTTGTCAGGTAGGGTGGATACTCTTGCTGCGTATTTTAGTATCATTTCTGTTCTTCTTAGGTGAAGTGGGGGTTCTGCTGTGAGGATTTGGAGTTCAGCAAGGGAGGTGTTTCTTAGTGTACCAGTGCAAAGTCGAAGAGCTTTGTATTGTATGGTGTATAATTTTTTGAGTAGAGTTTTGTTAGCAGCATCATAGGCTTGGCAGGCATAGTCCAATTTTGATCGGATTAGAGATCGATAAAGGGAGAGTAGGGTGTCTTGGTCTGCACCCCATTTAAGGCCTTTTGTGAGAGGTCTGTCACATTTTGCCATCTTTATTGATTGAACTATCCGGAAGTGAGTTGCACCGAGACGCCCTCTGGTGTTTCAAGGGGAGATCATAACCATGAAATGGTCTATAGTCAAAACTCTTTTAAGAAAGACGATACGTCATCAGAAATTGCCTGTTGTGACTAAAGACCTGGATGTTTAAAACCAAAAGTCTTTAAAGCCAATCAGAATCAAGATAAGACCAGTAACACGAAAGGGGATCAGAGTTCTTCTCTCAGAAGCCAAAGCTGGGTCAGTGTTTTTTTCCGCGGATTTCTCAGTTTCTTCTTACTCCACCATTAATACTAGCCGCCATGTATAGCGTATCGTGTGCTGAAAAAAAAAAAGCGTTAAGCCCCAGAACAACAACATCAGCAGTCAAAGACATGAATTTATATGATGCGTATGAAAACTAAATCGATAAGTCCATAGAACTGACACCAATTTAGAAGGGGAAAAAAAAACCTCGAGGAAGTATATGGTGTATATACCACTTAAGTGGTCTCAAAATTTGAAATTAAAGTTTTAAAACCATCGTAGTTATGTTTCCATTTTGAATATACAGTAAGTACTTCTCTTATCAAATAGACAGTTTCGAAGGTATATGATTTTTGTATGTTGTCAAGCTCTTCAGTTTAAGACGTAAGTCAATCTTGCATGTAGTCCATAAGCCATCTGAAGATTAAATGAAAGAAGTTTTGAAAAACACCGTAACTTATAAATGTTGATGATTTCCCTTGATACAAGCCACATGGCAACACGCAAATATTATTCTCATATGTGTTTGAAGAATAAAAGAGTTAACTACGGAGATACTCCGAAATTCTTCTATTTATAACTTGCATATCTCGCCAGTTGCACATCTTAATTAGAAATAAGGATTATGACTAAGGCGGTAAAGAGGTCAAAACCGTATCAACCTGCCATGACATATAAGTACAGATTTTTTGAAATAGGAAAAAAAGTGATATAATTCATCTTTAGGCTTAGATAATAATAATAATAATTATTATAATAATAATAATAATAATAATAATAATAATAATAATAATAATAATAATAATAATAATAATTATTATAATAATAATAATAATAATAATAATAATAATAATAATAATAAGAAGAAGAAGAAGAAGAAGAAGAAGAAGAAGAAGAAGAAGAAGAAGAAGAAGAAGAAGAAGGATGAAGAGGAGGAGGAAAATCAAAATCAACTATAATAATAAAAAATAATAATGACAACAACAACAACAACAATAATAATAATAATAACAATAACAATAACAATAACAACAACAATTGATATTCGCATTTTCCAACGAAGTGGTTCCTAACCTTTTTGAGTAAGGAGATCCCTGCCTAATTTGGAAATCATATAGCGCGGTGCCCCACAAGGTGCTAGTTATATTTTTATGCTTCCATGGAATAACCCCGCTGTCCCCAGAGGGTCCTCTACCCAAAGGTTGGGAACCACAGTAAATCTTATGTTTGACCTAATCATTTGTTTACATGTGTAGATAAATATATGCGTTTGTGGCTCCCCCAAGTAGCAACTTCGGATCTGATTTGATGGATAAAGAGGTAAAGCAAACAACTGTGTGTAATTCGAAACAGTTTCTATTCTCTCGGCGATGGTGAGTGAGATAGCATTTCCAGATTGTCTAAAACAATTTACTTCCCAAATACGAGGAAACGTTAAACTGGTTATCAGATTAGTAGCTTAGCTTAGCAGCAATACCGTTGAATTGTTAGTACTGGAGAAAGCTCTGAACGAGACCGTATCACAACATTAATGTTGCTTTTGGAAATTACACACATTGACTTCCGTGGGAAAATAAAGGAAAGATCCTTGTTTTTGTAACGCAATACCTGCTTACGAGCAGGTGTTTATTACAGCGTCAGTCACTGATATTTTTGACATTTAGCTCAAGGATTGATGGTTCTAGACGCCCGTCTTGGATATCACAGTTTTTATCAAAATCCATTAAATGGCGATTGACAGGTATAACGGACTAAGTGTAGTCGTAATGATCCTTAAAAAATAATTACCATAAATGTGTCCCTTTTGGATACCGGGCAATTTGACTTGTAATATCCGTTATAGACAAAATCACTTTAGCTATAATCCTGATTAAACCAAACTTCCAGTCAAAATCAGTTGATTCATCTCTGAACTTCTTATTAAATTTTTAACTGTGTGTATACTTAATCTGGTTTGTTTGTTAGCTTTATTTACATTTTTCCATTATATGAAATGTGTAATTGTATGTTGGACATGACCTTGTCCAAAATCAAGTTTATTTTCTGCCTGACCTGAATATTTTTTTAAAATTCTGTAGATTAGTAATACATTGCTAATATTTTCTCTGAGTATGGGTTTACTATTATGATCATTATCGTTGCCTGAGTCAAAGAGATTGTGTTTATCATGTTCTTGATTATAACATTTGTAACGGACCATCTGATTATCATTATGATTTTATTTTCCAAACATGTTTATCTAAGTCGAAATCTAGAACTTTGGAAATTCCACATGAGTCGCCGGATCTACTTGTTGTTTACTAAATTTTATATCATAATTTTAGTAATTGACTTATAATTCCAATTAAGATTTTATCCTTTTATAACACTGAAACCTTTCAGAATTATATTTTCACTTAGATAATAATATTGTTTTAGAAACTCTTAATTGTTACCTGAGGTAAAGAAGAGGACTTAAATTATCTTGCTTTTTGTAGTCATTATTTATTCGTGCTATAATATCTGAGAAGAATCAATGTTATTATTATTTTGTCGAGTTGGATGATGTTATTGTGATTCAAAAAAAGACTGCTGGCATACCACTACAACATAGACTACCAGAGGCACATCAACATTTCCAGCGATCGATTTATTTTAAAATACCGCTTAATTGTATTGAGAACTTCGATCACTAGGTCTTGTATGCGAAATTCTAGGACTATTTGGGTTTATTTCGCAATATTGTAAATTCCTAATACATTTTTCACTTTGTGATCTAGAGAAATAAATTTATTTGTTGAATTTTACCAAATTGTGTTGGTTGCCAGTCTCTTTTGTTACCCATTTTGCTGACAAAGAGTCATAATGACAGAAAAAGGATAAGAACTCAAGGAGAACATACAAAGACGAGAGCATTGAAAGAGATGATTGGAAGTGGCTGCAATAGGTATGGGCGCGCGCGCGAGTGTGTGTGTGTGTGTGTGTGTGTGTGTGTGTGATTTGTAATTTTAATGTAACTTTAACAAATTGCATTCATATCGCTATGATGTCTGAAGTGTGGTGTCAAAGATCTAAAACGCCGCCTATTCACTTTATATATCGATCTTTTCAGCAATATGGTGGATTCCAAAGTTACAAGAAGGTTTTGCATCTGATAAAGGTGAAAATGTATGTATGTATGTGTATAAGATCGACCAATATACATTTCTCAACACAGTGTTAGACAATTAAGACGGATTAATATTTTCTAAATCGAAAACGGGTTGTGTGTACTTCTGTTGATTACATAAAATTAATGATGACCTAGTATTGTCTAAACGGTTTTCCTATAAGGATCAGCTTGTAGAACATGCCTGCAGGTGTCTGAGCCGATGCAAAGTCAGGGACTTAGACTTTGTCTTTGGGCATTAAGGACTATCCCTTCAGAAAGAATCTTTGTTGCGGTAAATAAACGATGACTTTATCAGACGAGTGACATTTGCTCTCCATTATCATATAAAACCATCCATCTAATCTACCTAATCCAGCTTACGATGTCGTCGTCTTTTGGCCTAAATACCAAACCTTGTATACTCATAAACCAATTTTCATTCCACCTTTTGGCATACCGATTCGTCTTCATCCGGAAGTAGCAAAAACGAATCTTGCTATTACTGCAAAATTTTATATTCTAAAATTACCATCCTAGTTATTATCCACCCCTCCAAGAACAATATTTAATAGTTTGATAAAATATTCCAACGACCAGTACAATTACCGCATCTGTTTCTATACCGGGAGATAAACCCCATTTGCAGAGTTACCATTCTTTTCGACTCTACTTGTAAGCTGGTTTTCTGAACCGGGATTCATCACTTTCTACGTTTACAAATACATCTTACAAATTGTATTTTGATTACCGCAACAATTTTGATAAGTTCTGCACCAACCGATGTCTTTCTCGACCACCCAAAGAGTTTAAGAGTCCAGTGGATGGAATATTGAAAGCTCATCATCTAAAAGACTTGAAAATGAGTTTTCATTTTAGATTCGAGCTATCTGAAGTTATTGTGATAAGTATCGAAACGAGATTAGAGGCGATCTGCAATATAATGGACACACATTTTCCCTCTTAGCTGAGGGCTTTGTCACCAACTAAACTTGTCATCAAAACAGGTTGGGTGACTGAGTTGAATAATACCTGTATTAAATGGTATTAAGTCCACCAATAAATCATTCATTTATAACGTTTATCACGTTTTGATATTGCTACGCGCTGTTACGCGGTTTTGAAACACCCGGATATTAATATGCGACGTTGTGTAAACTAAATGAAAACAAGAATCTGCTTTAATGCTTTAAAATCTGTTCGATTTGTTCTTCCTAACGTTCATTGGTTCGGTTCGCTCGTTTTCCCTATATGTATCGGCATTTTGAATGAAGAGTTCTAGGCTATTGGCAACAACTGTCAAAGACAGAATAATTCATTCATAGAAGACCATCACTAGTAGACATTTGACATTTACAATGTGTTCACTGAAAATCATGATAAACAACTTATGTGAAATACAAATATACTTCATAGTACTAAAGGGAAAACGTTCTTTTTATTTCTTGTTATTTCCCTCGACATAACTTAATAACACAGAAATATTCTCTTTAGACAAGTGTTAAATTATGACTAATCTTGGATTTATCACGTCGTGGTGTTTGACTTGACGCCACGCACCTCGAACGCTTGATGTGTACGATAAATTGTTTTACGCTGGGTAGTTAAAAACCGCATAATTATATTTATCTGATCTATTTTACCTGACACATTAGGCTAATTTGAGATCATTTGAACGTCAAGCCATGGGAGTAATGGCTCGTAGATATTAATAAATCTGCGCTATACTAAATGTCCCATTTTATTTATTTCTTGGCTGGGTTTTTATTTTATTTTATTAAATGTCAATTGTACAAATAACAAAACTTGTATAAAATATTTTCGACAGCGCATATGTGGGTGTAATGTTAACGAAACTATAGAACACGTAGTTTAGTCTTGGATCGATGACCACATGACCAATTGCGTATTGAACCCGAAGTGGCAGGGGAGAAGAGTGAACGCGTTACTGCTGGGCTATCCAAGCGTCCTAAGAAAGCATGTTATTTGGCATGGATATCCAGGCCTCCTAAGGAAGCGATTTACATAGCACGGATGTCCAGGCCTCCTAAGGAAGCGTATTGCATGGCACGGATATCCAGGTCCCCTAAGGAAGCGTGGTACATGGCACGGATATCCAGGCCTCCTAAGGAAGCGTGTTACAAGGCACGGATATCTAGGCATCCTAAGGACGCGTGTTACATAGCACAGAGTAAACGCCGGTGCAAATCTTGACTTGGTATTCATCTTACAGGGACATCACATATTTGTGAATAAAAAGGTGTAGAAGTTTTTGTATTATCCAGGATGTGTAATCTTAATGGTCTATTATCAAGTAAAAATTTATAATTATAATTTTTGAGTCACAGTTTTTGGGCATGTTATGTATGCGTGGATTTGGAACATTAACATAACGTGGCTTATTTAATACCAAGGAAACTGGACTAAAGTGCCTTGCCCAGTGACACACCACAGTAGCTGATCTGCGCTGATCCGATGGTAGGATTCGAACCCGCTGCACGCTACCCACTTATCTGCGCATTTTATCACCTCTTAGGGTGCATTTGGCCCACTCTACATCCTGATCCCTCAAGGGTCGATGTAGTGCATGCCGGCGTGTTTGTAGATTGGGTGGGGTGTGTGTGAACCAGTGGGTATGTACGTAACTACGTACACGCGCATGCATGCAAATGTCTGTATGCATGAATATATGTAGGTGTGGATACGTTCTACTAAGTTTGTTAAGCAGGTGAGTGGATGTGGTTCAGCTATGCGTGCTTTCTCTTTCATCTTTTGTCTACGGTAACACAAAATTTGGTAATAATTGTACGTTGTATGTATTTGTGTGACAATGCACGACAATAGATATATTACGAAATGCTTTACCGATGAAGGTAATATTTCCTGGCATTGAATACTTGGACAGATAATTTGTAAACCTGTCTACTTCAGATGACATAGAAAGTACCGTATATTATTTAATGGGAAAAAAACCCACATGAAAGACTCTCAACTTTGGAATAGCGTGTATACAGATACCGGGTGAGGTAGATGTATGTTACAAGTACACTTTTATACGTGTAATTATCGTTTAATTTAATAAACGCTGTTTTAGGTCACTCCACTCAAAACAATCTCTATAGATAAAATATATACAGGTCTAAATGTGTATTTATGTGTGGTAGATACTTATTTCTTCATGCCGTCTGCTATCGGACAAGGAACAATTCTTTAAATTTATATCGATTCGCTTGAAATCCTCGATAAGAGATATAGTACACTTACTAGGCGACAAAACAACAAAGAATCTGGAGTCGTTCGCGTAGGGTAAGGTGAGATATACTGATAAAGCGCGAACGAGATTTTACGATAAATGCGGAGCTAGATATTCAGATAACATTGGCACGCGGTATGTTAGCTTTTTTCTCGCCCATTTTTAATGGGTAATTTTGAAATGGTCTTTAAATGCTTGATCGTATCAGCCTGATAATTATAATAAACGGGGTACTAACTTTAAGCATATCGAATAAAATGAGCTTCATGTAGTAGAGATCAACTAGGTGAACAACAGACCACGGTTCGTGGGATCGGAATTGTTTTTCGACATCCTTGGTATTCTATACTGTAAAAAGAATGGGCAAAAAAAAAAAACCCACCGTGTATAGTGGGGTTAGCACCCGGTATGAAGTCCAGTGCAAGCACGTATCTTGCTCGCATCTATTTCATATTTGATCGTGTGGATGACAGGGCACAAAGATAATTTTGATATTATATCTTTGCAACTTTATCAGTTTTCACAGAAAGGAAATAAAAATAAACCAGTCCACCAATATGCACTGATCGACATCCATGTTAGAAAATCAAACTTGAATGTGCATCTTCTATCAGCGAACATTAATTCATAACAATCTTTCCATTTGAAGCAAAGACAAACCCGAATATTTCCTTCTAAAAATTTAAATTTTGTGGTAAAAAAAATTGCTTTCACCCATCGTACAAAATATTCTCGGATAAATTGCTTCTCCTTGCAAAAAAGTTTATTTACTTCTCCAAATAGATCAAGTGTTGCTTCTTGTAATATTTTTTCAATCGCACACACACACACACACACACACACACACACACACATCTATGAGAACTGTTACTACTAATATTTACACACACTAGTAAAAGGACTAGTATAACTATTGAATACATTGGCTGCTGTCACAGTTATGTTGTTACAATGACGTAAAGTAATTTGCTTTTAATGCAATTGCTGTTAATATCTTGGATTACTTGCAATTATCTTGGATTACTTGCACTTATCTTGGATTACTTGCACTTATCTTGGATTACTTGTAATTATCTTGGATTACTTGCACTTATCTTGGATTACTTGCACTTATCTTGGATTACTTGCAATTATCTTGGATTACTTGCACTTATCGTGGATTACTTGTAATTATCTAGGCATGTTTGTAATTATCTTGGTTTTCTGGTAATTATTTTTATTTTGTGGTAATTATCTTGGCTTGCTTGTAATTATCTCGGTTTGCGGAAGATATTAATTTAGTGGGACTCGAACTGAAGAGACCAATCGTATAAATGATATTTCAGTACTCCTGTTTATGTATGTATGTATGTATGTATGTATGTATGTATGTATGTATGTATGTATGTATGTATGTATGTATGTATGTATGTATGTATGTATGTATGTATGTATGTATGTATGTATGTATGTATGTATGTATGTATGTATGTATGTATGTGCAGGAAGAATTGCTACTTTCACTACAAATATCGCTGCTGAAAAAGTTATGATGAAAAATGACAGATTGTTTTGCCTCTAATATTACTATTGTTGGTAATTACCAAGGTTTACCAAAAAAGATTTTTGTAGAATGTTACTTCTGTTGGTAATTACATAGGTTTACAGACAGATTTTGGTAAAATATTACTATTGTATGTAATTAATTAGTTTTGTAGGAGATATTGGGAAATATTACTGTTGTTAACATTTAATTAGCTTTGCAGAAATGTATTAGTAAAAAGCTACTTTATTGATTGATTGATTGATTGGATGAATGAATGAATGAATGAATGAATGAATGAATGAATGAATGAATGAATGAATGAATGAACGAATGAAATGATGTACCCACAATTCTCGAAAACTCTGCAGACGAGGAATTTCCGGAAAACATTCTTGAAAACATTCTTGAAAACAAAGGCAAAATAAAACAATTATAATTATGAGTATGTGCTGTTCATTGAGAAATAAACACATGATTGAATGACATCGGGTATTTGATCTACTGGCAAATGAGAAAAAAAAAACTAGGCCTTTATAGGACTTTATCATGTCAGCTAGAAAACAAATAATGATGACAGATTTCATTTATGTTGGACTGCAGGGTGAACTGCAGTTGCACATCCCACGGTTTGACGTGTTCTTGGCTTTGCGACCAACAGTGCCAAACACTATAACTGGCCGCCATTTTTGTGCAGGAATCCACGCAAAATCTTTATACACCTTCATTGCTTCACAGAATAGGCTTGTTTTGTTTTAAATACGATCTCGTTATATTGAACCCTTGCAATAGTTAAGGGCTGTTAAATTTGTTTCCTAACTGGATTTATGGTTATCTATGAAAGTAGGTGAGAAAATATCACCGTATTAATAGAGTTTGCGTGTACTTTAATAACATATTTTAATTAAACAAAGATGAGGTTTGCTTCAATTTGACCGTGTCAGGCAAATGGTCGTGCGGCGTGTTTCTAAACAAGTTGGGACATCGCAATGAGCCTACGAAGACACCCAGGCTCATTTGCTTTCCATCTTGAATAAAAAATTCGTAATCAATCAAGCTTGCTGTCAGACGTAGCTGTTCTGCTTTCCATTGTGATAAAACCCATAAACTCATCAACGTTAGGCCCTTGGAGTGATGCATATCGGATAGAACCAATTGAGGCTCTGGATGAGGGAGACACTAGGATAACGAATACACGCAGAGTAGCCCTAAGTGGTGTGTTAACACTAGCATAGCTGCTCAGTGGGGAAAAAAAACTTTTAACAAATTTTATATTGTCACTAAACGCACATACACATGCACACAGACACACACAGACACACAGACACACACACACACAAACACACACACACATATATATATATATATATATATAACTTTACAAACTTTAGCTCAATAACTTTAGATGGACTGATTCGACAGAAACAAATTTAAAATGAGCGTTTGCTTGAGGAAGCAGGAAGATCTCCGTCATATTCAGGTTTCTCTATTTTCGGGGTTATGACTCCTGCTGCACTGTAACTTTTTCTTTGAGTTGCGTTGCATTAATTGGGGCAAGCGTGTCGTACTGTCACAGATCAAGCTGGTTTTGCTTCGATATTTTAAAAAACGAGTCTGTGATGCTTTATGTTTATTTTTAAATGAAAATGGATGCATAACATTTAGAAATAACACTAATTACCATGGTCCATGGAGAACTTTGTATCGTGCTTTAACCGACTTATCAGATTATATTTTTTGGCAAAAATCAGGATGAAATCCATTTAAAGAAAAGCTTTCAATTATAATCAATCACAATTTTGAACAGTAATGTATTTAACGTGACAACTAAAGACTATAATGATCTGCATTTGGATTCGTGTTTGATCAGAAATGAAATTTTAATTAGATATTTTCCCGCTATTCAAATATATACCCAAAACTAGTAGATATTTATTAGGGCAATAACTGCGAGATTAGGGAGGTTCTGACACATCCTAAATGACTTGAGATTGTCGACGGTGTTTTGTCTAAAATGCAGCCTTATAGCCTACATTAAAATAGCATATTTCGAATTATCATAACGAATTTTATATTACTGTTGGAATGCACACAATTACTAGTTATTTTGGTAAAGGCATTTTTTCATAAGAAGAAAGAAACGAGTTGACAGAAGTAACGTATAAATCGTATGATATGAACTTAAATATATTAAAATAAAATCAATTTTACATCAGCCATGAAAAGAAATAGTGTGCCATAAAATGCCAACTCTTTCGATAACATTTTAATGGCATCGAATTTTCGTTGCAACGCTTAATGATGTTGAACAAGAGATAAATTTGCCGTTTCATCGTTACATTTTACAATGGCAGGACAATTACCCATGTTATATTAGAATAATCTGGGAGATGGCGTATATAAGAGATACATTCTTTCTGATGTTTTCCTACGTAGATTGTATTTAATGGATTTCAAAATATATAACATTTTGGATGGGTGTAAGCTGATATTATTAATAGGTTTCGAAAATCTGCCGGGGTAGGGATGGGAATGCCAGACCGATGTATTTATGGTGCTCAACAAAACGTAGATGCTCATATTAAAGTTTAGTTTTGGGAAAAACTGGGTCTAATTTGTTGGAGAAAAACATAACTTCATTTTGGAAGGGTTAAAACTTACTTGACATTGTTTAGACCATTGGTCTATAATTTTACGATCCGAGTTAAACACATATTTGATATAATTGGTATTAGATATGGGATAAGTTAGTGATCGTGTAGCTCAAAAGCATCATTTCCATTTGCTTACATGCACATTATAGTTCTTTAAGGATACCATATTCTACAGCATTAAGTGTCCGAGTGGTCACTAATCTTTACAGATCACTGCCATCTCACCTATGTCAGAATGGGTTCTAGTCTTGCCAATGTTGGTAGGTGAGTTGTTGGTTCTACCGGGCTTTTTTCTGGTACTACTTTCGCCAGTTGTACCCTCTGTCGTGCACTGAGAAATGGCGTAAAACCCAAAACAACAACAATAATATATATATATATATATATATATATATATATATATATATATATATATATATATATATATATATATATATATATATATATATATATATATCTATATATATATATATATATATATATATATATATATATATATATACAGTTATGTCTGCTACAGCCAATGGTTCCTTTTTCTTTTTTTACCATCATTTAAAATCATCAATTAGCCAGCTTCATTGCCATGATGTTCTTGTGGGTGTTTTCGTCATAGTATGTAAAACACTTAGTAAATGAATCCTTAAAAATAGAATAACATTACAAATAAAATAAATAAAATGTAAAAGTGCCCGACTTCTAAAAGAAACGCAACATGATATAAAGTATATATAGATATTTTTGTTCAGAGGCTTAACTTTAACGAATTAAATTTAGTTTTGTCATAAAATTAAATCGAAGATGATTTTTCAAATGTACAGATTAAACAGACACATATTATGGCTTTCAGTTAAAAGAAAAATCTCCAAAGTTTGACTAAATACGGCTTCAGCTAGAATGGTTTATGTTGCTTTATGAAATTAAAAATGAAGAACTGCCGAGGTATGGTAAGAACCAATTTAACTTTTAAATACAATGGTAAATATGGGTACATGGCTTTTGAAATTCACTCTGAATTGAAGAAAGCTATATAATTACCAGAAGTGGGTGATGAAAAAAGAACAGGCATTAGAAATAAGAATATTGATTTGAATTAGATTTTGTCTAGACATATATCCTTTTACCTTCGCTAAGTAAAAAATCGTAGACAACAATTTAATTATACGCGGCCGCTGATTGCATTAAAATTGCATGTGTTATGACATACTGTATGCCAACTTATTTTCACACATTTATTTTTGCGATTTTGCTTAATTCTCTCTCTCTCTCTCTCTCTCTCTCTCTCTCTCTCTCTCTCTCTCTCTCTCTCTCTCTCTCTCTCTCTCTCTCTCTCTCTCTCTCTCTCTCTCTCTCTCTCTCTCTCTCTCTCTCTCTCTCTCTCTCTTATAAAGCTCTCTCTCTCTCTCTCTCTCTCTCTCTCTCTCTCTCTCTCTCTCTCTCTCTCTCTCTCTCTCTCTCTCTCTCTCTCTCTCTCTCTCTCTCTTATAAAGCCATTGAACACAGCATTGTCGGTGTAATGACCAAGGTATAGGACTAAGTGCATTTCCCAAGGACACGGAAGCGTCGGACTGGCGACACTTGGATTACTCTACAAACTTAGCTGCCACGGATCCCAAGCAGAATACCAGTCTTAGATTATTACAATAGCTTGGTTTATGGGATGAATTGGGGTCGAGTTGGGGTGATAAAAATCGCGATACCATGGGGAAAGGATGGTATTTATCTTTGAGGCTGCATTATAAAAATGGTATCCACTGGCACCAATTTAGATAACCTGCCCAGATTATGGTGATATTTGAAATACGTACGTTAGTTCAGCAGTCTTGTCGGATAGGATTCGGTGAAGTAATTATGATTTTTAACGTAGCTTTAACAATTTTTCAGTCATATCACTACGACGTCTGCAGTGTGACAGTTTATAGTGATATCTAGCTCTGGGGCATCATGACGCAGACATGTAGCATGCTGTCCGACCCAGTCCCATTATCCTGACACTATACAAACTAGTCCTAACACTAACCTCGTAATGCTGAGCGTCAAGTGAGGCAGCTATTAGTACCATTTTTTTGTAAGTCTTTGGTATGACTCGACCTGGGATCGAACCCATCACCTCAGGCATTCGACGCGCACGCTCTAACCACTAGGCCACCGGAGCGGTTGAGTCTTGTCGGAAAATATTTCTTACTTGAAAAAGAAGTGTAAGACGTGTGTGTGTGTGTGTGTGTGTGTGTGTGTGTGTGAGAGAGAGATAGAGAGAGAGAGAATGAATAAATAAATAACATTATTTATCTTATATTAACTGTCGTACCTCAATTATCTATTATTATTGTTATTATCATTGTTTCCTTTCATTTCAGAGCTCTTACCAGTACACTATATTTGTTGAAGACACTGCTGAACACCAAATCTTAAGCCAAGATGTTGTGTGGGATCAAAATAATTATATATATATATATATATATATATATATATATATATATATATATATATATATATATATATATATATTTATATATATATATATATATATATATATATATATACAGAGAGAGAGAGAGAGAGAGAGAGAGAGAGAGAGAGAGAGAGAGAGAGAGAGCGTAACTCTCTGTCGGTCTGGCACCTTTGTATTTCTAAACATATCTAATATATTCCAGCATTCTTTAGCAACAATTTAGCATATAATGTGAAATGTATAATGCAAACGTAACGAGAACATGCCCTGGGCTATAAATTGAAGATTCACATTAATGTTTATCATCTGTATAGATATTCAGTTGAAATACAGTATTTTATTTCCTGATCGTTTATGAAATACATCATCATCATCATCATCATCATCATCATCATCATCATCATCATCATCATCATCATCATCATCATCATCATCATCATCATCGGCTGCAACATTTAGTACAAAAGAACCCAATCATACAAATAAGGAGTATTTCACCATTGTTCATTTATTTCAAGCAAATATTCTCTATTATTTCGTGTCTTCAAAAATCTTAAATCCAAAGCATCACAATTTATCTAATATTTTGGAAAGCTTTAGGTTTGTGCGTTGATCTTCATTCGTAAAGGTTTAAATTTTAAACCAATGCCTTTGTATTGGAAATTAGTTGTTTAGTATTTATAAATAAAAAGAAACAACTATAATGAAATTACTGATCATTCAGTGAAACTTAAATATATCAAGTTAATAGAATAATAGGTTGACTATATTACACACACACACATGCACACACACAAGCACACACACACACTATATATATATATATATATATATATATATATATATATATATATATATATATATATATATATATATATATATCGAGATATATATATAGATATATATATAGTCTTTCAATAGAAATGAGACCAGTATATTCGTCGCGAGCGTATCGAATAAATAAAGACGGTATCTTATCTATGAAGGCATCGAATGGAGAAAATTTAGTACCATTTAATTCGTCTTGAGATAGAAAGTCAATTCATCGTATACAAGAAAACTTTGATACTCTGGATTTCGAAATCAAAAGATTTGCATATTAGTTCTAACTTTTGAAATGACAAATTTTTGTATCCCGGAAACAATCTCAGTTAAAGCCCAGTGGTAGTATTTGGCAATCATTATGGAGGATCCGCACAGTACATATAGTTGTGATGGAGAATCCACACAGTACATTTAGTCGTGATGGAGAATCCACACAGTACATATAGTCGTGATGGAGAATCCACCCAGTACATATAATCGTCATGGAGAATCCACACAGTACATATAGTCGTGATGGAGGAATCCACACAGTACATATATTCGTCATGGAGAATCAACATCGTACCTATAGTTGTGATGGGAAATCCACAAGGTACATATAGTCGTTCAGAGTTTTTATTATGTATGTGGTGTGTATGTGTATATGTTTGTGTGTGTATATATATATATATATATATATATATATATATATATATATATATATATATATATATATATATATATATATATATATATATATATATATATATATATATATATATATATATATAAAGAATACAAATCATATGGCGAATAACAACCCTCTCAAGCGTACTGGATCCACCAAGGGATCACGTGTGTCAGGGATTAATTAAAATAGATGCAATAAACTGACGACGAACAGTACGAAACTAGTAACTAACTAGCCTAAGCGCTTTCGACTCTTAATGAGTCTTTTTCAAAGGCAAATACAAAACATAGTTACGACAAACAAATAAACACAAAAACGTTGTGTTTGTAAACCTCTAATTATACAACGTTTTCAGTTTCCGCAACTAGTCTATACAAGCTGGTTGTATTTATAGTTTTAGCACATGTGAAGACAGAAATGTAGAAATGTAGAAATGTATGTAGACATACATGTCTTCTTTTCATAGTGATTAGACCAGCATACACGTTTCCTTTCCGCAGTGATAAGACCAGCATACACGTCTCCTTTGCTAGGTGATAAGACCAACATGCATGTCTCCTTTTCAAAGTGATAAGACCAGCATGCATGTCTATTTTTCATAGTGATAAGACCAACATACATGTCTTCTTTTCATAGTGATTAGACCAGCATACACGTTTCCTTTCCGCAGTGATAAGACCAGCATACACGTCTCCTTTGCTAGGTGATAAGACCAACATGCATGTCTCTTTTCCAAAGTGATAAGTCCAGCATACAGTTCTCATTTTAAATTTCATAAACACAGTCAATAATCTTCAATGGATGCTACTGCTGTTATTTTTTTTTAAATACACATACAACTATTATTTTGTGGACAATTGGTGACAGGTTGCGTTTTCCAATATTTTTATATGTCTTAACCCTGATTTTGACATTGATATCTAATTAAGCGTTTCGCTAAGATCTTAAACGCCAACGTGTAAATTTTAATCAATTATAGATCGTTCGGATCATGTGTAGCCTCAAAGACGTTTACTAGGTGAGAGAAATTAAGTATTCATTACTTTTTAATTTGTTTTCACTGTATATCTTTGTTTAAAATCATTACTAATAGGTCAGACGCTGTCCGAATTCCGTTCCATGGCTAGTTTTATCTTTCTAAGTTCAGTTCGAATAATAGCAAGACAAATGTTCTGGAAGACAGAAATCCGGAGAATTCCAACAATTTAATATGTTTATTACCACTAAAGATAAAATTATATCTTAATGAGAAATGTCTTCATTCAAAACACTTTTGCATTCTCAGATATGGAATACATGTTGAGGAGGACATTAAATCCAGAAAATTCAAATATTTTGTTACAAATAATTGTTTCCAGTAGAGATGCCATACATATTACGGATCTTTTTGAATGCTTTCTACTGTCAAGTTTACCTATTTTAATATGATAGATAACAGAGTCAGCATTTAAGGTAAAGTAAATTTATGTTTTGTCAAGCAATAGGCGTAGCAACATTAATAAATATTGTCAGAACATATATTTGGTTTGCTTGAGTTAAACCTAGACATACCTCCTTAATAAATAAGCAGTCCAGTCATGTGATACGGAGTCATCTAAATCCAAACATAACCTTCTACGTTATCGCAATCCCACGTTCTTGTTAAAACAATTTTGGTGTTGAGCTAGGTTAGGTACGTAATTGGTAAAAATGTTTGAACAAATTTGCATCGTTGGAGATAGAAAGTGCCAAAACACGTATTTTATAACTAAATCAATAACTCAAATAATTAAGAACGTGTCAAAATTCAAGAACGTAGTGTACAAATCACATACATTCGTTTACACTTCTATATCTGCTGTTGTCGTCTCAAAGATAAAGCATGCTTTCCGGGACGAAACTTCTCTTCACATCTACCTACATAGCTTAGTTGTATAAATGAGTCATTTTTCTCCGTTCACAAGGACGGTTACCTGAGTTTAGCTGTTGTTTTTCTGGACCCTTTTAATGTAAGAATCTCTACTTGATTATGTCCGTCCGCAAATGCACGTTTGCACGTGCGTATTACTCCTTCTGGATTCCCGGATGGCCGATTGGTCTAAAGCGCACGCAATAAAAACAGTGTATAAACTTGCACATTTCACGGCAATTGATTTAATGCAATCTTTAAGCTGCTTATATAAAAATTATTGGATGAATGTTTCAAACACTGCGAGTTCATGTTATGCTGTTACTTTTTGAATTTGCTCATGGAAGGAGGAAACCGTACCACATACACTCCATTAACAGTCAGATCCATCTGAAGAAAACATAGACCCAGATGTGCCGTCGCATAAGGCACCAGCAGACCTGTCCCTGCGAAATTTGCTGGAACCAATCACTTGAAGACAAATATTAAACAGATCTTCTGGCACTTTTAGGAGACGGCAGATCCAGGTCTATGTACAATTGTTACTACACTTGGGAGGGTCTTATACATTAATGCCTACTGATACGCACATTATGCTGCATATATCATGTGTGCAATATGCCTGTTGTATTTCAAAAACATTTCTTTAATGTCCAGGAAACGAGATTTAAATACGTTTATCAATTACACAAAGGTGGACGAAGCACAAAGAAAGAATATTGTGTACAAGTAACATTGAGTAGTAATTTTATATGCACCATAGTTATATGTAACTTTACAACTCAATCTCCTACATACCTACACTCATATAAATCCATAATGATTATATCTTACTTGGCAGGAATAATGGGGGAAAAAATTGGAAACCTGTGTCTGAATAATTAAGGTGTTTTTACACGAGTTCTTCCTAAAACGTAATATGTGGTAATTCTAACCCATTAAATCAAATGTGTTTGTCTAGTTATGTTATGTTAACCCATTAAGTAAAATAACTCACATATATTTATCCTTCGTAAATCAGCGTTAATTTATATTTTATATAGAATGGCACCGAGTCCAATGACATGAATCATTTAACAGAAATGTTTACCTAAATAGTATTTGTTGTTGGCTTGACTTCGCTTGCGAAGATTTAGGATGACTGGACGTCTACGTCTATTGCAGGCGTGCTGGTGTCTGACGAGCTCAATACGTGACCGGCATGTCAGTCCACATAGTCTGCAGGGGAATGTATGGGTTGTGGTGGGTACTGCCGATAGTTCTTGGTTCTTTCTTCGCCATCTTTTTTTCTCCAAGCTGGCCCGTCTGTTCTGTTCAAAAGTGGCAGTGGCCCGGTGAACTGTTCGTCGCCAGCTTTCACGGTCAGCAGCTAGTGATGCCCATTGGCGGTTGTCGATTACTTAGGTAGTGAGGATCTTTTCAAAGGAATATGTATATCTCTTTCCAGGTGCCCCTCTATCACTGTGGGCAGTGGACAGCTCTTCATACAGTGCAATGTTTGGCAGGCGATGATACTCCATCCTGTACACGTGCATTGCCCAGCTTAGCTGTACCTTTATGAGCGTGGCATCAACTCTGGTGATCCCTACTTGTTTGAGGACTTCAGAGTTTGTGACGAAGTCACTCCAGTGGATGTTGATGATGGTGTAGAAGCTGCGTTAATGGAAGCGTTCAATGAGGCGGAGGTGGCGGATGTAGGTGACCCTGGATTTGGCGTCACATTTGAGGGTGTTCAGTTCGACATTTCTGCAGACGTTGATCTTTTTGTTTCTTTTGAAACTGGCGTTGTACCACATTCGTTTATAGAGTCTGCCCAAAGCGTTGTTTGCCTTGGCCAGTCTGTTATCTATTTTTTGCTCGCTCTTGGCATCAGAGGAGATCACAGAGCCCAGGTAGGTGAACTGGTTGACTACTTTCATCTCTGTCTTGTCAGTGACGATGCTCGGTGGCTGGGACTCTTCCTTAGGTCCTTAGATACAGCCTGGTGAAGTGTCTCAGTTTGATTTATATTGACATCAAGACCAAAGAGCTCTCAAGCTTCTGCAAAGCATGTGATCTTACGCGCTGTAAGGATGAATGGTGGACAAAGCTTGCAGAAAGAACCCATCTGTACGCTGACATCGGTAAATACAAGGGATTCTATAAAGCGTTGGAAGCAGTGTATAATCCTTCCTTCCAAATACAGAGCCCCTACGGAGTACAGATGACAAAGAGCTACTCACTGATAGGGAATCAATCCTGAACCGCTGGTCATATTTACAATATATCAGAAATACACCTAATGTTTTTTTTTTTTAAATTGTTCTGTATGCGTCTATGTGTGCGTGTCCGTGTTTGGTCAAAAGCATGTTATCAGACTGATACAGGCTTGTGTCTGGGGAACATTAGGTAATCAGGCTGATACATGCACGTGTCTGTTTGGATAACAGTAGGCTACAATGCTGATGTGTGCGTGATTTGGATTTTTAACGTAGCTTTAACAATTTGAGTCATAACGCTATGATGTTTGCTGTCTGGCAGTTTATCGTAATGCTTGTCTCTAAGGAATCTTGACGCCAACATATTGCATCATGTGCTACACAATCACATTATCCGGACCTCAGGGATATCACTCCAAACACTAATAACTTGATGCTGAGCGTCAAGCGAGGTACTTGCAGGTAACATTTTAATTGTCTTTGATATGACTCAGCCAGGGTTCGAACCCAAAACATACCTTAACCAAGGCGGACTATCTATCCACTAAGGCCACCCGAGCTGTCTAATTAGGATGATACATGTGTGTGTGTGTGTGTGTGTGTGTGTGTGTGTGGAGAGAGAGAGAGAGAGAGAGAGAGAGAGAGAGAGAGAGAGAGAGAGAGAGAGAGAGAGAGAGAGAGAGAGAGAGAGAGAGAGAGAGAGAGAGAGAGAGAGAGGTCATCAGGTTGATACAGGTATGTGTGTATGTGTGTGTGTGTGTTTGGGCAACTATAGGTCATCAGGCTGATACAAGTGAGTGTTTGTATGTGAGTTTTGGTAACAGTATGTCATCCGGTTGATACATGCACGCGTGTGTGAATGTGTGTGAATGTGTGTGTGTGTGGGGGGGACGCATCAGTAGGTCATCTGGCTGATACATGCATTTGTGTATATGAGTCTGGGCAAAAGTAGGTCACGAAGTTGATACAGGTGAGTGTGTGTGTGTGTGTGTGTGTGTGTGTGTGTGTGTGTGTGTGTGTTATGGCAACATTAGGCCATTAGACTGATACATGCGTGTAGGGCACTACCAGAGTTAAGTATATGCTTCATACCAGAAAATCTTTGTCATGTACAGCATTATGCATTATCAGCAAGCGAGCAAAACAAAATCTACATTAGCTCAAGGAAAATAAATATATGTGTGACAAGGGCATGCTACCTTTTGTTACGACTTCTCCAGTTACAATTTGCTTATATATAGGTCTTTGTTTTTATCAAGGAATACGTAATTAACCAGACGATTGACTTTGACCAGGTGTCCTTAAGACTGGTGCGATACTTTTGTATAATTCATACACTCTATAATGGTTTTCATTGTGTCAATGAAGTGACTGTAATAATGAAGGCAGAAGAGTTTTTGACTTGACACGATTGTAGCAGTAGTAAGATCCCCGCATATATCATGTTTCGATGTGCAATAAATATCTATGTATCCATCGATACATATGAACGTACCTTGAAAATACCTACCTACCTACCTACCTACCTACCTACCTACCTACCTTCCTACCTACCTAACATACATACATACATACATACATACATACATACATACATACATACATACATACATACATACATACATACATACATACATACATACATACAGACAGACAGACAGACAGACAGACAGGCACACATACACTTAGATAGACAGACATATTACTGTAAATGTGCATTCGGATGGCTTTATATTCTTCCATGTTCTAATATATCCATCGTTGAGAGAGAGAGAGAGAGAGAGAGAGAGAGAGAGAGAGAGAGAGAGAGAGAGAGAGAGAGAGAGAGAGAGAGAGAGAGAGAGGGGGGGGGGGCTTTCAATTTAGTTCGATGTTAAAGGCCACTAAAAGAATGAGATTAGAAATGCTTGCAAGTTAGCGGCTGACATTGGCAAAACTTTCAGCTCATCGATGTTCCACCATCAGATCTTGTCACACAATGCCAAATTAAAGTTTAATGAAGGGAGTGTTTGATTAATTAGGTAGCGCCAAACCGACAATTCCCTCTTGTTTCATCTGAAAGAGAGGGAACGGTAATTAAAATAGATTAGGTATCTTTGTGTGGCGGATATGCCAATGAGTTATTTGCTTTCTGTCCTTTTAAGTTTGAGAGTGTTTTTCGAGTGTCTTTTTACAGGAGAAAGCCAGCTTAGACGTATCAAGGATTTTATGCATAATTTATGATTGTCGAAAGCACTTTACCACGTCAATACGACCTTCTTGTTTTGAAAAGAGGTTTTAAATTTGAATGAATAATTTAGTTTTATTGCTTCTTTTACATAAAACGCCCAGAAATGTCTCTCTTTAAAAGTGGGGCTGATGCTATTTGTCATGGAATTCAAGAATAAATGAGATAAAAAGTAGTACTGTGTCTACCATGATAAATCAGCTGTCAGATGAAAACCTAAGCACAGAACGTTTTGTGATTTCATGTTATTTAGGTTTGATAACTTCGTGTCATTTAAATAATCAACGCGAAAATAAGCAATCTTCAAAATTCGTTATTACTATTAAGCACCTCCTTGCACGCTATCAGATATATGTGCATTCAGTCGACAAAATAAACAAATCTTCAAATTTTCTGCTTAAGTATTCGTGTAATCGTGTGGTAGTTTGTCTTGTTGGTTTAGATTTTGCTTACCCTGCATTTAACAAAAATGGTTTCTATCAGTGTCGGTTTTTTTTACCAATGCAATCTTCCATGCCAAAGAAAATTTGAATCGTGTCATTGTGTGAATCTATTTGTGATATTATTGGTCCCAATTAAAATAAGTTACACTTGTATTCATCTCATTTTCATTTCTTATAAACTAAGTTTGCTTTGCTTAAAAATGAAGGCGTTAAACTTCAGTATATTTGTCGAATTTTGTTCTGTCATCATCCCTTTTTGTATATTATCTTAGAGGTAAGTGTTAAGGTGGACGACACCCCCCACCCCACCCCCACCCCCAACTCAAACAAGCAAATTAAACATGGCATGGCCTACGTTTATAACCGGCAGTCGGCGTAGTTTACATCGCTGCAGTTGCATGGTGATATTGTAAATACCTAAGTGTATCTGATAATTTACTTTAATCGTAGTTGAATTAATTTATGGTTGCTATTATTAGCACCGGGACTTATCGCTGAAATCATCGTTATTGGGGCAAGGTTGGCACGGGAAGTTTATATTTTGAAAGTAACGCTGCTGACATTGCCCCATTCAATGTTACGACCTCAAGTTCGTAGATTTAACAAAGGATGGTAGCCTTGAAATAAAGAGAGTAGCCATTCAAGTCGATTTATACAACGTGCCATGTCTGATATGTCAGATATGAATCTTCTCTAAGCAAAACTCATACATACATACATACATACATACATACATACATACATACATACATACATACATACATACATACATACATACATACATACATACATACATACATACATACATACATACATACATACATACATACATACATACATACATACATACATACATACATACACAGAGCGAGGATCCTCATTTGGTCTGATGTTTGGAAAGCTTACTAACGTTCCTTTAAACGAATGATCTTGCGCACGCGCACAATCGTAGCTCAATATCTAGAGGAATAAACACTCATTTCTAATATAAGAGAATTATGAATTGGAATCTTGCATTTAGTTGAATAAATACATTACACAAGAAATAAGAACTTATCTTATATGTGTTTTCCGTCAATAGAAATGCAAGTTCTTAAGCTCTATGTTCATTAAAATTCATTCGAAGCTTTTTTATACGCCTTTTTTTACATTATTCAAAGCGAAATCATTTGACAGCGAGGTCTCGTACAGTGTAGTCAAATAAAACACTAATTGGAGACCCGTGCGTGAAGGAATTCAATTTTTGCGAGATTAAATCGTACGGTCCATACCCTAGTTCAAAGTATCTCACGTTAAATGTCAGCGTGTTTCACAGAGATAAATAAGTGTGAATTCCTTGATTAATGAAGGAAAAAATGCTTAGCATTAAAAAGTAATTGATTGTCATAGGGGTTATTTAGAGATCAAGTACACCTTTGAAAGGTACAGCTCTTTTCCATCAGTGGTGAAATTGACGTTCGAGATAGGTAAATGAAAACTTCTTCAATTAATTCGCTACAGACGAACATTTGAATGTATATTGCATCAAGATGTGCTTGATATTATGGCACTATTAATTAACACTCAGAACGTGTCCGACCTTCTCTCTAAATATCGACCATTCATCCATCCGTGGTAACCATTAAAATCAGTATTCGTCTATTACTGTCAAAAGCACGTTATTATTTTACTAGAAAATTTATGTTTGGCACATATTTCGTTAAAATTGGCTTGTTTTCTAGTAAAATTTAGAGTAGGATCTACACTGTCGTTGCATGGGGAAAGGCACTGGAACAAATATTCTCTCAATCAAACACATGTTAAAAATCTTGAACAAAATATATATACAATTTGTTTTATTTTAAAATTCCTGAATTCGATAAGCATGCTTGTGTGAGTCAGTAATTATTTCATTTAATTTTCCCTACTTAGGACAAATCTATATCAATATTGTTCACATCAAACGACACGCTTCCTGTCCCTCGAGAGGGGTCAATTATAGACGGAAATTGTTATTTAAGCAGTAGGTTGTTGGGTATAAATATATTCCTAATCAAAGCTAATTGACGTAATATAAAAACAGTTCAAAGCAATTTTGCGACTTTTCTTGAAAATAGATTACCTTTCAGTATTTTAGAGTATCATTATAACGTTATATATATATATATATATATATATATATATATATATATATATATATATGTATATGTATATATATACATATATATATATACATATATACATATACATATATATATATACATATATATATATATATATATATATATATATATATATATATATATATATATATATATATATATATATATATATATATATATATATATATATGTGTGTGTATGGTGGTTGCATGGGTGAGTTTGTCCGAAGAGACTTTTCTACTGCCATGATATTTACATCATGTTACTTCAGGTCTTTCAATTTCTACGATATTCTCTCATCAGATGATCATTATATATATATATATATATATATATATATATATATATATATATATATATATATATATATATATATATATATATATATATATATATATATATATATATATATATATATATATATATATATGACCAAAACAAAGCATGAAACCTTTGGGATAAGGACAATTTAGAATACACATAATGACATATAGAAAGACTGATAAAGAGGCAGACAGACAGACCAACCATAAGCTAATAGATAAGATAAAAATAAATATAAATATATTATCTGATATTACTAACGAAATACATGTTCGGGCATACATTATATCGATGATGTAGAATACTTGTTTGCCATATGCAGAGTTGTTTACTTTTAAACTTGACTCTGGATTCTACAGGGGATGAACATACACGTGTACAAAATTATCGACAAAATAATATATTTGATTTACTTTATATGTGTAAGTTACGTAATAATTTCGTCTTTGAAAAGCAACTAAAGTCATTTACTTACCATTTCTAAATTCCCCAATGGTCTCGTCGATTAGTGGATGTTCTAACAATGCACTGCAGAAAGCTATTCTGACGGTTCGCCGTCTCGCCTGTTTAAATTAACTGTACAAAGTTTAAACAACACAAATATGTGAAAGGTAAAATTACCTGTCAGGTAAGTTTATCCACCTGCATAGAGGTACTGTAGATCAATGAGATAGCTGAATCTCTAGGTAATCAATTTTTCCAAACACATATTTTACATTCTTGAAGTCTCGACAAAATCTGAAGGTCACGTGTTACAAACAATTTGTCGAACATATTTGCAGGCATACTCACACACACACAGACACATGGGAACGTGCTGTCATACTTGTCATAATGATTGCGATCTAGCCAAATAATTTATTTAAGACTTTATTTTGAAGTTTATTCAATTTTGCCTCCGACAATCGTCCGCAAGGGTGTTTGCCCACTTTTGTCTCTTATTAACCTCACTGTACATGACATATATATGCACTAATATTGGAGAGAGAGAGAGAGAGAGAGAGAGAGAGAGAGAGAGAGAGAGAGAGAGAGAGAGAGAGAGAGAGAGAGAGAGAGAGAGAGAGAGAGAGAGAGAGAGAGAGAGAGAGAGAGGCGTGCTTTGAGCCCACTTGTGGCATATTTGACCTATAATTGCGCCTGTTATTCTTACAATTTCGAGTGATGTTAGAAACGAAAGCTGATCACGTAACTAATAAGAAAAGATCAATTAAAACTTTTCCCATGAAAACTTGCATATAATTATGCTCGTTTACTTTTGAAGTCAGTCATTTAGATCAATGAAGGATCAATAAAAATATCATTTGACAGATACCTCACCAGTATGTTACCCATAATAATTTCTTCTCCATTAACTTTGGAGAATACGACAAAGACCGTATGATAATTTTCATCGGAAAGGTATGTTTATTAATAAAGGTAGGAAAGAAAGGAAACTTATTTTTAAAGTCGCATCTTTTGCCAAACAAAACCCACTAGAGAGGCTTCCAAGCATAACTAACCATAGTTTTTAAATTATGCATTTGTAGACTGGGAATAATTTTCTCTGGGCGTATGAGGTGCTGAGGACTAAGTAATTCAACTGCATAACAGACTAAGGGAGATAATGACGTATTGCTTAAAAACAAACAGTGACACCCTTATTAGCAAACACTATCTTTAAATAAATGCTGATCAGGAGTTGGGGACACACACACACACACACACACACACACACACACACACACACACACACACACACACACACCAGTGGAGATTTCTTGGAAGATTGCCATGAAACTACAGACACACACGCGCTCTCATGCACGCACGCACGCATGCATCCCATGGTATAATTGATCCAAATGAAAATTGTACAGATCGTGACATCTAATATGGCTGCCACGGCGGACATCGTGAAACTTGTTAACTCTACTGCTCCTGCATGGATGGTCATATCAATATGATGTTTTCGTTGAAAGACTTCTAAAGAGATCTAGCTGGTTTCAAAATGAAAATCATCAATATCTGACTCCCATTATAGTCGCGGCCGTCTTGAGACTCTTGCTATTCGTCTTCCTCCTAAACCGATTGCCATAGCAACATGGTGTATTCACTTAAGGATGTATTGTCATGTCTAGCGCTGGGATTAAATGAAAATGGCGTTGATCTGACAGCAAATATGGCCGCCACAGCAGCTATCTCGAAGATCTTGTTTTCGCTACTCTTCCAGAACCGAAAGCTATATTGCATCCAGTTTTCACAAAAAAAACTTCTGTGATGTCTAGTTTCTCTTATGAAAACAATGCCGATCTGATGTCAAATATGGATGTGGAAACTTCAATCTTGAAAATCTTGTTATCACTACTTCTACGGAATGGAAGTAATATTGGCATTTAATTTTCAACAGAAGACTTCTTATGATGTTAAATTACACTAAAATAAAAATGGTGCTTATCTGATATATTGCATGGCTACATTAGTTGTCAGCTTGACAATCAGGTTATCATTTTTCTTCTGAATAAATGTCCATACCAGCCAGGTGTCTTCATTAAAAGACTTCTTTATAATGTTTTGTTGACCCTAAATTAAAATGGTACTGATCTGATGTTCAGTATGTGGCCATCGTGAAAATCTTGTCATTGCAACAACTCTTGAAAGGAAATTTTTATTTTGACATGGCATTTTCATCGGAAGAGCTCATATGGCGTCGAGTTGGACCACCACTTTTGCTATCTTGAAAACACTGTTATCTCTATTCATCCAAATGGATGTCTATATCAACATGGCGTTTTCGACAATTCGCTTCTTTTGATACCATGTTGGTCCTAAACGAAATTGGCGCGAGTCATACGTCCACTATGGATGCCATGACGACTATCTTAAAAATCCTGTTGTCTCAAATTCCTTGAATGGATGATCATACTTAAAATGATGTTTTCATAGAAAGATGTCTAACGATGTTGACTTTGTCCTAAATAATAATGGTGTCAAGCTGATATCCAATGTGTGCAACACACTAGATAATTTGAATATCTTGAAGAATATGAGAGATGTTTGCAACACTCAGCAATTAAAAGGAAGAAACGGCATTTTTTTGAATTAATGGAAAGTGTTTGCACCCAAGATCGTCAGTCCGTTCGAACGATGTTTAATATTTATTTTACTATTTGCTAAAATAATTTTGTAAACTAGGTAATTTGTTGTTTTTTATACTTATTTGTTTTAGTTTTGAATTGTTTCTACAAGTATAGAGTTGATTTTAATTGCGTTAAGCAAAATTATTATCTATAATCTAGTTTTTGTAATATTTTAAAATATTTCTCATGTTTTAAAATTTCTTATATTTTACACTTCTGTAAATTTATATTTTACAATCAAATAATGCATAGTTACAAATTGTAAATTTAAACTTTTTTGTTATAAATCTTTTGCAGTGTTACCCTTATTACAATTTTTTAATTTGTTTTTAAATGTTTATCACATCCGTCTCCCTTATGCTGTCTGCTAATTTTCGGGTTAGTTTCTGGATTTTTATCTGTATTATCTTTAGTATCTGCCATTTTAATGAAATGGTATAGATGGTTAAGTTTCACTTAATTTTAGGCCAAATTTTAAACTTTAGTTTTACTTTAGTCTGGGGCATATTAATAACATTTTCACCGGGTTTGTTTTAGTCTCGTTCAATTTATGTATCAGTTTCGGAATTTTAGTACTCTTTTCAGTCTTAGTCATTTAAGCACCGATTTTGTTTTTTGGGGTGGGGTAAGCAGGGCATTCGATAAATTCTGCTTCCGAATTGCAGCATCACATTTAGTATTAGTCTAATGGTAGCCATGTTGGATATGTTGACACCACGAAATTAAAAAACATTCATACTTCACCTACATAACCTGGTCACATGAACACTCCTCGTTACGTCTATGAGGGCCCTATTATCTACCTTTATCAGTAGGTTAGTAAGGATGTATTGAATTGTCATCAAGTGTGTTGGATCCCCATAGGGCATACAGTGTGAGACTGGCATTAGCCCCAGTACCAGTATAATGTTGGTATATCCAATGCCAGACATAGTTATAAAAATCATCGACTGATATTACTATAATTTCTTAAATTATGCATTCGCTATAAAAAGATTGTTAACAAGAAAATTGTTTTTTAATGAATATGTTGATATGTTCTTTGCCTTCGTAGTTAGTAATTTCATTTTGTGTGTACATAGGAGACCCTATTAAGTTATAATCAACGCGAAATAGTTTTTATACTATTATCATCAAAATAAAATAAAAACTGACAAAATATTTCCTTAACTTGTGAAATATCATCAATGCTATAGGACGTTACATTAAAGGAGTCCATCCGAATTACATGTTTTACGAAATACAAATATGTGATATGGACAGGTCAAACGCATCATAGTGTCGTACAATGAATTTGGCGACGGAACATAAATAGCTTCAAAATAAACATCTTCATTTGTGTGCTCACTTTAAGCGGCAAAAATATACCTGGACTCAAAACTGAAATTTAATACAGAAATGTTATTCTTCACAAAGGCACATCTCTCACAGCTCTTGCAGGATATCGTACAACTGTCAAACATCAGCTGCATCAAAATTGTCAAGTTGTGTTTCAGAAACAACACAAATTTCATAGGTTTGTATCATCTGACGAAATGAAGACTGAAGATTTTACCATTGGGACCATTCATATATAAAGATTAAAATAAACCTTAGTTAAACTTGAGAGTCATTTTCATTGACTTTTTATGACACTTGTTTACGATTATCACTGCCGTTACTGTTTGAACATTCAGTGAACTCCTTCTCTGCGTTCGAATCAGGACACGTCTGTGTTAAAAGCAGGATTTCACGCCGAATAATCTTATTGAATTCAATAGATATTATCTTCAATGCCACATTATTTTTTATTAGCTGTTTTAAATTTATTAAAAAAGATCAGAATATTAATGCGCTGTACAACAATTTTTTTTTATTTGTGAACAATGTTAGTGCATCCCTCAAAATGTACTTCCCATGCACATCAACACACTTTCTCGGTTTGGATCTCCAATTATTACACTACTTTTAATACACATTTTGGTATGTTGTGTATATACTTGATAACTAAACTTCTAATCGCAAAGCGGTTTATAAATCATCATCACTTGTGGGAACCTTTGGTAACGAGGTTACGCACAATATCGCATGGAGCTAAATCAGGATTGTATGGATGGATGAATGTGCCATCGTTTGGCTGCTGTGTTCCTTCAGGGAGTCTGTCATGACGACAGATAGATGGCAATCTTGGGTACTGGACGTCAGTAGTGTTGTACAAGTTTTGATAACACATTTTGGAGGCATTATAACGCCCAGTGACAATAAAAGAGTCAAATACTGACACCTGCATGACCGGGCCTTTTACATCGAAAAAAGTGTATATACGTCTAATCACAGTCGTTCTGCTTCCAGCGACTAGCGGTCTTAACACGTTTACCCCAATCCAAACTGTATTCATTACTATGGAGTCGGATTCAATAAATTAAACCCATGCTTCATCACCTGTGATACAATAAATCCATGCTTCATCATTTGTAATTCAATCGCCTCTGGTCAGTCATTTATTATTGGGCGAGTTTGGTGATTTCAAGACGTGGATGTTTTTTATCAGCCGTGATCAAATGCGTAATCCATCTTATACAAATCATAGTCCATTTCAAACCGGATTTAACCGAGTTGCTCCGTAATTATCCGAAAAACCTCCAGAGTAACTTTATACTCCAGCGAATCAAACGATGGTGGGCACATGTACATAACAAAATGGCGTACATTGTTGTTTAGAAGTATCAGATTAAAACAAATTAGGAAATGCCCGCTACCGGCCCGCTAAATGCCCAGGAAATATGCAGCTTTACCGTCGAAAAATATTCCAGGTTTATTTTACTGCGTATTAATACGATAAATTCCTTATATTGGTAAACGAAACTCGATTTATGTAATATGGTGTTACGGTCAAAACAAAGGATTAAATTTTTAACACCGACACCGTTTCCATACTTGCATGTACATGTCCAGATGTAAACAGCTCATAGCTACTCTCTCGTATAGCTTTAAAATCCATCCTGGTTTTCAGAAAATAAGACAGGATGGTTCCAATATTAAATTTCGTCAATATCTGGCATCATCGCTGTTGAATAGGCATTTTTCACCTCGATAAACGATGCTGAAGTAGTTGGAACAGTTGAAGCTAATGCTGATGCGCCCGTCTTGTTTTGACCAGCAGCTATCGATTGGATAATGCGGTCCGCTGACCACCCGCCATATGATCAAAATTCCAAGCAAATTACGAAGTTCGCCGAAGTTTCCATGAAATGGTCTATTCTGACTTCTAAATGATTCTTCATTATATTAAAAAAGAGTTGCTGCTTTAATGGAATATCTTCCAATGTATCGGGCGTCATTATCGCTTGTTCCCTTTAGAGCAGCCACTCCCCGCTCACCAGTTGCAGACAAGTCTTCTAGAACGTGGATCAGATTCCAAGAATTCTACACCATCTGTAAATCGATAAAATGAGTTCAAAATTGTAGGATGTGACAAGAAATTACATTCATAAACTTTATCCAAGACTACCTTTATTCCAGTCGGAAAGCACCCAAACAGCTCTCAGAATGTACCGAATGCCCTTTGACAGGTAACGGAATTGTTCTCCCACTTCTACAATTTTACATGGCTGTCATTTACCAATGTTCTGTCACATGCACATATATGTATGTGTCCTTTATACTGTACGTGCACCTGCAGATCTTTTAATAGAACGGTTTGCTGTTTGTCGATCAGCATTTTAAAAAGTGCAGGTTCAAAGAAATTAAAAAGAAAAAATTATTCAGAACTTTTCAAATAATTCTCGTATAGACGGACAGCTTTGTGTCTGGATGCCGTCTGCTCCGTCCTATCCCCTAACCCTGGTTTTAGCTGATTGGGGCTCCCGGTCTGTCTACAGCAACGGATAGTTCTATGACAATCTAGAAATATGTCTTTAAAGGCATTTTTGTCACCTACTAACTTGACCCGGGATACCTTTCTCATTTCATAAAATAGATTTCTAGGCTTCTGTGACGTCTCGTGGGTAATCGCGAATAATACCGAATTGGGGAACTTTTCGATTCTGGTGCGTTGGACAACATGCAGACAGCATCTTCTAACCTATGATTGCCTATGTTGAGCTAGCTGACTGTTAAAGTTTGGTTTTCTCTCTGTACGGTGAGTCGTGTATTTAAAGATCCGAATAGTTCAAGACTAGGTCTCCTGACCAGGAAATCAGGCACCAAAATCCAAACAGTCCTCATTCGTAATCTCTATATTACCCAGAATATAATATTGTTACACATCTATCGCACTTCAAGATTTACACACTTGTAGTTAAGTTTTTCAGATTCTGTCAGAGTTAATGTAGATCAGGTCAGTGATTGCACGGGCTTTTGATATATGATAATGAAATGTTTTCGCTGACACTGGAAAATTTAAAAATAAATACGATTAGTTCTATTTTATCATCAGTAACATAAATCCTATATTATTCAAGAGACTGCTATATCTAGCAGAAACATTAATTTTTTCGCATCCCTCTCCTTGAACTTGTGACTATTCTCTTGAGTTTCTGCACACGGCATGGTGATTTCCATAATCATTTTGTTCTCCATTGAAGTGCACCTTTCCTTCAACAATCATATATCATCCACAGACGAGAAAATTCTTTCCATTCCTGTAATCTGAATAGCCAAAACATAAAGTTATACCTTCAAGAATTAGAAAACAATGCCGACTCGTGTGTCTAAAGGTAATGGCTCGGTTTTTAAGAATTCGAGCAGACGACATCATGGTATGATGCTCGTCTGACATCTTAGAGGATACGTGCCATGATCATGGACATGCATCGAACAGTTTGTACTGCACACACTTTATACATTCAATTTTCAATTACTTCATTAGCTTTCAACCAATTCGGGTTAAAATATATCAAAGTGTATTGAAGGCATCTCTCTTATTCATTATGGGTAACACTTTATGGATAATCAAATTGTTTTCAGAGAAAATGCGACTTAAAAAGCATCAGTGATCATATGGGTTTTGACGATTCGTTTATAAATTGCACCCCACACCACCCCACACCCCGGCTTGCCATGCGCCTGTCAACCAACGTTTGTGTCACAGATATTTCAATGACCCGCTGATGAACGATCCATTTTCCGATGAAGAAAAATTTAATCGCCCAGGTGGATGTGAATGTGTAGCAAATTGATGTCCAGAGGGGCAACTATTCGACTTCAACTTTAACAGAATATATTACTTAACATCTTTCTTTCATGAAATGCCACCATGTACTTTAAAGTCAATCTGCCAGTTATCATGAAAATCGTCGATTTTAAAGCAATATTTGTAACAATGTTAAGATGGGGCTTTTCTTCTGCGAGGTTAGTTTATGTACGTAAATAAACCCGTTAATAGTTGATAAAAATGACATATGATAAATTCTTCATTTAGGTGGGTTTGACAGAAGTATGAATCATGATGTTATCTATAATTGAATTCGCTCTTTAATTTTTGCCATCAATCTTATTCGAATGTCATGAATGTGCGAGTCAGCGATTAATTAACCTTAAGTAGAGTTGGTGACTTGATAATAGGGTAAGGTGAAGTACCGTGTATAGTGGGACATTCGTATCAAATCAGCCATAACAACAAAGCATGATGAAAATAACAACGAACACCTGTACTTTGTCCTTACATAGAAATAAAATTGAGCTGCTTTTATATATCATCCAATTAATTATTCTACCGTAAAATCTCGACACCTAAAAAACTATTTACTCGAATAATCGGTATCAGTCGAATGACAAACTCAATCCTAAAGTCTTCTCTTATGTACAGTTCCCTAAAACTCGAAATGAATGAAAGCATGAGCAACATGTCTGGCCCACAAAACAAAAGATTTTTGAAGTTCCTCATGATTTATTATTAGAGCGAAATACTTTCAATTTTGACTTTAATTAATTCATGAAAGTTACAAATATCATAATAAATGGTACCGTTGTAAAAGCTAAAGATTGTAACCTTAAATTACAAAACAAGAGACCGAAGTAGGCTTGATAACTTAACCGTACACTAAGTAGACGAATTAGCTTTGATATGATACAACCTTATGTTCATTATCTCTCAACCATTACTCAATCTGTATTTCAGCTGTTCTAGAGTTTAATATTATTTTCAAAGATAAGGAAATAATTAATGTGCATAGGTCACACTTATAATGATACTATTTGAAAATCTTAATGACAAACTTTTTAACTATGTTTTCTTAAAACTGGATGAGAAACAAAGTCCCATGAGACTAACAAGTTCCACCAATCATTTACAAGGTTACATTATTAATGTATCCATATCCACCAATCATCTACAAGGTTGCCTTATTAATATATTCATACCCACCAATCATTTACAATGTTGCCTTTTTAATATATATCCATATCCACCAATTATCTACAAGGTTTTCTTATTAATATATCCATATCCACCAATTATCTACAAGGTTGCCTTATTAATATTTCCATATCCAACAATCATCTACAAGGATGCCTTATTATTATTTCTATATCCAACAATTATCTACAAGGTTTCCTTATTAAACTGTCAGCATCCACCATTTAGCTGCAAGATTACCTTATTAATATGTCATGATCCACCAAGCATTCGTAAAGTTACCTTTTTAGAATGCCCGGTTCCAGCAATCATCTGCAAGGTTACCTTATTAATATGTCTCGATCTCACTTATTACAGAATCAACAGAAGACAATGACGATACAGTCTTTCTTTCTAACACCAATTGGAAACAAAATCGTATCGAAATTTGGTCCCCAATTTGGTAGCAAGCTCAAGCAATGACACGGTTTGAGTGCGAACGACCAGAAGGGTTTCTAGTGAAAGGTTTTTTTGGAGCCAGTTGGCCTGTGAGATGAGTTAAAGTTAGATGGCTAATAGTATACCCCTGAGACGAGTTAAAGTTAGATGGCTAATAGTATGCCTTTGAGACGAGTTAGTGTTAGATGGCTAATAATATGCCTTTGAGGCGAGTTAGTGTTAGATGGCTAATAGTATGACCTTGAGACGAGTTAGAGTTAGATGGCTAATATTATGCCTTTGAGACGAGTTAGTGTTAGATGACTAATAGTATGCCTTTGAGACGAGTTAGAGTTAGATGGCTAATAGTATGCCCTTGAGATGAGTTAGAGTTAGATGGATAATAGTATACACATTGGATGAGTTAGAGTTAGATGGCTAATAGTATGCCCTTGAGATGAGTTAGAGTTAGATGGCTAATAGTATGCTCTTGAGAAGAGTTAAAGTTAGGTTTCTAATAGTATGAGATGAGTTAAAGTTAGATGGCTGATGGCATGCCCTTGAGACGAGTTAGAGTTAGACGGCTAATAGTATGCTCTTGAGATGAGTTAGATAATATTATGCATTTGATATAAATTGGAGTTAGATGGTTAATAGTATGTTCTTGAGATGCTTGAAATACATGTTCGTCTGGTGGCGTCAATCCTTGGGCCATGAGCATTGGTTCCATCTCAAAGACCCACCAATCAACCGATATACCTAAATCTATTCCAGAATCTTATAAAAGTTTATTACAAAATAAGAGAAGCTTTTCATAATCAAATTCATACAACATATTGTTGAGATAAGAATATTTATCACGTTTGAGTAAACGATAATTAGAGAAATAGATACGACAGACTGTTGACAGTATCAGGAAATTAGAGGGATGAGTACACCATTCATAAGTGTTGATCTTGCTGAGAGTCATTTTCAGTCGAGATCTTGAAGATACAAGCATTCGTTTCAAAGTTTGTTTCAATCCCCATCAATAATACTGACTCCTGATCGCCCCATTAGAATCAATGTTTCGTGCATTATCAAATTCGTCCCATATATTGAAGATCCTGGCCCATTTACCAAGTTTGATCAAACCCGGATCAGAAATGCTGGTTCTAAAACATCAAGAAGTTCACCTATTAGGTGCATGATTGACTTGTGAATATCACTGGTTTTAGTTCCTTATAAATGTCGCCGGAGATCTTGATGTTTAAGCTTATATTTCAAGTTTCATTAAAATCAGACCGGAAATATTGCCTCCAGAAAAGTAATAAGATCAGCCAATCAGATACAAGGTTAATATGGATGGATCTCGCTCATTATCAAACTCTTCCAAGATCATTATAATATGAACCAATATTGCAAATTTGATACGCGGTAGGCAAGTTGGTAGAGGGTCGGACTCGTAGTGAAAGGTTTGCAATGTCAATGCCAACCAGTGCCAGCCAAGACGGGTTGCCCGTGCATGCCATTGGAAATGGTACCTCGCTCACATGTTACCCCATATTGGCTGACTTTTTGTGTCATTGGGAAGGGTGATTAGCGCAAATGCCAGCCCATATCGGTTGACTGTGTGTGTCTTTGGGAAAGACAGTTAGCATGCCAGCCCAGGACACGTGTGTGTCCTTTAGAAGGGTACTTAGTTATTATTTCCTTGGCATGATATAAAATATAACGGACTCTTCAAAACTTAACAATCGATCCAGAAATAGGTTCATAGAGTGGTCTAGATGAGCTAGTGAATCAACGAGGCAATAAAGTAGTATGTTGAGGCTTCTCTCGATATATGGTGAAAATGTTACGATTCCTCTCAAGGTCACAGTGACGTTTTCAACATTGGATTAACAATAAATTGTTTACATGAAATGGTCGAGAGAATGGAAAGGGGTCCAATCGAAAAAAAAAAACAAACATTTGAACACATGCATGACCAGAGCATCACATGTTAAAACGTATATATTTGAACCTGATCTATAAATACAAATAAGCAGGAATTTTATCTATGCACACATATAGACCAGAACCTCATCTTCATCATTGAGCACATTTAGAACAGAACCTCTTCTTTGAACACATATAAACCAGAACATCATCTTTGAAAACATATACACCATAATCTCATCTTTGAATATATACAGATCAGAACTTCAACCATGAACGCGTACAAACCAGAACCTCACCTATGAACACATATAGACCAGAGCCTCATATCTGAACAATCATAGATCCGAACCTCATGCTTGAACACATACGAATACGAACCTCGTCTTTGAACACACACATACCAGAACCTCATCTCCTAACACATAGATAACATCATATATGAACACATATATACCAAAACGACATTTATGAACACAAATTAGAACCTCATTTTTCAACATGTACAGATCAGAACACATATGGACCAGAACGGCATCTATGAAAACGCATAGATCAGAACCTCATCTCTAAACACATATGGATCAGAACCTCATCTCTGAACACATATGGATCAGAAACTAAACTTTGAACATATATAGAAAGAAATTTAACTTTGAACATATATGGAAAGAAAACAACAGATTTGAACCTTTGCTTTGAACAAATATAAACCATAATCTTTGCTTTAAACACACACACACATACATACATACATATATATATATATATATATATATATATATATATATATATATATATATATATATATATATATATATATATATATATATATATATATATATATATATATATATATATATATAACAACCTCATATTTGAATGCATAGAGATCAGAACATCATATTTTGAAGGAATATAAACCAGAACCTCATCCCTGAACACATATAGAACAGAACCTCATCCCTGTAAATCATATAGAGCAGAATCTCATCTTTAAACACATCGACCAGAACATTATCTTTGAATAAATATAGACCAGAACCTCATATTTTGAGCATATATAGACTAGAACCTCATCCCTGAACACACATAGATCAAAACCTCATCTTTCAACACATATAGATCAGAACCTCATCTTTGAACACATAAAGATAAAGACATCATCTTTGAACATATGTAGACCAGAATCCCATGAACATGTATAGATCAGAACCTCATATTTGAACACATGTAGACTAGAACCTCATCCCTAAACACACATATATCAGAACCTCATCGTTCAACATATATAGACCACAGCCTCATCTTTAAACATATATTGACCAAAATATCGTCTTTGAATAGATCAAAACCTCGTCTTCAAACATATCTAGACCAGAACCTATATTCGAACATATACTGACCCTAACCTCAATAAATAATTTTAATGCATCATATAATTTTCTGGAATAAAATAGGGGTTTTTTGTATTATTGTCAATGGAGTGTTATTTAAAGAATATAACTAAATTTCAATTTTGAAATTGCTTTTTGTTGTAGAAACAGCAAGTATAACGAAGTGGTGAGTAGAGTATAACGAAGTGGTGGATAGGGATAAAAAAGAGGTGAGTAGGGGATAACGAAGTAGTGGGTTATGGGTAACGAAGTGGTGAGTAGAGTATAACGAAGTGGTGAGTAGGGGATAATGAAGTGGTGGGTAGGTAATAACGAAGTGGTGAGTGGGGATAAGGAAGTGGTGGGTAGGGGATAACGAAGTGGTGGGTAGGGGAGAAACTAAATATTAAACTAGCTCTCAAGGTTTAATGATTTTTGTCAGTACACGTATGAGGAAAAAGAGAAAGAAAGAAACAAAACTTTCTTTTTTGGTCTTGTGCACTGTCTTTCATCATAGTTTTCATGATAGTCTGTCCTGTGCTGGATTCAGCTTGTCCTAATATCTTTAAATTTCCAATTATTTGCCTCTTTCTTATTATTATTATTATTATTATTATTATTATTATTATTATTATTATTATTATTATTATTATTATTTAAATCGAATAAGGTACCATTTTGTTTCGTTGTTCTGTTTGTTCTCTTAATTTTTGAATGGATGCGATTATAATTTTTGGGACCTTAAGTTAGGAGAGGTAAAGAGGATACGTTTACCTTGACATGCGGGGAATACAGTATAGGTGGTATTACAGTAGAAATTCTATTTATGTCGGCGTGCTGAAAGTGCATAATTTATGTTGCAAAATCAGTTTAAACTCTTCAAATAAAAATATAAATCAATGTATGGATATTTCAATAGGATTGAATGCGAAACCTATTTCAAGGGAGAGTAATCCCGATAAATTTTCTAAGACGTACAGAGTTCTTCCAAAAGACATAAGATTACTTCCCTTGTATTGTAATTACCAAATTCCATTTTGCTGTTGTACCGGACAATTTCATAATTTGTCTGTCCTAGTGGCATGCCACCAGTGTAGACGTTTCGATAAAGTATGAATTGTGTGTAATGTATGAAGACGTTTCGATAAAGTATGAAATTTGTGAAGATGCTTCGATAAAGTTTGAATGGTGTGTAATATGTGAAGACGTTTCGATAAAGTTTGAAAAGTATATGACGTGTGTAGAAATTTCAATAAAGTATGAAACGGAAATTTTGTTTTTTGTTTAATTTTACGAAAATCAAATTTTGATTACAACTTTTTTCACAGCATCCAGCCATCATACATAGGTATTGAGCAATTATCGCTAATGTAGAAATGTAATTTTAATATAGTATAGAAACGTAACTATAATGTAGAAATGTAATTTTAATACAATAATAATGAAAACATAACAACTATTTATAAAACTGCAAATGATGCTTATTTCCAAATGCAATGTTAATATGGGAAACTTTCTTATTTAAAAATACTGATATATTAGAAAATGAAACCACAATATATGAACCAACATAATTACGAATTATTAAAAATACATCATGTAATTCCAACCACATAGAAAATTAAACAAAAATGTATATTTATGATATAAATTTAAATTTAATGCAATATAAGGACAGTCTAAAGTCAAAATTATGTAATAAGTCAGTAGAAAGTCAAAATCATGCAAATATAAAAGGACTAGTCAAAATGGTGCAATATAACGACAGAGTGAAGTTAAAATGATGGAATATAAAGACAGAATAAAGTCAGAATGATTCAATATGAAGATAGACTAAAGCCGAAATGATGCAATAGAATCACAATCTAATGTCAAAATGATGCAATAGAATCACAATCTAATGTCTAAATGATGCAATAGAAATACAGTCTAGAATCAAAATGATGCAATATAAATGCAGATTTTACAGTCAAAAGGATGCAATGGAAAGGCGAAGTTTAAAGTCCAAGTGATGCGATACAAAGGCACCTTAGTCATAATGATTCAATAGAAAGACAGCCTACAGTTGAAATGGTGCATTCGAAAAGGAATGTTTATTGTCAAAATGATATAACAGGAAGGCAATAGTCTAAAGTCAAAATGATGCAATAGAATCACAATCTAATGTCAAAATGATGCAATAGAATCACAATCTAATGTCAAAATGATGCAATAGAATCACAATCTAATGTCAAAATGATGCAATAGAATCACAATCTAATGTCAAAATGATGCAATAGAATCACAATCTAATGTCAAAATGATGCAATAGAATCACAATCTAAAGTCAGAATGATGCAAAAGAATCACATTCTAATGTCAAAATGATACAATAGAATCACAATCTAATGTCAAAATGATGCAATAGAATCACAATCTAATGTCAAAATGATGCAATAGAATCACAACCTAATGTCAAAATGATGCAATAAAATCACAATCTAATGTCAAAATGATGCAATAGAATCACAATCTAATGTCAAAATGATGCAATAGAATCACAATCTAATGTCAAAATGATGCAATAGAATCACAATCTAATGTCAAAATGATGCAATAGAATCACAATCTAATGTCAAAAGGATGCAATAGAATCACAATCTAATGTCAAAATGATGCAATAGAATCACAATCTAATGTCAAAATGATGCAATAGAATCACAATCTAATGTCGAAATGATGCAATAGAATCACAAGGTAATGTCAAAATGATGCAATAGAATCACAATCTAATGTCAAAATGATGCAATAGAATCACAATCTAAAGTCAAAATGATGCAAAAGAATCACAATCTAATGTCAAAATGATGCAATAGAATCACAATCTAATGTCAAAATGATGCAATAGAATCACAATCTAATGTCAAAATGATGCAATAGAAATGCAACATCTAAATTCAAAATGATGAATTAGAAAGGCAAAGTTTACAGTCAAAATGATGCAATAGAAATGGTCTAAAATCACAATGATGCAATAGAAATGGTCTAAAATCACAATATGCATTATAAATGGTCTAAAATCACAATGATACAATAGAAATGGTCTAAAATCACTATGATGCAATAGAAATGGTCAAAAATCACAATGATGCAATAGAAATGGTCAAAAATCACAATGATGCAATAGAAATGGTCTAAAATCACAATATGCATTATAAATGGTCTAAAATCACAATGATACAATAGAAATGGTCTAAAATCACAATGTTGCAATAGAAATGGTCTAAAATCTCAATGATGCAATAGAAAGGCAAAAGCCGAAAGTTAAAATGATGCAATAGGAAGGCGAAGTCTAAAGTCAAAGGCAAAGTTTAAAATCAAATGGAGAGAATTAATTTTGTAAAATTTTGTCAGAAATAGTGATGATCAGATATAGAAATTTGTGCTTTATAGCCTGTTTTGATGAAGTTGAAAAGCTAAATATATCAAGTATAATACTAAAATGTTGCTGAAAAAATCTCAAAATCCACCAAGGCTGTCTTTTTAATTTGATGTCTTATACAAAACTTGGTTTCATTTCGTTAAGTCCTTCAACAGTTACTGAGATTAAATAAAACTGCAACTGAGAACAAAGTTTCAATTAACATAACTCATTAAATTTCTTTCGAAAAAATGTGAAGAGTGAACTTATCGCAGGTCATCTTAAGATGAAAAAATAGAAAATTTGGTTTAAATCCAAGAGTCTTTCAAAAGGAGAAACACAAACACACACAATTATGATGCAAATAGAAGGGCCATGTTTAAAGTCAAATAAAGACTATAACTGCTGGAAATTTTGTTGAAATTTTTTTTCATCACACTTGGTCTTTTAAATGTATAACCTCATAAATTTTTTTATATTGAATGCATTGTACTGAGCAGAAATGAAATCATAATGCAAATGAATGGACAAAGTCAAACAGGGACCATAAACCTGTACAATTTTGTTATAAAATACCAAATATTAAACCTCATTTAGCTCTTAATGTAAATGCTTCAAACGGTGAAACAAAGCTACAATGTATCATGATGGACATGTTCCCTCCTCATCAGATACAAGTCAAGAAATCATTTCAGCTTGTAACTAAATTGTTGTTGTTCGTCCGTCGAGTCGACGAAGACCACTCTAGTCATCTGTGAGTTGGAGGGGCTGGTTCTGTTTTGTGTGTGCGCAGGTGGCTGATAAGGCCAATCCTTGCACGGAAGGTTCGGTTGCAGAATGGACACGTGATAAGTAGGACATCTCCAGGAGGATTGCTGGCACGTGCTTTTCTGACTTGCCTCTTTATCTCTACAGCTGCTATCCTGCTCGATTCGCACATATTGGAGCCTTTGTGCAGATAGGAACGTCAAGTGACTCGATCGCTAGCTGTTTTATCCCATGAATTAGGGTTTATGTTGAACGCTTTCAATGCATCTTTCAAATTGTCTTTGAAGCGTTTCTTCTGACCTCCGTGAAACTCTGTCCTTGCTGTAGCGCGCCATAGAAGAGTCTCTTAGGCAACCGGTGGTCTGACATGCGAACAACATGTCCCGCCCAGCGTAGCTGGGAATGCATCAGGATGATGTAAATGCTGGGAAGACCTGCTTTGGCTAGTACCTCGGTGTCTGGGACTTTGTCCTGCCATTTGATGTTGATTATTTTTCTGAGGCTTATGGTGTGAAAGTGGCGTTGATATACCGTCTACGTTGATATACCGTCAACTGCCCTGTATGCCTTTAGTTTGGTCGTGATGCTGATGCCTCTTCTATTCCATACATTCTCATACAATCTGTCAAAAGTTGCACTGGCTCTGGCAATGCGGAGGTTCACCTCGTCGTCAATGGTGACACTCTGTGAAACTGTGTTGCCAAGGTAGTTGAAGTGGTTCAGTACGTTTGGTTTGTGGCTGTTGACGGTGATGTTTGGTTCAGTATAGGGCTTTCCCGGGGCTGGCTGATGCAATACTTCAATCTTCTTAGCATTGACGGTGAGACCAAAGCTTGTGTGTGCAGGAACTGGAGAACTTGTCAACGCTGCATTGTAGGTCTGCTTCTGAGCCAGCATTGAGGGTGCAATCATCGGCAAATAATAACTCCTTGATGTTGTCTGTCATAACCTTGGTTTTCGCTTGTAGCCTCCTGGGGTTGAACAGTTTTCCATCTGTACGATACACTCACGGGCCATACACATCATTACAAAAGAAAAGAACAATGAAGGTGCATACATTTCAATGTTTTCTATGCATTTACAATAAAGGTGATGTAAATGATCTGAAGAGAAAAAAAAAACCCAAGAAGGTTTGAAGATAGTACACATTACGAACAGTTCTTCTTGATTTAGAATCTATGATCAATTTCTTGATAAACAAGTTCATCCGGTACAAGATTATACCTTCGTTTAACATTATAAGTCCTCGGAATGTATATTTGTGAACCAATATTTTACAATGCTATTAACTAACACAAATATTAATTAATTGTTAAGTAATTCATATTAAATACATACGCGTACTTACACATTACAATATATAAAAATGAGTTGTTTTCTATAAGAATCATTGTTCATATAATAGCTGTATAATTTCGATCAATATAGCACTCCATCACAATAAGAACCTTCATTATAACACCATGCTACTTTGGTAGTCATGGATCCAGTTTCATTATGCAGTGTTGAATTATATGCATTATAAAGTTCATTTTAAGCTGGTCTCATTATAATGCAGTATACTCTGTGGCACTCATTACAAACATTATAATGAGGGACTACTGAATACATCACACCCTTCATTACAGTGTTGTTTATATAATGCACTATGCTCTATGGTTACATGAATAATACTAAAATGAGCTCTCACTTCATTATAAGGTAGCCTCATTTTAAGTATTTATACTCTCTGTCTCCCATAGACAGTTATATAAGTATTTATACTCTATGATTCCCATGGACATTCATAACGAGAGTAATGTATCATATACTTCATTTTGATGTGGTATCAATGTATTGTAGTATACTCTATGGTATTCCATGGACAGTGTTATAATGAGGGTGTACTGTTTGTATATTGTACTTCATTACACGATAGTCTCACTATAAGGATGTATAACCTGTGGCCGCTATAGTGGTATAATGAGGGGATACAGTATTTTATTGCCAAGTAGATTCATTGTAAGCAAGTATCTTATATGACTTTCACGAACAGAGTTACAAGAGTATGGACTGAATGCACATATACATAAAATGCTCGTCACAACAGCAGTGTTGTGTGTGTGTGTGTGTGTGAGAGAGAGAGAGAGAGAGAGAGAGAGAGAGAGAGAGAGAGAGAGAGAGAGAGAGAGAGAGAGAGAGAGAGAGAGAGAGAGAGAGAGAGAGAGAGAGAGAGAGAGAGAGAGAGAGAGATTTTTATTGTTATGGTAGCTTTGCAATTTTCCATTTATATTGCTACGATGTATGCAGTGTGTCAGTTTATAGTAATGTCTAGCACTGGAGCATCATGGCACAACCATGTAGCATGATGTTCCACCCAGTCACATTATCCTGACACCAGGCCGACCAGTCCTAATAATAACCTTTTAATACTAATAAACCTTATAAATCTTTGTTTTGACTTGGCCGGGGCTTGAACCCGCGACCAAAATCAGTTAAATGACAACTTCAGGTAAGGCCAAAGAAAAGTGAGACAATACTGAATGTATTTTCAAAGTGATATCAAGACTTCAGCAAATCCAAGGAAGTGTAAGACAATATAGAATGTCTTTTCAAAGCGATGTCTTGACTTTAGAAAAGGCCAAAAAATAATGTGAGATATCGCCAAATTTATTTCAAGCTGACGTCATAACTTCACGCAAGCCAAGAAAGTAAGACAATACTGAATGTATTTTCAAAGTGATATCAAGACTTCAGCAAATCCAAGGAAGTGTAAGACAATATAGAATGTCTTTTCAAAGCGATGCCTTGACTTTAGAAATGGCCAAAAATAGTGTGAGATATCGCCAAATTTATTTCAAGCTGACGTCATGACTTCACGCAAGCCAAGAAAGTAAGACAATTCAGAATGTATTTTCAAAGTGATATCATGACTTTAGTTTAGGCTAAGGAATAGTATTAGATGATAAAGAGAGTATGGTCAAAGTTACTAGATTTATTCTACAGTTATGTCAAGTAATTAATATACCTTTAATCATTTGAAGTAGTAAACATTTCCAAATGAAATTTATTCTAAACATTTCGAATGATATAAAATCTTATTCATGAACTTATCTAGCAATTTTAATCTTTTAATTGCCATTAATGCTTGTAATACAACTCTGATTTTAAATAAAATGACAAACTTTGTATCTACCTGGATGTTTGTCTGCCAAAAATATGCCAATTGAGAAGTGTTTTGTATTTTTAATTTATATTGTTTGATTGGCTTTCGTTTATAATTGAGGATAAGGGTTTGGGACTACCTAATTAATTTTTTCTTTTCTTTTTGTAAACAACATATTACATAGCTAAACTTTGTCTATGATTGCAGATTATATATTAAGGTAATTCTTACCTGTAGGTATACATGTTTACCTGGATTCGGATTCAGGACATAGGTTTTCCCCTCTGGAAATCCTGGTCTACTTTATATTTAAAATGTTCTTACGAAATGTTTATTCACAGACATGATCTTGTTTATAACTTAGAATCCTGGTTTTCTTTTTGTATTGTAGGGTTATGTTAATGTTGTTTACATCAGAATTATTTATTCCTACTTTAACATCTGACTAGTGAATCAGTCTTTTAGTTGTGTTCAGGTTTAATTTGATTGGATTTATTTATTTAAATTATTCAACTAAGTTACAAAGTGTTCGTCAATACGTTATGACTAAACTGCTATATTAGGATCATTGTAAATTCATTTAGAGACATTCTGGATTATATCATTGTGATACATCAAGACTGTTTTCACATCAACACTACTCCAGGCTATTGGTAGATCAGCACATGCAAAATCGGAAAACATTTGGAACACCTCAGGAATTCATTTGGAATATTATTAGACATAATTTTAAGGCCTATCTGGGATTTAATTCACAAAAGGGTACATTTGTTTTAAAATTTTACTCGTTATTCTCGAAAAACAAATTACTTGCTTGCTGGTTTTCGGTCGTTTCTGTTGCTTGTTTCAAGACAACAAAGTTGTAACAGGAAGTAGCCAAGCCTCCATCTGAGACTCAGTCAAATTTATTTGACATGTATCTCAAAAAGAAAAGTATTTCCATATGCCAAGCTGGACTTCTAGGGTTAGACCTAGTTGCTTTATAACTGTCTAGATAAGCATTACTGCTTTAGTTTAATCTTCTTTTTTCATAGGAAATGCAGCTGTAAGAATAAAAAATTTCAACACAAGAAAAACAGATATGTAAATATGTCCACTTTGAAATATATATTAAATATACATGTCTCCATCTTACAAAAATATTACATTAAATATGTGACCAATGCAATGTCGACGGATGTGATATTTTTGAAGATACATACCAAAACAGATGGTGATTGATTAAAGGAAAAACTTATAAATGAAAAAAAAAATGAATTGCCTAAATGCAGGAAAACAAATAAATCACCTCTTTAGTGTCATAGCTCAGATTTTTTCATGAAACATTTAATAAACCACATGGATCATCTTTTGGTATGAAACGTTCATCCCAAATAATGCCCAACATCGCTCTGCTGGTGACAGTAATTTAAAACATGATAGAATTTAAGCCGGTATATGTAGATAAAATTACAGTATAGAGTTTTGTATTGCACTAACAATGTAACAAAAGATTACATTTGGTCTTCATGTATTGGTTATACTGAGATAAATATCAATACACGACAAGGATGATATATGATGGATGGATAGGTATGGTTCGAGGAACAAAAGAATACAATAAAGTGACCACACATTCAACATGGATATCATATACAATAGAAAAAAATGACACAATGTAGTTGGATGAAAATTATGTAATAGTAGAATAATGTAGCATACAAAACATGTGTGCTGAATAATCGTGTCTCATCCATATCTATTTTTAACCTTTTCCTCCCGTCATCGCAATCTCTGTATGTCTGACTCATATAACAATGAATTACAAAAACGGACAGTCTAAAGTAATGTTTGGCATTGTTTTTATAGAAAAATCTTTTATAATTTACTATTTTAGTAATAGTGGCCATTTTTAATGATGGATTAGTATCGTCAGTATGGATTAGTATCGTCAGTATGGATTAGTATTATCAATATGGATTAATATCATCACTCTGGATTAGTATCATCAGTATGGATTAGTATAGTCAGCATGGATTAGTATGGTCAGTATGGATTAGTATTATCAATATAGATTAATATCATCAGTATCAACAGTATATATTAGTATCGTCAGTATGGATTAGTATTATCAATATGAATTAATATCATCACTATGGATTAGTATCATCAGCATGGATTAGTATAGTCAGCATGGATTAGTATGGTCAGTATAGATTAGTATTTTCAATATAGATTAATATCATCAGTATTGTCAGTATGGATTAGTATCATCAGAATTGATTAGTATCGTCAGAATTGATTAGAATCGTCAGAATGGATTAGTATAGTCAGCATGGATTAGTATCGTCAGTATGGATTAGTATTATCAATATGGATTAACATCAGCGGTATGGATTAGTATCATCGGTACAGTCAGTATTGATTACTATCGTCAGAATGGATTAATATTGTCAGAATGGATTAGTATTCTCAGTATGGATTAGTATCGTCAGAATGAATTAGTATCGCCAGAATGAACTGGAATGATTTTATACCATGTTTGGATTGAAACTGATTCACTGGCTTTTGAGCAGTTAAAAAAAGGAAATGCTGATGGATAATGCACAACACTGCTGACCAATGGATGCCACATGCCTGATGCAGGACAGAACATATGTATCACTGCATTATGACCTATAGTAACTCTTTCTTTGCTACTACCTAGCAACTGTCACCAACCTACCATAAAGGTCCATTCTAAATGAATATAAAGCAACATTCCTTACCAGATATAATTTTCAGCAAGTTGAAAATATTTGTACAAACACTATGTTTGTAAGGCATGGAAAGTCCCAGGGCCATGTGGAATAAAATAATATATACAAAACACTACTTCTGTAAGCATTTTCAAGTTCCATAATCACATGAAATAAAATAATATGTACAAACAATTTGTCTATAAACTATAGGAAGATTTCCTTGCCTTGGTGCAAATCCCATCATAGATTCTATTAATTAAAACCAAAATCTCAATTATTTAACTCCTATAAAACAATCTGATGAAGAAAGATTTGACATACTCAGTTAGGGTTATAGGCACCTACAGTTAGGTAGATTTACTGAATGATAGCTATTTCTTTATTGCCAATGTAATTTTGTATTATTTCAGCAATCTTCAATTTCTCCACTATACCATTCATTAAGTTGTGCATACCTGGCCTCATGTACATGTTTTTTTGTCCTTACTAAAGAGTGTCCTATTGTTCTTATTAAGCAAAGTCTCTTTGTCCTTATCATGCAGGATCTTTTTGTTCTTATTATGCTAGGCACTTTTCTCCTTTTTAAGCAAGGTCATTCTGTCCATATTAAGTAAGGTCATTCTGTCCATATTAAGTAAGGTCATTCTGTCCATATTAAGTAAGGTCATTCGGTCCATATTAAGTTATTCTTGTGAGATGATGATATATATTCGTGTGCAACAATTATATATATTCAAGTGAGACTGATATATATTCACATGAATTGTATGTTATATAAATTGTAATCTGGCATTGTTCAAGAAATGTCAACCTCTGGTCCGAGATAAGAAGCAAATGTTTTTAATGTGAGATGACACATATTCATGTGTGACAATATATATTCATGTGAAATTATGATACTTATTTATACAGACATAAAATACATATAACATAAGCATAGTGTACAAAAGCAATGACTTCACTGTAAACTGTGTTTACTTGCCTGTAAGTCTGGTCAAACTACACAGACCCAGATCTACCATTGCATTATGTGCCAGACAATCTGGGTTTATGCAGTTTATAGGAATAATCAGAAAAACAATATTGACCCTGACCTGCGACATTACAGCAAAACACATCAAAATTTCACAAACATCAAATTTTTAGAGAAACAAAAAAATGGCATACAAGTCTAATAACATCATCTAAACATAAACACGTATACCCAACCTTATTTTTCTACTTCAGTTCTGCATTCTATATACACTTGTTGGCTAGTTGAGTCCCACTAGAAACGCCACAGACACTTTTAATGTACTGGTAGATAAAGGTCTATAAATACTGTTTGCTCTACTTATTAAATTGTATAGACCAAGATCTACCAGGGCACTATGTGATGGCAGATCTGGGTCTATGTAGTTTTGAGTTGGATCAGACTTCTACATGAGTATATATCATAACTGTGCCATCAAAGCTCACCAACACGCCCGTTATTAAAAACTCAGAAAACTCTGGACAATTAATTTGTCTTTCTGTACCAAATAACAGTATTTGTTTTATTTAGCATCATAAATCAGTCATGATGGAGGAGATAAGGGCACAATTTTGTGATGGGGCCATTTGTTGAGAGTTGCGCTGTCATAACGAAATCTATAATTTTACAAAACAATTTAGATCAATATTTTCTTCTCAAATTGTAATAAATTTCTGAAATGAATAATTTACCATTCAAATATTTTTGTGAAATGTGCATCTTAAAATTTTTCTTGATTTTGTGTTGTCAAATTTTCATGCAGTTTGTATATGCTAGACTGTACAGCTCCAGTACAGTTTGTATATTGTACAGTCAACAGGAAAGTAATAGTACAGTTTTGGCTTTACAGTCAACAGGGCAGTTCAAGTACAGCATGTACACTATACAGTCTACAGGCCAGCTCTAGTATAGCTTGTATGCTGTAATTAAGTAACAGATATAGGCCAATAATAGAATGTGTCAACCTGCTGACACTACTATGTGTAACACTGTTCTATGTTCCTGTTACATGTGATTGTATCTGATTGATGGGAGAGAATGGTAATATATCTCAATTAGAATCCACAAAAATGAAACAAACAAAGCAGTTATGATGTATGTAGTATTTATTGCTGAAAGCTGGAAAAAAGTGTACAATGCAACATGAACTATGCCATCAAATTACAATATACTATAATGGTAAAAAAGGGAAAAATTTTTAATATGCAAGTTATGTGACTCTTCTTCGTGATGGGTTTATTTTGTCTATAAGTTTAACAGCAACTGATGTAAAATCAATGACCATGGTACCATTTTTATTTCTATATTATTTCATTCTGTATTCACAAAGTTAAATAACAAATCCAGCAATTTATAGCTAAAGCACTGACTTTGTAAAAAAATTAAATTAGAAAAATAACCGTTTCTTTAAGAAATATTGCTTGTCAAAAAGACAGTTGCTGATTGGTTGTGTGTTTCAACTTTTTATTCTTTAATTTGGGAAAGTCTACATTTTTTACTGTACTTTGAGCTGCAGAAGTAAATCCCTTGAACAACCACTTTGAATTGGTAAGGTTTACGGTAAGTTGCAATTGAGTTTTTGTAATAAAAAATTTATAAAATGGCTCGTTTTGGTCTTGACACTTTTCCCTTTGCTTTAGTTCCATTAATGCCCTGATAGTTGGAGTGCTTATAGTGATAGCCTTTGATATCAAAGCTCAGGCAAGGACATATGCCATTCACTGGAGGTTTAATACAAGTAGAATATAATTTGCAATAAATCAGACAAGTGATTCAAGATTTAAACATTTAAAAGAACCATTTTCATGAACAAGGCATGTATAAAAGGACATAAGTGTTTATAAATTTGCTAATCTGGCAGCTGATGAAAGTACAGTGAAAGCTGTCTTGAAAGACCACTGCTATGTGAGACCACCTGTCTTGAGAGACAGTATTCTCAATGCACAAAAGTAATGATTATATAACACTGTGACCTGTTATGAGAGACCACCTGTCTTGAGAGACCATAATTTTACGGCAGAATGGGTGGTCTTTCAAGACAGGTTCTACTGTAGATGGGATCAGAGTGTGAAAAGAGGGACAGCTGACTTGCCAACCCTTAAGATCTGACCATAAGTGTTAAAGAAATTATTCTTAAATTATGGATTTATAGAATAATGCACAAATTATGAAAATAAGACAAGTGAGGTAAATCCGGACACTACCTAGTCACTGTTTGTTCTTGATCTGGGTTTTATATTAAATTCAGTGGACTTCATTAGGGAACCAGTCTAACTTTACAGGAACCAGACTACCAATATTTGTCACGTGAAAGGATTAGATGACTGACCTGTTACTTCTATAGCATTTTCTAGAAATGGTGTCCAATGAATTTCTACTCATGGAAAAAAAAAGAGACAATAATCTTTTAAAAAATTTAAACGATCTGCACATAAACAGGAATATTTAAATTCTTTAAAAAGAAGCTAGAAAGGCAACAATTATGTTAATTACACATCGCATCATGTTGATATGAGCATGAGCATGTCTCATGGCAGGATAGATTATTACCATCAAAACCTAAAATTAAAAAAAACCCAAAAAACAATGATTATGTCAGGCTAAAAAAATCTAGCAAGAAGAGGACTGGAACTGCAGTTCCAGAAACTGGAGGTAATCAAGGTCTAAGAGTACTTTACAATGATTTTAGATACATTGATGTCTGCCTTTGTAGCATCAGTCTCTGATTAATGTATGCCTTTACAGCATTAGGCTCCGATTAACATTTGCTTTTGCAGCATCAGTGTCTGTTAATATCTGCCTTTGCAGCATCGGTCTCTGTTAATATCTGCCTTTGCAGCATCAGACTCTGTTAATATCTGCCTTTGCAGCATCAGTCTTTGTTAATATCTGCCTTTGCAGCATAAGTCTCTGTTAATATCTGCCTTTGCAGCATCAGTCTCTGTTAATATCTGCCTTTGCAGCATCAGTCTATGTTAAAATCTCTCTTTGCAGCTTCAGTCTCAAAATAATGTGTGCTTTTGCAGCTTGAGCCTCATTAATGCCTACCTTGGCATCATCAGTCTCCGATTAATGTATGCCTTGGAAGCATCAGTCATGGATTAATGTATGCCTTTGCAACATCAGCCTCTGATTAATGTGTGCCTGGGCAGCATCACTCCAATTAATGTGTGCCTTTGCAGCATTAGTCTCAGATTAACATGTGCCTTTGCAGTATTAGTCTTAGATTAATGTGTGCCTTCGCAGCATCAGTCTCTGATTGATGTGTACATTGGCAGCATCAGTCTCAGCTTAATTTCTGCCTTTGCAGCATCAGTTTAAGACTGACGTGTATCTTGGGAGCATCAGTCTTAGATTAATATGTACCTCCACAGAACTCTCATAACAATGGCAGCATCAGTCATTGTTCACAATTCTTAACATTTTTTTTAAGCATGTTTTCCATGTCAACAATAGCATTATATACCTTGTGAAAAATTTGTATAATTTTTGGAAAAATATTGACTGCCTTACTGTGTTTGAAAGATATTAATTAAAAAACACAGGAGTGCAATTTTTAACAGCATAGTATTTACCAACTACTGCAGTACTTTGTACCACCCCTTAATGGTTTTAAGAATGCAAAGCCTCAATGATATAAAAACTCCACAATAGCTAGTAATTTCATTCATCAATTTATAATTTCTGACCTGACTGTTGCCAGGTGTTAATGCTATCATGTTGTTTGCATTTCAAACCAAGCAACAGTATCTTTTCTAATGTGGCATCCATATTTACACATGCAAGTCTATTTTGCAGACAAGAGGAGTGATGCAGTACAATATCTGCAATAAGCTCCTAGTAATTCTGTAACTTTGGGAGTTACATCCCTTTGAACCCATGTGCCTAAGAGTTATAACACTTGCTGTTTTTTATTTAGTTCAATTATATAAGAAATATTAAAACTAGATATGAGAAATATTGGATGCAGATAAAACAAGTTTTATCTTTTCGATACATGTAGTTCCAAGACTCTCATTCCAATAATTGAAAAGATTTTCATGGAATCCAAAATGGACAGCAAGTCCTTTCCACTTATTCTAAACAAGATATTTTGAGGTATGGTAACTTTTTAAAACGAATGACTACTTAAGACTATTTAGTTTAAACAGTTGAGAAAATTTCATGGATTGCTCTTGATTGGGCAAAGTTTCATCAGGATGCATTAACTTAATGTGACGTCTCATGTAGCTCTTCTCCCAGAACTTTTTGTTGCAAATTTCACATTCATGCTGTTTTTCACCCGAGTCAGAATGAAGTCTCTTATGGATTGTCAGGGACTTTTGCTGTTGAAAAGTCTTATTGCAATGTTCACATTTGAAAGATTTTTCCTCACTGTGTGTCAACAAATGCTTATTCATATTGCTTCGAGATCGGAAAAGTCGTGCACAAATTCTGCACTCAAAGGGTAATTCCCCTGTATGCAATCTCATGTGTGCTGATCGAGAACCACTGTGTGCAAATGCCTTTCCACAAATGTTACACTTGTATTGTTTTTCTTTCAGGTGAATTTTCTTGTGAAGCCATAAATATTGTCTCATACTGAAAGTCTTCTCACACACGTCACATTTGAATGGTCGACTATCACTATGAGTTGCTTTATGCACAGTCAATTTTCTTTCATTACTGAAGGTCTTTTCACATACATCACATTTAAATGACGATTCTTCAGTGTGTGTACTGCAATGTACCTGATAAGATTTCTCAGTTTTGAAAGATTGACCACAAAAAGTACACTTAAATGTTTTGACATCATGGCTTTTGACATGTGCTCTGAAACTTGTACTTGAGCTAAATCCTTTGCCACACATCTCACATTTGTATGGAAGGTCACCAGTATGCCACTTCATATGTACTTTAAAACTCCTTTTCTGCAAGAACTCTTTGCCACAGATTTCGCATCTGTATGCATTTCCCTGCTCATTCGATTTCTGTTCTTCTTCATGACCTAACCTGGAGCTGGCACTTTCATTAAAATCACTTTTCATATTGTCTTCATATATCCTGTAAGCCTGCTCAATGCTATGAAAAGCAAGATGTCCTTTCAACAGAGACTTTGAGGCAAGAATAATGCCACAAACTTTACACTGGTATGGTTGCTCATTCTTGTCATCATCATCTGAGTCATCTCCAATCTCATCAGAATCTACATCACTATTGGATGAATCAGCACCAGACAAAGAATCATTACCATCTTGGTGTATTTCATTGGAACTCTCATCTTCATCTCCATCACTTTCCATTATGTCAGAATTATCGTGTTCTGAAAGATAATCACTAAAGACTGTTGATTCCTTATCTACCTTAATATATTGGTCGTCATCATTCTCTTGCATTAAGAAATTCACAGTCTGATCATTGCTTTCTTCATCACTGGACGATCTCTTTGTCAATTCTAAACCCTTCTCTTTTCTTGTCAATATAGCAGATGATGCTACTTCATCATTTCTAGAGGAAAACCTCTGTGGACATTTCTGAAAATTCATTCTAAAAGACGATTCTCTGTCTCCATCTTCACTAGATGAACTATCAGTCAATAATTCCTCTTCATTCATGCTGTTATGTTTTTTATTTCATTTTTGGTCTTCTGTCAGGATTTTCTACTACTTCCTTCTCACAGCAACTGCACATGTATACAATAATTTTGCCTTTGCATTCATCCACTGCCCTGTAATAAAGTCAAGCCAATTTATGAAAATGGACAAAATAAACCTAATGCTAAGTAACTTCTCCTGTTGGTCAGAACAGGGAGAAGTAGGAGTCAAACAGGGTGAAGTGGAAGCTAAACCGGAAAAAACCAAAGCAAGAAATGCAAAATATATATAAGATATAATATATATGATAATGCAGCTATATATATATATATATATATATATATATATATATATATATATATATATATATACAAACGTAGCTGCATTATATTATTTATGTGCTCCACTTCTCAGTATGCTTTTATTGGTTTTAAATAATGCCTTATTTTCAAGTTTAAACATATGTCATATGTTTAGTATCAACCTATTTTGTACATGTACCGTGCCATATTTTTTACTACGATCTGTTTAAGTTTCCAAAAAAGGCATTAAGGTCCTTATATGGCATACAAACAAACAAGGCTGAGAACAGAAAGAAGTAGGCATTATTAAAACGAAAATATCAGAAAAGAAAGGTAAACAAGATTTTACCACTATTTCTAAAATGATTTGTGATTATTTCTGTATTAAATAAGAGGACTACTCAATTTATTTCATAATATATCAAAACACATGTTCAGAATTTTTAATATTAGGCTAAAAAAGAGCAGGGTGTGAATCACACCCAGCTGCTCCAGTAACACACATAGACTCATGTTAGTACAGTGTCCACAAGGTAGGACTAAGGTTCTAATATTAGTACTATCTTTCCCATTGCCTATCCTTTTTTCACTATTGGCATTTTACAAAGCTCTATAAGAAAGAACTAATAATCCAGCCATTTCAAAGAACAGATGTGACGTAGTTCCTGGTCTTTGATAATCTCAATAATTCCATAAATTTTGGAGTAACATCTTTTTGCACACTCAAGCTCATGTTTTTTTATGTTATATGTTTTCAAAATATTAAAACTAGACATTGCAAATATTGGAAGCAGCCGACAGGTTTAACTGAAATGGACTGTTCTAGAAAAACCAGAAATGAAGAGTGAGCAGTAGGTTTACTGGTTTACATCGAGAGCTTTTCCGTTAGGTTAGTAAAGCCCGTAAATTGAGTTTAGGGATCATTTTAGAAATAACGTTATGAACAAAATATGTTATTGCATAGCTTTTATAATCTTGATAATTTTCCTTTTTTAAAATAGGTTGGGGTGAAGAAACAAATTGGAAAATGTGCTAATAGTACAAGATGACCGACCCCTCATCACACACGAAAATACGTTACCAAATTACGATTCTTTGTTTGCCAACAAAATAGAGTTATTGATTTGATCAAAATCTGCCATTTCATAGCTTTACATTAAGTAGGAACAATGTATTTTGCGACAATAACTTAAAACGAACATAACGATTTTAAGCATAACATACCAAATCACTCATTTAGTCGTAAATAAAAAAAAAAATCTATCGGCTTTCTTACGTTTCCGGAAAAGCTAGACTATAAGCTCACATGGTTGCGGACTGATTCCGACCGCGGATAATTCGGATCAAATTACCGGATGACTGCGTCCAAACGTCTGGCTTTTTCAGACCGCGGCTGACTAATACACCAAATTACGCGTTGACTGGGACAAAATGTCAGGCTGATTTCGAACCAAATTACTGGCTGATTTCGAATTAAATTACTGGCTGATTTGGGATATGAGAACTATTATTACGTTTTCTATTAGGTTTAAATATGACATTTTCAATTTACGTTAGAGGTCTGTAGCTATTGGCTTATTTCTCAAGTTTAAACCTTAAACCGGTATGAAAATGAAGCAATTTACATATTGATATATCTCTTTATTTCTAAGGCACACAAATCAGTTCAAAACTTAATTAAAAAGTATAATCCCGATGTTATGTGAGATAATAGCGTTGTTCTGTAGGAAGAGTAAATAAAATAGTCAAAGACTATTTATCTTACACTGCGGATTTAAATATTATTTTTTTAAATAGTAGCTCATTCACCTTTGTCCACAAAATAGTTTAAAAAAGAATTAATATAACTACTGAAGCTAAAAAATGTCGTGAAAATGTGTCCATGAGGTAAAAGTGTATTCTTCCTATATACATTCAAGTATGTTAATGCTCTTGCAAAATTTAAGCAAACTTTAATCTTGTATACTATACTAATCATAATTAGCATGCATAAACTAAAAAAAAAAAATGAAACTGGGGTCCTCTGAAAGTTACGACTTAATTTGATACAATAGCATATGTCACTATTGTACGTTTATATTCCGCTAATCTTTTAGACCTTGTAAAAAAAACATGACAACGTAACGTAAATGGAAGCGTTTTCTCTGCTGAACAATTTTAAGGATGTTGACGAAAATCTTCCTCAGAGTTAAAACACTTATGATCCCTGTAGATATAACATATTATCACCGTCTGTTTAGTGCTTAATTAACACACCCTTAATTAAATTAATTGCAAGCAATATTAGTGACATCCTATGACCATCAATAAACAACACCCGTTTTATCACTGCCGATATAATTAAAGCACATTTGTTGTCGTTGGCCAGTTTACTGAATTTAGCGCAATTCTAGAAAACGAATTGTAATGTTGACTTTGCGATCTTTGTTTATGTAGGAGTATTATATGTGTGTAAACATATTCAAATCTTTATTAAAAATTCGTCTATAGTGCATTTAAAATGTACTTTAAATAAAATATTTACGTTCAATAATACCGTCAAAATTTTGAAAGGTTAGAATGGAAATAAATTAGATTAGAGGTTCGAGAGTTTACACGTAAGAAGTGAAAGGGGATACTTTTGCGTAATGGAAATTCTATGTCAAATTTGATCGTTTGTACTTTGGCGACAAGATGAATTTAACATGGGGAAAATTGGAACTGTATAGCGACAAAAATAGTGGGTTTTAGCGACAAGGGAAATGGAACATGGGCGACGTCACAGTACTGGACACTAGCAACACTATTGCAAGTGGCTCGCCTCAATCGGTCGGAACAGTAACAGCGAAATGTTCTTTTTACACAATAACCTTTGATGCAACAAAAAACAAAACAACAACAACAACAACAACAACAAAAACTAAACAAAATTATAACGCGTGGCAGAGGAGAACAGAACAAAACATTTAAAATTTGGCGGAACAAAAATCGGAGTGATGATTTTAGAGGAACCTCCGCTCGGTACTGAAAACGGTACGGGTATACTCCTACCGTTGGTCAGTACCGCCGTGGAGTACTAGAGGCTTTAGGGACATTAAAAAAAACATGTATAGAGACATAGACATAGACAGAGGCAAACAAATAAATACACAAACTGATAGCTTGAAGAAGAGAAGAGGATCCGTGTGATGTCCTCTATCTTAACTTAATGATGTTAACAAAAACAAACAAAACAATAAAAAAAAAAACATAAAATCAAGGCCCTATTCTGTCTTGGCTAAAAAAAATTATTCGATTTTTCGTGTGATAGATTTATAAACTCAAATCTATCACACAAACAAATCGAGTAAAATGTTTTAGGCCATCGTACAGATCTTCTCTTCCTCAAACTTCGCCTAACCTCTGGGTCATATAATACGACTCTCTTCAGACAGCCTTGTCTCTCCACGTTGATCCTTCGTTTTCAAAGGGCTGTATCAGTCATCTGGGTGATAGCCCATGATGATTTGACATACTTGGTATAGTCCGGTTGGAACAACATCGACGATAGGAGGGTAGACGATATTTTGTTAGTCCACGTCTTGTGACGAGAACAGGTGAAGAGAATGAGGTAAACCGCAGTAATTCATGGTGGAAGAGAGGATCGAAACGGATTGAGTTTTTTTTCGCTAATCCTAACACGTGTTACAAAATTTATTCACAGTGTGGAACCTGTCTTCCAATCTGATGTGAGCTGCCTGTGATAACACATTCCCTATGTAGGTGCGCTAGTGTATGTTGTTGTAGTTGAACTTAACGCCATTTTCAGCACACGATAGGCTATTCATGGCGGCCATTATTAATGGTGGAGGAAGAAACCGGGAAATCAACGGAAAGAACAACCGACCCACGAGAAGCTACTGGCAAGCTTTCTCACATATCCACATTCGCCGAATCCTAGACTCGAACCCACGCAGACAGAGGTGAGATGGCAGCGATCCGTATCGGACAGCGTTTTAGACCACTCGGCCACTCGGGGCCCCGCTAGTGTATGTGCGCAGAGAATCAGTGCGCCAGAGTTAGAACATGACAGAAACTAAGAAAACGTGGAGACTAGAAGTGATACCATAGCAGAGGCTACCTGAGGAAACACGGTCCTGCTTCCAGAAGATAATCATCTTAATTGAGATTTAGTGAATTTTCTCTCGTTTTCACATGTATTTGTTCCGGTACTGGCACCTTCATCGCCTTCTCCTTCCTTACCGTACGACATGGATTTTAAACAGAGACAGAATGAAAAATCTGAGAAATTTTTGCAACAGCAGAAAGAAGCATAACGAGCCTTTCTCATTCAACAGCAAAAGCGAGAAGAGACAAGAAGAAAACGATATGAAGAAGAATCAGAGAAGAAGCAAGGTCAAAGAGAGAAGGAGGACAGTGAAAGTCAAACGGGTGACGGTGCTCATAGACAATTTGGGAGAATCAAGGAATCTGAAAGAAATGTATCAGACTTCATTAAAACGACCCAAGAGAAAAAGACTTTCCCGAGCTAAAACGTCCAACCCCGTCTACATACATACTACGCCTCAGATACCAACCCTAGTGATTGCTACCATATCAAACACAGTAGCAGGTCCAAAATTAGGTCTTGGCGGTAGCAAATGGTGAAGGTAGTTAAAGCTCATTACTTCCCGGTCCTGATTTATATTATTTTAAAGAAAAACAACAACTCTCCCACCCAATGGTCCTTTTCAGGACCAACTGTCTCTCTCGAAAACAGATAGCATTCATTTGCCAAAATCAATTAAAGCTCAAAATCCCTTTCTTGCACATGATGGACGTGTGTGAGTGCGTGAGTGTAGTCATTATAAAACTTAAAGCTAAGAGATACTTATATTTTTCTTTCTGGTCTATTTTCGCAGAAGTTACAATAAAATCTCACAAAATATCACTTTTATAAAGCTTATGTTTCTTATTTGTCTTTTTATGCTCTCCTTTTTCTGAATGTCTTTATTGTCACAGCCTTTACCTCTTCTTCTTTACCTTTTCTCGTATCTTTTACTTCTGTTTCTGGACATGTCTGGGTTCATTCTCTTCTTTATTTACGGAACACCTCTCTTTTTCCTACTCCTGTTGTTTCTTAGAGTTTATTGAAGGCCATTGTCCTTTCTCTTGCAAAGATAACAGGTATCTTGACTTTTGTATCTTCTAATGCCTGTCTTGCTTTGACATTACAGTCGATCTTATTCAGCCAAAGTTAGCATTTCGTTTTTCTTTGTAATATAAAATCAAATATTCAAATATTTCTCGATTTATTTATAACATCGTAAACAAAATAGAAAATATAACGCAAAATTACCTGTATTAAGAATCAGAAAATGTAATACTGTTTGGTAAGTATACAATCACTTTTCCAATATATTTATATAACTGATTTTTGTAGCACAGTGTTAGAATGCTCGATTCTCGTACTGACTCCCGGAGTTCGGTTCCCGTCAAGGATGAAATCGTCTGGTTGGGCTATGGAATTGCCCCTCACCATTTAAAAAAGAATGCGGTTACCCGGAGAAATGCTCGATATCCAATAATCAGAATACACTCTCTCACCATGTAAACAATTGGTGGGTGAGCTTTTGCATTCCCATGTGTTGTCCTGGTGAGAGAGTGTACGAAATTTGTTGGATGTAGATAAGGTTCCCCACAAGGAAAAGTTAGGATAAGTTTATGTTGTGTGTTTTGTGTGTGTGCGTGTGTGCGGTCCAAAAATAAACAGCGGGATGATGTGAGGTTGTGACCTTTTGACTTCACTAAAGGGGTACCCCACACAATGGCCATTCCAAAAGAACTTTTGCTAGACTGAAAATATACCTCATTAGGTTCCTGGTCACGACAAAGGCCTTTAAATAGACAGCCCTTTAAGTCTCTAATGTTTGGGTTTTGGATATTTAGGAATTATCTGTGGGTAATGTCCTAACAAAATTGAAGAGTCCCGTTGGCCACAAAAAAACCCTTCATATAAATAGACTGCACTTTAAGTTTCTAACGTTTTGTCTTGCATATTTAGAAATTTCGCCTTGTGGGTATGTCTGAAAGATACTCTTAGAACCTCATTAGGTTTATCGGAAATAACTCGTGAAATGATAGACCGAATGTCATCCTGCTGGTCATTTTTTTTGTCTTTCAATTTAGAAATATTGTTATCAAATAAAATATCAACGATAGTATCAATAAATGACATTAGATCTTTTGCCCAACCAGCTATACTTTAGTCATTTTCACTGGCAAATAACCATATTTTTTGATATATGGTAACCAACTTTCTTAATACAATCGCCTAATATTTTAGATTATATGCTTTGCTTTTTCCTTTTTAAAATGAAAACAAGGAGAAATATTTAAACATTCGGATAGGGAAGGAAAGGAAAAAATATTAGTCAAAAGACTTGGTAGCGGAAGGTCGTGGGTGCAATCGTTGGCTCTCCATTTCCAATTAATTACATTCTAGATGGTGGTCCTTTGGCCGATGAGGGTGGTGTCAAAATGCTCTACCGCATGCTGAAAAAAACTAGTTCGGTTCGTCGTCACTCAAAGGGACCATGTTGAGTAATGCAGTCACCAGGAAGGTATTCTTATAGGAAGGCTTGCAAATAAACGAAGCCCATGTTTTGTACCATGCGTTATTTGTTCACTGGATTATGTAAGATGAGGCTATCGTCATGGTCTCAGAGTCCAAACAGAACGCGCTAAAGACGTGTGCAGTGCCTTCCTCTTCAGTATCATTCTTGTCGTTTTGAATATCACGACACCAATCAAGATCTAGATTTGTCAAAATCCAAGGGGACTTTTCTTCAAGTTCAACAGTCATGACCACCGATTTCTTGCTTCACGGTCTTAAAAACCAACTATTTTCCTTAAAAAAATCTTTGGTTCATTTCAGAACGAGTGGTGGTGATGGGGTGAGGAGAAGAGTTGGAGAGGTGGCGTGCTGAAAACATTCTAATAAAAAGTACTTGTCAATACCAGTTGTAAGTTTGGGTTATTCCCTCTTCAGCTGTCATCTTTTCACTGGGTCACGTATTCTCTACTACCATTTGTCTGTCTCCTTTTCTTCCTCATCCACATTATTCAAGATGAGTTTATTATATTTTTTTTTACTTAGACGTTCTTGTGGTGTAGCATTATTAACACTAGTATAAAGAAACCGCTTGGTAGGAGTACTTGTACGTTATGTTAATTTACGTATGGGCCTAATGCTTTTGAATGAATGAATAGAACGAAGACAAAGTTGGAATAGTCCTTAATAGGATATAAACAGTACTGATCATGATATTCGCTTTTCCTCTTTATGGATAGTAATTGACCCTGTTTGATTCTGAAGCTTGACCTTGCAATATTGAGCCAGGATTTGTCATTTGCACAATAGTTTCAGGTGATCTGGAATCTTATCTTTTTGTATACCATAAAAGCCATTTAACTCTGTGCATTATAAAGATGGCATTAGGATTGCTTCGATACCCGGTGCATGTCCAAAATGCGAGATATTTGTCGAAATTATATTGTGTATTGCGTACCCCAAAATGTCATATATAACTCGAACTAAGATTTCAGTATTTGATACCTGACTCATGACACAAGAGGACGTTCAATGTATGTAAAGATGACATATTGTTACCTTCTTGCGTGTACTAAAATGCCCATATATGGCACAGATGAATATTAACCATTCGGTTTTGAAATTAATCAACGTTATTTTAGGTGTGGCTATTAATCTTACATCTATGCTGCATGTCATGTCATGCACTATTCATACATCCATCATAAACGACGAATCACATTTGATTAAAATTCCAAAGATTGATCATATCTATTGCCATATATATATAGTATTAATATGCATTGATAGATCCAATTAGTTTTGAAATTTACTTTCCATATAATGATACTTCGGATCGTTTGTTACTTTATGTTTAAATTAGATGCTTTGACTGTATTCATTTAGAATATGAACGACAAAATTTTTCTATATCCACGATTTGAACTTTGTGCGCATGATTTGGGTGTCAGATTCATTTATCATTTATTTGCAATATAAATAAACATCTCATTCACGTAAATATGATTCATGTTTGCGCAGGATCCACTGCAACATGCAGAATCTCAGCACATTTAAGAAGTATTCGGAGAGCTAATCAAAGGAAAATAAAATAAATAAAACTAACATTTACATTAATATACAAGCACAGCAGATTCTATCGGTGCTTTATAAATCAGAGGATATATATATATATATATATATATATATATATATATATATATATATATATATATATATATATATATATATATATATATATATATATATATATATATATAGATACATACATACATACATACACACTGAGCGAACTACAGATTTTATTGCCATATCCTCTAAATAATAGTTGACATGTAGAGAAATGAAAGAAATGTTAAGTGCTTTAGATTGTCTCTTAAATTGACAACTTGTGCAACATACTTGAATTTTAAAAATATACAGATAATATAAGAATGTGCTCATATTGAACTCCTTGATTAAAACAGTAAGACATGTCAGACTATTTTATTTTAGCCAAGTCAAAAAACATTTATCCAAATCACATGACATCTATAAAAATAGCTCAAAACTTAGTGTGTGTATGTGTGTGTGTGTTTTTTTTGTTTTTGTTTTAGTTTCGTTTTTCTATTTTTAACATAGATTTAACAATTTTAGTCATATCGTTACGATGTCTGCAGTGTGGCAGTTTATAGTGACGTCTAACGCTGGGCAACATGCTAGATTTATCGTCGAAATGCAGAATCATTATGTTATCACACCTGGCACGTAGCCATGTTAGTGGTTAGATAAATGGATTCGTGGACATTATGATCAATTATCATAGAGTTGACGAAAGCCATATTAAGGATAAGAAACAACATGCGACAAATAATATGTAGAAATAAAGGTTTATACCAAACTAGTATACAACATGCGACAAATATTATGTACAAATAATGGTTTATACCAAACTAACATACAACATGCGACAAATATTATGTACAAATAATGGTTTATACCAAACTAACATACAACATGCGACAAAAACCACGTACAAATTAAGGTTGATACCAAAAGCGATGTACCTTTGCTATATTGCGAGATGCATATGCTATTTATTAAAAGGAAAGGATGTTTTCCAAAGTCTAGTTTATTAAAAATAAATTAGGTAACGAATTGCTAATCAAATATACTAGATAAATAATTTTATTTATGTCAGGTGGAAATGCACATACTTATATTTTCGTTAGGATTAAGATTGACCAAAAATTTATGTGCATTTACTTGAAATTTTTACTCTTCATATCATTAACAAGAATGTCCTATAAAAATGCACTGCTGCAGTTATTCTAAATTTTGTCTAAAATTCTTATCTGTTAATTTAGTTTTATTTACATTAATTTTATAACAAATTGAATAACATACTGTTGAAATGCAAAAGTGGCTTCTATAAAGATGGTACAACATTACACAACCTTTTCCACGTCATTATGTATTACCTAGCAATTATCATTACAACCTACCACCAGGTCCATTTTAATCTCTCTCTCTCTCTCTCTCTCTCTCTCTCTCTCTCTCTCTCTCTCTCTCTCTCTCTCTCTCTCTCTCTCTCTCTCTCTCTCTCTCTCTCTCTAGAGAATTGCACAACCAAATAAACAGTAGATGACCTGGCTTGGTGAAATGAAATAAGGGCCGTTGTTTCATTCTGTTCTCTTTCTTTATATTGTAGACGTTTGTTACAATTTTCCATTTCATACCCTATTTTTGAAAATATGAAGAGCTGAGAGGCTAAATTCGACAATGCAAGTAAATTTCTCATTAACTAATGGAGTGGTTTTGGTTGAGAAACTACCGATTAAAAGGGGAATGCGGGTTTAGGTGTATGCTCTTAACTGGTGGGGTATATGCCACTGTTTACGTCTGTAAAATATGATTTACGTTGATTCAGTATTTTGGTTAAATTCAACCCCTAAGTTGTCATTATCTACGACCCAAGAGGTTCATGTGGTTGGGAATTCATTCACAACATTTTTTTATCCCTATTTTTCACTGGGATTTGTTATTGTTTTCTTGGAGATTGGGGCTTTCGATATAATCATGTACAGTACGCTACATGCGTCATTACTTGGCTTTCAAAATTAGACCTTAAACCTGCAATATAATCTTTAATTCAATTTGATGATAACTAGATCAGAAGGTAATAACTGGCAGTGGTACACATTATCACCAAACTATATTACCATTGGCCTATTGAGTGATCCAAAATTTTGCCCATGACGTTAGATCAGTAAGAAGATACAATTAGCGGAGTTTTTTTTTGTTGGACAAGTCAATATATGCGCCGGTATCGAAAACATGACAGCTTCCAAGTTCAACTAACTTCAGTTGGACAGAAATCAGTTTGAAGTACGAAAACACATACATACACAAACACAGACGTACTTGAAGTCTTTTTGCTAACGACGGACAAAAAGGTAAGATATCTGCATGCTTTAAAAAAAAGATGAATATTAGGGGTGTTTTGCTGTAAACATGCTACTATTTTGATTAAAACAATTAGATTGTAGCTTGATAAAACTCTATTTGAAGAAATAAATATGACCGATTTAACAAAAGCGCATATATATATATATATATATATATATATATATATATATATATATAGTTTAATACAAACAATACTATCATACAGGTTAGAGAAATTAAATTCGTACTCTACCGAGTTTCGAACCCAGGTCCGCGAGTAAATGGCACCCATCGCCTTGCCTGCACGCACCAACCCATATACCGTCACGACTAAGCACGCATCACCAAAAAATGATGGCACTGAATCGTTGTTATATAAGCTTGTGCGTAGCAGACACACTCGCATGACGACCTAGTAATTAATTCTCATATATACACACAGTCGTTCCAGATTCCTCTGAAAGAAATCAAGGTATATAGGAGTTTTGTTTTACAAAGAATTATAAATATATACCAAACAGAACAGACTGTGCTATCCCTGGATTCTGTAGTAGAATCTTGATAATAGTGGGCAGAAATAATAGTTTAATACAAACAATACTATCATACAGGTTAGAGAAATTAAATTCGTACTCTACCGAGTTTCGAACCCAGGTCCGCGAGTAAATGGCACCCATCGCCTTGCCTGCACGCACCAACCCATATACCGTCACGACTAAGCACGCATCACCAAAAAATGATGGCACTGAATCGTTGTTATATAAGCTTGTGCGTAGCAGACACACTCGCATGACGACCTGGGTTCGAAACTCGGTAGAGTACGAATTTAATTTCTCTAACCTGTATGATAGTATTGTTTGTATTAAACTATTATTTCTGCCCACTATTATCAAGATTCTACTACAGAATCCAGGGATAGCACAGTCTGTTCTGTTTGGTATATATTTATAATTCTTTGTAAAACAAAACTCCTATATACCTTGATTTCTTTCAGAGGAATCTGGAACGACTGTGTGTATATATGAGAATTAATTACTAGGTCGTCATGCGAGTGTGTCTGCTACGCACAAGCTTATATAACAACGATTCAGTGCCATCATTTTTTGGTGATGCGTGCTTAGTCGTGACGGTATATGGGTTGGTGCGTGCAGGCAAGGCGATGGGTGCCATTTACTCGCGGACCTGGGTTCGAAACTCGGTAGAGTACGAATTTAATTTCTCTAACCTGTATGATAGTATTGTTTGTATTAAACTATTATTTCTGCCCACTATTATCAAGATTCTACTACAGAATCCAGGGATAGCACAGTCTGTTCTGTTTGGTATATATTTATAATTCTTTGTAAAACAAAACTCCTATATACCTTGATTTCTTTCAGAGGAATCTGGAACGACTGTGTGTATATATGAGAATTAATTACTAGGTCGTCATGCGAGTGTGTCTGCTACGCACAAGCTTATATAACAACGATTCAGTGCCATCATTTTTTGGTGATGCGTGCTTAGTCGTGACGGTATATGGGTTGGTGCGTGCAGGCAAGGCGATGGGTGCCATTTACTCGCGGACCTGGGTTCGAAACTCGGTAGAGTACGAATTTAATTTCTCTAACCTGTATGATAGTATTGTTTGTATTAAACTATTATTTCTGCCCACTATTATCAAGATTCTACTACAGAATCCAGGGATAGCACAGTCTGTTCTGTTTGGTATATATTTATAATTCTTTATATATATATATATATATATATATATATATATATATATATATATATATATATATATATATAAGTACAAATTAAAAGAATATACATATTCATCGTCACTCTGAAGAAACAGATGGGATTTACAAGTAGGCAAAGCCACTAATTCAATACTCTTTGCTTTAAGATTACCTGCATATTTCTGTTATCGATCCAGAAGTATATGATTTTATTTCTGCATATACACATAAAGCTTTGCGTTTTTGAACTTTATTATATCGATCTTGATTTCTCTGCAAAGGCAATACAAGTTAGAAAGAGATGGAGACAAATAAAAGCCCCTTCCCCCCACTGACTAAGCAAACTTGTATATTTAATCTTAAACCGGATTGTTTCTATAATACAAAATCTAAAATGCTTTATTCCTTTAAATCAACTGTATTGGATAATAAGAAGTTATATCTCCTAAAATTGATAAAAAAAATATTTGACTGAACAATACGAATAAGATTGCTAATATGGCCTTTATTTTAATGAACAAAATGGTTTTAACTTGTTTTGTTGTCGCATAAGTTTACCGTAACAATCATATGTTAATTATAGGATTTTCCCTTTGTATGATTTCTAATTCATAATACACTATTTTAATTGATATGTTGATTCTTCAAGATCTATCAACCCTATCATAAATACATACTATCAGTTTCAGTTTATTTCATTTAGATGTTGCTGTACCATCTCATAGTAATGCTGCTGTCTGTCCGGAGTTGCTTGGGCTCACACTTTAGAGGGGGTATTTTTACCTGGACACCCACAGACCAAGAGTCACAGGTATACTATTTCTTAAACTTTTTCTATGTCAGAGAGAGAGAGAGAGAGAGAGAGAGAGAGAGAGAGAGAGAGAGAGAGAGAGAGAGAGAGAGAGAGAGAGAGAGAGAGAGAGAGAGAGAGAGAGAGAGAGAGAGAGAGAGAGTATTCTAATGTTTCTGTTGACTAGGTTTCCATTTATGCATAGAGGACCAAGATAGTTATGACAGTTATAAGAATTATATCAAGAATACCAGAAACGTTTGTTTTTTTTTTTAAAATGGTTGTTTTAATGATTGCTATGCATATGACTTGTATCTAGCAAAAACTGAGTGTCTATGTAACACATATAGTATCATCAGAAACTCAGTTGGTTATATTAGTTTGTATATGCTCATAGCACGTGTTTGTTTCAATAATAATAATAATAATAATAATAATAATAATAATAATAATAATAATAATAATAATAATAATAATAATAATAATAATAATAATATGCAGATTGAAATAACATACCGAGTGAGTTGGAGGAGATCTGCAAATAGTCATCTGTGCAATAACAATGATATTATATCTGGCCAATTGCTGCCTGGTGAAGGATCCCTGGACTGTTTCCAAGGATGCACTGGGACGATGACATCTCTTAACTATCACTGTACGGATTTTAGCGAATCGGAGGACTGGACGACTGGAACCAAAACATTTCTATACAATCTACCCACATCTCAAGACATTGTATTCGGGTATAGCTATCCTTCATTTTCTTAGCAACGGTAGAGTTTGTTTGCAATGAAATTTTCACAGTGTTATTGTTTATAGGCATACGTGTCAGAGTTTGAAAATCCATTAATTGCTTCATCATAAATCTATAAATACACGCACAGACAGACATAACGAAAGGCTTTCAAAGGTTCTGTTTAAGGTAAATAGCAGTGCGGTAACGAAGATGTAAATCGTGTAGAACTTTATCTTATAACAGAAGTACAAGAAAATTAGTTTCTTTACTACACATAAACTGAAAATTAACCAGCATGAAAAATAAAATGTCATCTATATGAATTATAATTTCTATATTTTGTCTAAATAAAAGTATACTAAAGTGTAAGGTACAGCAGGTAAAATTATTTGGAAACCATGTTATTATAAGCTCCATCTGTTCACAATGGCACACCAGTGAAGAAGTTACGTATTATATTTATTGTTATCAAAACTTTTAGCATATTGTGATCCCAGATTCCAAACAGAAAAGTGTGCCATAGTCCTAGGTCTGACCAATTTCTCCAGTTATAAAATACTGACCTAAGTATTTCTGCTGCTTCAACTTTAAAACCTACTTTATCTGGTATTATTTTTGGTGTGTTTAAAGTGAATGCTTTATACCAGTTTTGATTGTATTATATTTGTCACACAGTTTATTAATTAATTACTTACTTACTTGATGATGATAATAATAATAATAATAATAATAATAATAATAATAATAATAATAATAATAATTATTATTGTTATTATTATTATTATTATTATTATTATTATTATTATTATTATTATTATTATTATTATTATTATTATTATTATTATTATTATTATTATTATTATTATTATTATTATTATTATTTATTGTTATTATTATTATTATTATTATTATTATTATTATTATTATTATTATTATTATTATTATTATTATTATTATTAAAAATATTCTTTGGTCTCATTCATACATATACACCGAGGCAGTCTGTCTGAATGTTTAAATAACCCAGATTTGCTAAGTAGGTGGATACTTTAAAATCTTGTAGGAAACTCAGCAGTTTATTTGTATTATTCTGTATTATAAAAAATTCTTGATTAAATTTAGAGAGAGAGAGAGAGTACTATACAAAATATAAAAAAAATCTTGATTGCCTTATCTCATCCCTTCAAAAGAGTTAACGTAAATTAATATATATTCATTCTTATTGTAATAAATCTAGGGTATTTCCTAACTGTCCGTTATAGTTTTGTTATATAGTAGTAGTTATGTATTATAAGGAATTTGCCTTGGCAATATATTTTTTAAACGAGCAGTTAACCAATTATTACTAGCTATTGACTTTTTGAACTTTATTCGCGGGACTTGATGTTAGCATGATTACTTTTGCCAAGTGGCTCGCCACTATTTTCTTAATACACGGATGTCTTGGTAAACACAATGTGTTTAGTAATTTCGAGATCTAAATAATATGTGTATTGAGTGTTTCGTTGTTCGTGGAAATACCTGTGTAAGCTTAAATGTATGTACTGGTAAATCAGCAAGAACGAAACTACCAGATTGAAATTAGAATCTTGTAAATGTTGTTGTTGGGCTTAACGACATTTTTCAGCACACGATAGGCTATTCATGGCGGCCAGTATTAATGGTGGAGGAAGAAACCGGGAAATCACCGGAAAGAACCACCGACCACGAAAAGCTACTGGCAAGCTTTCTCACATATCCACTCGAACTCACGCAGACCGAGGTGAGATGGCAGTGATCCGTAACGGACAGCGCTTTAGACCAAACGGCCACTCGGGGCCCCTCTTGTAAATGTTTGGTCATTTGTTTGATTAGAAGAAAAATTACGTGCGGTAATAGCGCCTTTAAGAACTCAACTGACAACGACTGCAGTTTTGTGACCTTCACTCGGTTAGTGATCACAAAAGTCCGCTTATATTCTGCAGGATTCAGATTGAAATGTTGGATTCTTTTGGGAATTGTATGAAATTGGTCCCGACAATAAAAACCTAACTGAATCAAATTTCAGAGTACTCTTAAATATTTCAAAACCATAGTTTTGTATCCCCATACTTTATATAAAAGTATCAGGAATATTTAGTTCCATTTGGCTAGTTCTGTCATTAAAACAAGCAAATTTGCCTCACAATTTTCGATGAAAAGAAAGAAATCTAGAGGAATATCATAACCCCACACAAAACCTACCCAGTTTTTCATCTTTAAGAACGACTTGCATTTTGTTTCTACTTTTGGGGATCTGTATGACAGTCAAATAACAATTACTTTCATCCTTGAACACAAAATCATCACCATACTTTGGCTGTATGATAAACCTTCGCGAATTAGGCACTGAAGATGTAATTTTCGAGAAGGGGAGGGTGACTGGAATATTTGCTTTTTGATTCCAAGAGTAGTATAGTGGGGTAGTATAGCCCTAAACATGAGAAAGTAAGAAAATCAGCCTGAGGAACTCTGACTCTCTGATTTATAGCCTCCCCCCAAAAAAAATTCAGCCTGGGGTAGTATAGCCACCCAATGGGAATTTTGTTTTAGCACACGTTGGGCCTGTACAGCGCCAAGAGGAATGAAAGAAACAGGTAGGATGACATCACGGTACTGGTCATTGGCAACAATGTAGCAATGTAGTACTGTGACTTCAGGTCACTTGTGTCATTGCTATAGACACACACGAATCAGTCGCGTTCGTGTTTAAGTATAGTATGTTTTATATATGTTCGTTTCTGTCCCCCATAGATTGACGAACATCAATCTATCCTACACAAATTATAAAATCGACTAAACAAGTTTTTTAATGACAAAAGAAAATGAATATCTACACAAATTATAACATTGAATAATTTCTTTAAGCAAGAAAAAAATAATATCTTTTCGAGGCATATGACGTGGCCCTGAAAAGGTAATTTGGTTTTATGTTAACCCCATTCTGTCAACATAGAGGGCATCGCATAGGTGTTCCTCTCTTTTTCAAAATTCGTCTAACCTCTGGTCCATAAATCGGAACTTTCTTCAGACAGCCTTGTCTTTAGACATAGATCCTTCGTTTCCAAAGGGTTATATGAGTGATCTGAGCAATGGCTCATGATGATTTGACATGCATGGGATAGTCCTGGTTGAACAGCATCGACGATAGCAGGGTAGCCAATTCTACGTTGGTCTACATCTGTGTTATGGGAACAAATGAAGGGAATGAAGTGAACCGCGTTTATTTATAGTGGAAGACCGGATAGAAACTGATTGAAATTGTTCACCAATCCCATCACGCGTTACAAAATTCAGTCACTTAGCGGAGTCTGTCTTCCAATCTAAAGAGAGCTATCCGTGTCGTCACATTGTTTTGTGAAACATGACCGAACCCAAAAAGATGATGAATTGCACCGGCTGTGGAGACGAAAAGTGATGGCATATCAGCGGCTGCTAAAGTTAACACAATGAAACTTCCCGAAGAGGTTGATTTCATCTGGGATTTAGTAGATTTTCTCTGTTCGCACGAGTTTGTTCCGGTACCAGCACATTCGCCACTTTCTCCTTCTTTGCCACAATGTCGACGATTTTAAACAAAGTCAGAAAGAAGAATTGGAGAAATTTTTACAGCAGCAGAAAGAGGCAATTTCTTCTTTCTGAAACTCTGACACTTTTTCATTTTCTTTTTCTTCTTCTTCCTCACACTCTTCTTTTATTTTATGTCTTCTTTTTCTGAACGTGACGAGGTTCTTTCTTTGCCAAGGGCACCTCTATTTTTTTCTTCTTTCTTTTCCTGCTCTTGTTGTTTCTTAGGTCACTCTGAAGGCCAATGTCCTTTCTCTTGACAATGATTACAGGCGTCTTGACTTTTGTCTCTTCTGACACTGGTCTCTCTTTTATTACTATCTGAACATTTTGTAGCTCAATGCCCTTTTTCTGACAGATATAGCAAGTATCTTTACTTTTATTTCGAAAGGAGGGAGAGTAGTCCGTCGGCCTGTCTCTAAAAAAATTTCGTATGACACCTCGTAGAACTGTAATCAGAAGTTCGATATGTGTGGTTTCTTCGATCGTGCTGATCGGTTTGAGAGTGAAAGGAATACTGAAAGGGAAGTCAAAAGCCCTTTATATATGCACCAAGCCTAACATGGATATATAGGGGCCATGGCGTTTCAAATGTAGTCCTTTGACGTTTTGCAATCAAGATAAAACGATCGCATCATTTCGTAAAGAAAGGAGAAGAAAGTAAGAGGCAGAAACGTGATTTATCGCCTTGCACAGTAGCTGAAGTCTTGGCTCAGATTCATGCCAGCGATTTCGAAGATGAGATGAATGAATCAGAATGTAAGCACTTTGTTAATGTCCATCACTATCCATAAACCATGAAAAGTGCTACGGACAAATGCTCCTCTAGAAAATTTAGAACTACGGGCTACACGTGCGCGGTGAAGTTAAAGGATTTGAAGTTCACCGCACCGTTGGAGAAAGCAAAGGGGTTCATCACGGATGTGTGGGATTCTTTGTTAAGTACACTTAAACGGCAACGTCAAGCCAAAGAAGACGATCGCTTGAGTCTTTCCATTCATAACAACAATTTGAAAACTCTAGTTTGGATCGAGTTTAGTAGCCCAGCAGAATTGACATCTTCTAAATTCGTCGACAAGATTCAACACATACAACATTCCAACAACACATTTCAAATCACTGACGAAAAAGCGAACTGTTCAAGACACACGTGTTTTTCCCGAAGGAACAGGACATGGAAAAAATGTGTAGATGGCTTGAACTTGGCAAATTGCAAGATCGTGTACGAGTTTTACGGGTGCCTATTTCACGGATATCCTATCTGCTACTCTCAAAGTAACGCTACAAGTCAGTTTTTACAACGACCAAGGAAGACTTGTACCAGGCCACTTGTCAGCGACGCTTGAAGTTAGAAGAGCAGGGATACCAATTAGTAGAAATGTGGGAACAAAAGTACGATCAGCGTTTGACAACCGATACCGTGTTTAAGTGTATCGTGGAAAGTTACAATCCGACGAATAGAAAGGAGAAGAAATCAAATACTTGGACTTATGTTCTCTGTATCTGTACGTGTGCCAATATTCTCACTTTCCCGCAGGGCACCTCAATTGCTGACCGAACATATCGACGTGGACAATATTTGACAATACGAAGGATTGATCAAGTGCAAGGTCGTGCCTCGCAAGAACTTGTACCATCCTGTTTTGCCACACCATTGCCAAGGAAAGCCGATGTTTCTCTTGTGTCGTACATGTGCCGAAACGTGCAACCAAGACCATCCTTGTCAGCACACATAATAAGAACGCGCCTTGATGGGAAAGTGGGTCAGCGTGGAATTATTAAAGCTTTGGACTTGGGATAGCAATTGTTAGAAATGTACGAAATTTACCATTTTCCTATGACAGAAAAATACCACAAGGGCGACGATAAACATAAAAGCATTTTTGCAGACTACGTGAATGCCTTTTTGAAAATGAAACAAGGAGCTAGCAGCTATCCTTCCTGCTGTCACGCTCCCGAAGACCAAATAAATTTAAAGAGAAATCCTAGATGCATGAATGTATTATTTTAGACCAAGTCGAGAAAAACGAAGGAAGACTATCGTTTGCCAATGTGATGTTGAATTGTTTGTGGTTCAAATTGGGACAACGACTGTGTTTACCCCAAAAAGAATATTTGACAGAACCTTCCCGCTACTTTCAGATGATTTGTGACAAACCCATATACATGAAACACATAGACGTCCTTCGTGAGGACTTGCTATTAGTCAATTACGAAGAAGAGCTAGACTTTGTAGAAGTCGACGAATATGGAAATGTCATCATTGGAGCTTACGTAACAGCCCATTCTCGCTTAAAATTGTACGAAGCTTTAGAACTGCTAGGAGATCACGTGCTGTATGTTGACACGGACAGTTGCATCTACATCCATCATCTGGGTCATCAACACCCTAAAATCGAAGTAGACCGTTTTGGAGCCTGGATGGATGAGTATCCCGACGAAAAGATTATACAGTTTACAAGTTGCGTTCCCAAATATTACGGCTACGACTACCGTGACCCCCAAGGAGAAGTGCACAAGCAGTGTAAAGTGAATGGATTGACTCCCAATTATCACATCATTCAAGTAATAAACTTTGGCGTACTAAAATAACCCTTGTATTGTCGACAGGATGGGAATTTTAAAGTGAGCACGTACCAACCGAACAAGATTGTTCATTTACCCACACATCAAATGGAAAAAGTCTACCAAATCGTGTAGATGATGCGAGTATGGCTACTCCTTCACGTCTCTGATAATGGCCAGCATATGAAAAGGGCAATATCCAAGACCAACAGATCATTGTAGTTACCAAGACCAAGCATCAAGTAATAGAAAACTCAAGTGCGATGCTGTGCCTTTCGATGACATAGATGCCGTACGCTGTGACGTCAGTAATTCAGTACCGCATCATCGTTATAATTACTCCTATAATGGAAAGTGATGATGATGCTGTTCATCTTTTTGCTTTATTGTTTTTTTATGGCGGATGTCCCCCTCCACGGGAATCCATACGGGTACCACACTACGGATGTCATGCTAAACTAAAAGGTCTTAACGATTTCACCGTACCGTCATCAAAATGAACCTGGGAAAGACGAATATTCGTTCCCAGTGCGTTTGCCTGAATACTGCGACTTTGAACGTTGATTGCGATCCTTCCAAAGAAAATAGTCCAAATCATCTGGGAGGACCTACCCCAGAAGAATTAGCCAAAGCAGAACTTTTCTACTTGACACAAGGGAAAAGGTCAAGTGCTTTAGTTGCGGTGTGTCGCTTTACTATTGGGAGAAGAAAGATTACGCTTATCTAGAACATGCTCGATGGTCTCCGGATTGTCACTACCTACCTTTAGTTGGACCCAAGTAATCTAAGGAGGGATACTTTAGAAGAAAACATTCGTGGTTTACCTGTGGAGTTGAGAGTAGGTCAAAATACAAGTCAAACGCAAAGAACGATTGCATCCGTTACGTCATTGATTCTTGAACCATTGGTACCTAAATGCTTAAAAATGAATTGATTCTGATGAAAGTGTGCTAGTGGTAAGACAGTCATCATCTATCCGAGAGCGAGAAGGGTTGGTTTGTTACCCTTTTCTCTTTCTCTTTACCACAGGGTACATTTACTGCAACGAATTCCAAAAGAAGAGTTAAATGGTTACCAAAATCTTGTACACAAAGTAAATGTAGTTAGAGAGAACTTATGAAGGGCGTGTGATGTGCAAGATAGTTCCTAAATATTTTGAAGACTTCGACGGGAATATTTTGGATTCGTCTGTGCAAAAGGTACATGTATTGTTTCCGACAAAAGAAGTATAAAACGTTCTACCATGCCAAGACCATTATCATTTGTGATACAACAAATTCTGGGGAAGAACATCAATGACAATATTCAAACGGTGGAGGAGTACCATCGCCTATTACGAGAACTGTGTCGATTGAATTGGGGTCGAAGTGTAGTGTGTGTCTTAGTGGCTTTCTTTCTGAGATTTTGTTTACCAGCTAATTTTTTGTGAACTCTTTACAAACAGTACCTATCACACAAACAGCATGAAAGTGAGCCCTTTAAACGTCAACGAGTGATTCATTCTGCTCAAACCTTTTCGCTTTTATCTTGATACTTCTCGTTCTCTACGGAAAACAATATTCATCAATTTGTAGGTACTGAAGATGTGTATGACGATGTTTCTGTATATTGTGACTTACACCATCAGTGGACAGAGGTACGGGACTGGAACTGTTGGGATTTTGAGGCTTTGAATAAAGAAGTGGCATATTATGCCCAAGAATTGTAATCCTAAAAGTCACTTTTAAACTTGTGTTGGTGACACTACCAGAAGAAGAAAAACAGTCTGACACCGAAGATAACCACTCTCTTCAGGATAGACCCGTCATTGACATCCCAGAAAGACCATTCCGACAGGACACTTGTATGACTGTGTCAAGGAATGTAAAGACTCTTAGAACATTACACACTGTTCCTAGGAGCCCACATTTTGATCACGAATAATGCTATACAGAGACTTGCATATAGTCCATTATGATTGTTTTGATGTGTCTTTTATTTATGTTCTTAACCATTTGGATTTTATGTATGTCTATGTTTCGTGTTTTTCTTAATGAAACAAGACAACAAACGTGTCATGAAAAAGTATAAAAAAAGTATTTAAAAATCTCTTGTCTTGTCTGTTTTCCTGTCAAAGTGACATTCCTTAAACTACTATGGCTACCTCTGGTGTATCCTCGCTCTTCCTCCACATTCAAAAATCATCGACAGACGCTTAGATCGTGCTACTTGGGAGGCCATGTATATTCGGCATCCCTTTAACATACACATTGCTGGACCCAGCAGTTCAGTCAAAACCGAATGTTTCAAACGTTTGATCGAATAAAAACATCATTTGATCGATCTTCCACCTCAACGGATCGTGTGGTATTACAAAGAATGGCAATCGGAGTACAGCCTTCAACGAAAAGGTCAAGGTGATTCCATAGTGTTTGTGGAATGCATTCCTGTCTAAGACGACGGAATCATGTCTGACCCCAGTCAAACACATCTGGTCATCTTTGACGAGATATTAGGTGAAGACGAAAAATAAATTAAACTTGTTTATGCGTCAAAAGTATCATCGTAATGCCAGGGTCATTTACATTACTCAAAATTTGTTTCAACTAAGTAAAGCCCCTCGCACCATTATTCTCAGTGCTCATTACGTTGTCTTGTAGAGATAAATCGTTAGTGCAAGTCTTAGCTAATTAATTAGTAAACACCATGTCTGTTTCATGCATATGAAGATGACATTCAAGCCCCACACGCATATTAACTCATGGATTTAAAAGCCACTACTTCAGATTATTTGCGATTTGGTACCCATCTGTTTCACCAATTGTGCCAAGTCGGATGACTCGTTGTGTAGGCATCCCCATTTTCGACTTAACAACCTAACATTCTATAGAAACCTCGGTCACTTGGGCTGTGTCTCACAGCATGACGTCCCTTTTGATCTTCACATCAAATTGATTCCTGCTTTGTACAGCATCAGTCGTGAAAAAAATCCACAAATACATTCTCGTGTCTTATAAGCCAGTCTTAGAGAAGTCTTACGATATATTACAGTGACAGTCAATTTACTCCAAGGCATCATGCACATTCCACTTCAAAGCAAACGTCTTTTTAACAGAAGCAGAGTATCCTTGACGCAACTGACTGATCCTCGCATTGACGCTCAAAACCAAAAAGCAAATCATTTTAAAACTTGGTGGTAGTGGTTCTCTAGGAGGTGTCATCAATCGTTCCCTCTTAAAATGGGATTCCAATGCTCCCAAAGTTCTCCCCAAGAAACAAGCCATACCTAGAAGAAATAGAAAAAGACCAACAGTGACAAGACCACGTCACATCCTCAGAAAAATAAAACGAAAAGTCCACAGAAAACAGTTTCTTCCCACAAGAGAGCATCTCCAAAAAACTTCTCCAGCAGCGGCGATACCCTCTTCAACTTTAGTGGTAGTGGCCGCTGATCACAAAGTACCTTCCCCCAAAATCAAAGTCCAAGAGAGGTCGTGTATGTTACATAGTTTACTGGATTTTTTTCAAGAAAGAACTGTCCCGATTTAGTCCGTTGCGAACTCCTTCACAACGTGTGTTGTCTTTCATCAAGTTTATACGACATAAAGATAAGCAGTGGCGACGCATTCCAGTATAAAAAGGACATGAAGCAAACGGTAACGGATCAGTTTTTTAGTGCTCCTGAACGCCCAAAGATGGCTCCACCAAGAAGTTCACACCGTCACCATCGTCGATTTTATGTCCAAAAAAAGGAAAAGGAAAAAACAGACAGTTTAGTCATCATAAAAATAATCAATAATATACTTTTAAACCAATTTTCATGAACCCATCGTAAGGCTGGTTTTAGACACAGATCCAGAACTCACTTTTACTTTCTTCTTCCTTGGTTTATCCTTACCTCTCCCCACCCCCAAAGAATCTTTACTGGGCCGTAACGCGAAAATTATTGACGACCTTATGTCACACGTATGTACATTTATTTGACATAAATATACCAATCCTCATAAGCAACCAGCACCCACCACTTATCCCGTCATTAACCACTTGTACTTAGTCCGAATTACCAGATTTAAAGTTAGGGCTTAAGAGGTGAGTGTGTTGACCCAAAAATGCCAATTTAATAGACACTTTTCAACTTAATTCGCCATATCGTTATTCATTCATAGATTTACCAGTTGCTGCTGGATTGGAAATCTTGTAATGGGAGGAGATTCATCGTGGAAGCTGCAAGCAAAGGCCAAGGTCGTAAAAAGAGTGGACACGGGGAGAATTAATTCCTCTCCCGTTACAAGTATATCGCCGATCGTTCGTATTCAATACGGTTGCAATGCCATAACTACAATAAATCTACTAGGTAAATGATTTAGGATATATTAGTTTAAATGAGAACCGATATTAAACTGACATACGTACATGCGTCCATATGTTTTAGGGTTGGTAATGTACTCAAAACTGCCATGCTATTCTTCTAGCTCGTCGTGATTAATTACATTAAGGGGGATTTTTTAATCTCTTATTTTAATGATGTTATATGTTTTGCTTTCGTCTTTTATTCTATATACTGTTAAATAAATTTGCATTTTTACCGTTTATATTTTAGTTTAGCTGTCCTCCATGTTTACATTTATCTAAAATGGTTTATCTACGTGGAATTTTGTGGAATTTCTTTATACACTGCTAGAACTTTACTTTGCATCATATAGTTCTTTGGCGCTGAGGTATTATTAAGTTACAGTTCATACCTATATATATATATATATATATATATATATATATATATATATATATATATATATATATATATATATATATATATATATATATATATATATATATATATTTCGTTATTTGAGAAAATCAATCTTTAAATGTTTTTCTTTAGAAATTTTGAGCATAATTGGATCAGATTTGATACAAAGCGTGGGGGGATGTGTCCTAAAATTCTGATCCGCTATCGAATCTAGTTGCAGTTACTAAAGGAGAAAAAAGGGTAGAAACAAACATTTAAATAAAAATACAAATATATTAAGAAAGACGAAAAAGGCAATGAAAAAATAAAGGAAACATTAGGGTTTATAGGTCTTCAGTTTCAGTACAAATTATGATGAAGCTGACGATACAAAATATAAAATATTCAGAAATTCATTTAGCCAAATCGTTAGAAATTCCACTAAAAACCCAAGTTTAGCCAAATCGTTACGAATTACACTCAAAAGAGAAATTCAGCCAATTGGTTAAGAATTCCACTAAAAACAAAGAATTTTTGAAACAATCCCATTCTCAACCCGGAATATACTAACGAAATTTTGTTGTATTTAACTATAAAGCGACTGTCAACCAATTGAGAGATCTCAAACATATTAGCTTCGTTGTCCGTATTAATAAAAATGTTTAAATGCTTGCCTAAATGTCATATTAGAGGCATTTTCATAATGTACCTAAAGAACGTAGATTTATGTGAAATTTTTGTAAAATATATTTTCTCAATTGTTCATTATATTCGTCTCTTTCTGAGACAATCATCAATAGCAATGTCGTTTCCGTTGATTTTTTTCCCTTATGTTTCTCATTTAAAATTTGTTTTCTTCCATTGCGTCATTCAATATCACAAATATTAACGTTATTCCATTCAGCTGATGGTTCACACACGTAGGTAGTTTAATTTTAATGCATATAGTATGTAAGATACGGTATCCAGCTTATGTAGTATTATTACTTCAGAAAAGAAAATATAAAATGTGTTCATCTATATACACATATTTCGTATTTACTATTCAGACCTAAGTGTGCAACTAGGTAATAACAAAGAGAGATATCTTTTCGACAAAAATGCTACAGTAAAACTTTGTACAGTTTGGCTGTAACACATATAATACCGAAATAATAATAAGTTTTCCATTATTGTTCTTGCCAAGTTTCCGATCCGGATAATGATGTCGTGCGATGTCGATGGTCAGTGGGATCAGAGGAATGTGGCGGAATTTGCTCGTCATTTCCTGGGGCAACAATGAACGAGGTCTCTCTCTCTCTCTCTCTCTCTCTCTCTCTCTCTCTCTCTCTCTCTCTCTCTCTCACACACACACACACACACACACACACACACACGCACACACACGCGCGCGCTCACACAAACATACACAAAATAACACCCAAAAATGCAAAGTCTCGCTTTGTTATTATGAGGAAGAAATTTTAATGAGGATCATTCGTGATTTTTCAGTTATGTGCAAGTTGTTTGAACAATAATAATATATCTTTAAAGTACATTCCAAATAACTGTCACAAAATAAAATAAAATGACCGTACATTTGTCTGATTTAATAGGAGAATTGCACCATAACTTATCAAGCAAACAATAATGTCGGCTACTACGGAGTTACCGTTCAAGTCGAAGACTTTCCGTCAACTGGAGGCATCGTTCCTTACAGCAGTGTTCCTTTGCAGTTTTTGGTAGAAGTTTACTCAACAAACCAGAGTTGTTATAGTTTACCCGAATTCATAGCACCAACAAAGACTGATCGGGAGACTGTGCACATTACTTCGGGTACAACGTACTTTGACAAGATCGTTGCCATCAGTAACGTTCCAAATAAAAGGTAATACATACCACAATGATACGACTTTGTCATGCCATTCTAACTTTATACCCTTACATAACTTTAAAGAAAGAAAACAAAAAGGACAAAAGTTGCCAATGAAGTTCGATAGTCCTAAATTTTTTAAACAGGGTCTCCAAATATTATGATAAGTAAAAATGAAATAACTGATAACCAAGCTGCACAATTATTTGTGAATGTAGTATCTGAAGACTGCAAGCCATTTCGAAAAAGGTTATTAATACTAATGGTGGAACACCAAAATAAGTAAAATATTATCTTTATAAATCTTCGGAATACATCTTCAAAACAAATTTGTATTTAGTTACATGCTGGTATGATTGTCAATAAAAAGTGTTTTATGCTCATAATGCCGGAAGCATTTACAGAACACTGTTATAACCATTGAGCTGGTTTTACAGTACACTGTTATAACCTACGAGATGCAATACACTGTAATAACCTAGGAGTTGGTTTCCAGCAACGTTTGCAATACACTGTAATAACCTAGGAGTTGGTTTCCAGCAACGTTTCCTCTAAGCTAATAAAAGATTTAATGCAATCATTACGGTGACTTGATCAAAATTTTTAGATCATCATAAAACATCCGTACAAATTGCAAAAATAATGCATAATCCACTATAATTATTACGAGTCAACACATAATAGATAAATTAAATCAACAATTTTTATATGATTAATTTATATAAATTACGTAGTTCGTACTTATTCGGTATTAAGCATTTAGAAAAGAAAGAGAGTAAGAACAAGCTCCCCTATAATGTCTATATAGAGTGCTCTCTTCTTCTTTTTTTTACCCTTTTTGACCCTTCCAAAATTTGTATATCCGATCAAGATCCACGGTTTGTCCACTTGATAGATAAAATTTATTTCCCATAATCGTGTCAAAATGGCCAACTTGAAGTCTGTTATGCAGTTTGTTTTTATGTTGTTCATCATACTAAAACCACGTTCAGCATCAGTACTCGACGCTTGAAGTGTACCCCATGTATCCACAAATGTCGCCATGGTTGGAAACTTCTCTTCTGTTTGCACGAAGCAAATAACATCCGCAAAAGTTTCTAAACTTCCAGATTGGAATTTTTCCTTTAAAATAAGTTTTAGATCATTATATTCCGATTGAAACTTTGCATGTGTCCTTTCTCCAGCTAGGCCTTGTGAATGTTCGTATTTCGTCGCTAATATTCTTAGTTCAGCTTTCCCGTAATCATAGTTTGTTTGAGTCTTAATCGCCTGAGTATTAAACGATGCCCACTCTCTTAATTTACCATCTGGGAATCTTTCTTGTAAGTGCAGGCAGTCACTCTTTATAAAACTTAAGATAGCGGCTGTATCTGTCTTCATAACCAGTTGTTGACAGCAGAATCTTCCCAGCGTCGCTCCAATGAACTTTATTTCCTTCCAAATATTGTGATTTCAGTTCAGAAATGTTTGCTTTGGCAATCTGAGCAACCTGTATAGTTGATATACAGCTTCTCTGGAAAATTGTACACAAAGAAGCTAAAACTTCATTCATGACATTTAGCGATGTGAACTTGAGGGTTTTTGGAGTTCTTTGAAACAATAATTTGCATTCGGATCATTATCGTCCTCGATCTGCTTTTGAAAATATTCAGTTCAGAATTGTGTAGTTTTTCATTAAAACTTTAACAACAAAATCTCGAGACATACATCTCACCTCAATCAGAGGCCTAAAGGAGACAGCATCTTCATCGGAGACATTAGCGAGCTCATCGAATGTGGCTTTTTTCACACTTGATTGACAAATAGTGTAGACAGTCCGGAGTAATGTCTCAATATTTTTCATAAGAGAAACATTTCCCCACGCGTAATTGATTCCTAAATCTTCTCTGTGTGTCACGCAATACTGCTTAATCAGACGAGGAACCTCAACACGGATCAGTTAAGCCACGCCATTTCTTCCTAGCATTACGGGTGATTCATCTAATGTAAATAAGAACACCTTTTGAATATCAAGATTGTTCGTGATATAAATCTCCATGATTGCAGAAAAATAGACTGACTGTCGTAGGATGCCAGTTTTACCATGCCAGCAAAAACAGTTCGGTAACACTTCTTTCCTGCAGGACGATATTTAATGTATATGATTAACATTTTCGTTACAGATATGTCTGTGATTTGGTCTGCAATAAGTGTTTGGAATTTCCTGCATACGTATCTTTTTGGCAATCGAGTCGATACATTCAGCAATCTCAAATGCATAAATGTTACTTCTCCAGTTATCAGGAAGTTTCAAATATTTAGCCATGTGATCATGACCATCCGTTGCGGACATCTTGGAAGCGTTCGTTGAGAGGGACAATAAGACATTATCATTAACAATCTTCACTTGATCGTTGGCGATCATTCACTTCAATTCGCATCTGTCGATCATATTTTGATTCTGTCAGGAAGAAGTTGATTCTAGCTACAGCCTGTGTTCATTTTAATTTCTCTGTTGAATCAAACATGGATTTTCTCTGTAATATGTCAATTTAGATTATCCAATTTCCACATATCCCAAGTTTGTTCCAGTCTCAAAATCACCGTTCGATTTAGCCACGGCACATACTTTACAAACAACTCCGTCGTCCTCAGAAAAATGAAAAATATTTTCTAATTCCACACGGTGTGAAATTTTCTATTCTAGAGTTTAGGTATCAAAATGTTTTTTCAACCATGCTAATTTAAACGTACTAGTTGCTGCTTTTTATGCTTTGTGTCTGCATCATCTTCATGCTTTCGTTTTGACATTATAACAAGATTAAATATATATATATATATATATATATATATATATATATATATATATATATATATATATATATAGTTTAATACAAACAATACTATCATACAGGCTAGAGAAATTAAATTCGTACTCTACCGAGTTTCGAACCTAGATCCGCGAGAAAATGGCACCCATCGCCTTGCCTGCACGCACCAACCCATATGCCGTCACGACTAAGCACGCATCACCAAAAAATGATGGCACTGAATCGGTGTTATATAAGCTCGTGCGTAGCAGACACACTCGCATGACGACCTAGTAATTAATTCTCATAAATATGCACATATATATATATATATATATATATATATATATATATATATATATATATATATATATATATATATATAAATCAATTGTTTAAATTAAAATGCAACAATCATTCAACACAATTATCCAAATTGAATGAAATAAACTCTTACGAGCAGACTTGGTTGCCAATTACTTTCTCAAGAAGGAGTAACAGAACGGCGCATTTATAGTCAAATATATTCCTATAACTGCAACCGACAATGCAACATACACCGCTTGTGGTTGGCCAGGGGAATTTGAACGACATCCTTTTATTGGGTGCTATTAGCAGGACTTGATTATTGAGCATTGCAACAAGATTGATTATTTTGGATAGATTATAGCATTAATGTTGGATTGAATGGTAATTTTGATCTGGAGGAGAACAATTCAGATGCGCGGGTATGTCTGAGCAGCTGCGCGACCGCGCACGCACAGTTTAGACGGAACGTTGATTTGCAGAACACTGTTTAAACGTATGAGCTGATTTGCAATAGCCTGTTATAAACTATGTGTTGGTTTGCAGTACACTGGAGTAATCTATGCGATGATTTGCAGTAAGTTGTTATAACCTAGCTGTTTCCACATATAATAGATAAAAGAGAAAGAGTCAATGCATGATTCAGTAGAAAGTTTGATAAACTTACACGTTAGTAATTACTCATTTTATTATTTAGATTTGCAGCAAAAACAAACAAAGCGCCAAATATGGCAATAATAATGACTAAACCATATTTGCTGCCAAAAAATATTTTTGATGTTTGGTGTTTTCAAGTTAAAAGTGAATAAATACTTGACTTTTAACTTCAATATTAGTTATAAAACAACTTGTGGTAAATCCAATATTGCAAATTTAATATGATACAATGAATCACACTTGCAAATCTGATGTTATGGAACGTTTCGTCTTTCTGTTTGAGATTAGGGTACAATTTTCTATAGGTTGATGAGAATGCTACATTACCATTGCTACACTGTATCTAAAACAGAGTTATAAGTTCTCAATTTGGTATGAGTGTTTTGGACTTATATATCGAACAGGCAGTTGTATATAAATAGCGAAGCGAAAGTAGATTGTTAATATATCTCCATCGTTCGTATTTGTAAACAAATGGGATAATTGTATACTTGGCTGGGAAAAAAGAGAAGGTTGATTTTCCAGTGCACCTACTTTTCATGTATCAGTGAATGAATAGATGAAAACAATCAATGAATTAGTGAACAAAGGGAAAACATACTGGGTCTATCGAATGACCCAAAAGGAGAGAAGCTCTACAGTTCTATCCACACAGCACTGTTGGAACCAAATACTGTTTTTGTAAGCCATAAAATTGCAAGGATCTATGTAGCCATTCTACACCAGGACGTTTCGTAGTGAGAATACAATTGAATAAAACTGTAAACGACAAGATGGTATCATCCTGAAACGAGGTGAGATAATCGATCTGTATTCATTACCACTACAACCACCACTACGAGAGTCACAATAATCCAAAGTGAAAGTCGCATTGTAAGCACATGAATTAATTTTATATCTACCATAACGGTAATATGTCCTCGAGAAACTTTTGAACAACAAAGGCCCATGGATTAATTTTATATCTACCTAAACGGTAATATGTCTTCGAGAAACTTTCGAACAACAAAAGAAAATTAATTTACATTGTCGGATTTATTGATTCTAAGTTTGCCTGTGTTGAAAAGACATTCAGGTTAAAAATGGAGATCGCTTGATACATTATATTGCTAAATACAGTTTTAAATCTCTCGCATAAATCGCGATTAGCAAAGCTTCTAAATTAATGAATGTCATGCAAAACATATTGATTTAATAAATATTCAAGTAAAATGATCTTTGTCGCACGATTCTCTTTTAAAGACGGCACAAATAGTTTGTTGTAGAAATAATATTTAAATAGAAAATTGTAGTGGGTAAGTCATTAACCTCTTTATAAGATAATTCAGAATGACTTAGACATAGAAATAAATATATAATACGTCTGTTTCTTTTGTTGTATTAATTGCTTATTTCTTTTCTAACTATCTAGTCTCAATTTTTCCGTTTAAAAAATATTTGAGCTTAATACAAAAAATATTCTTTCACGATCGATTGTAAGATTTTTACATTCAAGCTAATTTGTTTCTATAATATAGTGATATTGTTAGACTTTTGTTTTATAATTTGTCTTTACTTACTCGCCTGTCTCACTTAAAAATTAGAAAGTTATAAAAGTACTGTAAATGTTAATTTCTTTAAATGAAGAACTCATGGCATAGGCGTTCTAATCAGCGATGAAGGTGACAGTACTCGCTTACATGAATATTTGTTTGGATCGCATATGCCTTTTTACTGAAGTCCATAAATCTTGCAGGAGGGGGGAAATATTTACGAAAATCTCAGAAATACTTTAGGATCCTAATATTTATTGAATTTAAATACTATTTATTTATCTCTAATTGTATATATTGCAAATTGTTACGACGATTTGAAGTTTCCATTTTATTTTTATTTTTAAATTTATTTCATTTTATATTATTAAACGTAATTATTATTATGACAATAATTATGTTTGCATAACAAATTAATATAATGCATAATTATTTTGTTAGAAACATCGTGTTTACTTAAAATGTGACTCGTGTAAGTATGATTTTCGCATGAAGGTTTCGTCGTTAAATGATTGTCTATGACTGAGATCATTTCTAATTATACTTGTTTACGCTTTTGTACTGCCCAGATGTGTTTTCAAAATTACACGTGTCCTTCGTGCGTGTGTATATGAAATAACGTATTATATCGCTTTAAATGCTCAGTTACCTGTAAGAAATATTGGGTTGGTCATAGTCTAAAGTCACGTCATAAACATCTTATAGAGTTTATAATACCTTTAAAAGGTATTCCTGTGCTGGAAAGCGTTGTTCGTTCGTACGTATGAAGAACAACGTGTTTTGTTAATGATGGTAGCTGTACTTCATCTACTTTCTAAACAATAATTATTTTACCTAGAGAACTACACAACTGGCTTTGGACAGAGATATTTGCTGAAATTATTTCTAAATTGGAGCAGAACAATGCAAATTCTGATTTACCGTGAAAATTATGGACATTTTGTGCTAACATTCATCTGATGTCACCATCTGCCATTTTGGAACGGAACTGAGATTCAGACTATATCAAGTTATAACAGTTTATTCACAGGATTTTTTGTTTTCACAACTTTAGAACAAATTTTGGATCTTTTTAGTAAATCATAAGTCTTGTTTCATATGTTTACCTTTTCGCCGTGTTTTCAAGGAAAATAATATATTTTTTAACATTTACAAAGCTTGTTGTATTCATTCTTTTCTTTATGTTACCGTAAACGAGTCGATACGTAATAAAATGGAACTAATTGGAAAAGAAAAATTTAATAATACTGCTGGAATAAAGTTACAAATTGGTGTCAAACAAACATCATTAAAAGTTGAAAAGTTCTTTATTTTAAATTCGTTTAATTCGATTGGGAGTAAAAATAACAATTATAAATATAAAGTGTTATTTTTATATAAAAAAAATATAAAATAAATTTGCCACCAATCACAAAAGCAAAATAGCAAAGTAAATACCCAGATAATTATTTCCAATAGTTATTTGTAAGCATCTTGCGAGTCTACATTCTGTTGGCCATTTCCCTCGGTTATATGCTGATACTATATTTTAAACTCAGTTAATTTAGCAGGTCTGTTAAATTCGATCCCCGAAGAGATTTCAAACTGCAAAAGGTGTTAAATTCAATCCCCGAGGAGATTTCAAACTGCAATAGGTGTTAAATTCAATCCCCGAGGAGATTTCAAACTGCAAAAGGTGTTAAATTCGATCCCCGAGGAGTTTTCAAACTGCAAAAGGTGTTAAATTCAATCCCCGAGGAGATTTCAAACTGCAATAGGTGTTAAATTCAATCCCCGAGGAGATTTCAAACTGCAAAAGGTGTTAAATTCGATCCCCGAAGAGATTTCAAACTGCAATAGGTGTTAAATTCGATCCCCGAGGAGATTTCAAAACTGAAATGATTGATAGAAAGTTGCATGCAATCTTAAACTTTGGCCTACCATTGTTGCTTCAACTCGCACAAACATAGAATAATAGCACTTTGATGACGACACTCTCTCATCGTGTACATATTTATTGGATTGCATTGTAGCATTACATAGAGGCCGGATGTAAAAAGGTAACACACTTCAGACCAGCTTGTTGGTTTATAAGGACGAATATTTGTTTCCATGAGTATCTGTATTACTTATTATTCTGTAGCCCGTCTCTCCCTTTGATTAATTTTAAGGGCAAATATGTTTTGGTTTGTTAACTAAATTATTTATTTTTCATACAATTATTCACTCATATATAAAATAACTATTGCTTGTTAAATGTCAACCTTCTTTTTTTGCATAGCCACTGATAAAGTTATTCTTTCTCTTTATATATTCACAGACACTTAATCTGATATGTTCATAAAGAACTTGTTTTGGCTTTGCTATTAAAAAATAAACATAAGTGCATCTAATTTTACACGAACCAAATCAGTAGCTGTGAACTTGTTGTTTTCAAACGAGTGTAACAATCCTATCAGAATCAAACAGAAATAGACCGCCCAGGTTGCCTAGTGTTTAAGATCGTGGGTTCGATTCCCTGCCGAGCCATACAAAAGACTTAAAAAATGGCACTAACAGCTGCTTAACATTAAGAGGTTAGTGTTAGTACTGGTCGGCTTGATGTTAGGATAATGTTACTGGGTGGGACATCATGCTACATGTCTGCGGTATGATGCCCCAGTACTAGACATCACTATAAATAGCAGCACTTCACACATCGTAGCGATATGACTGAAAACTTGTTAAAGCTACGTCAAAGATCCAAATTACACACACACACACACACACACACACACACACACACACACACACACACACAGGAATGTAAAACTGTAGGTAATATAAACTTTACTTGGGTGATGTAATGTATAAAAACATTCCATTTTTCTTGAGATTGATTTAGGTTAAATTACCACCGCAGTTAAACACATCTCTAGCATTTATTCTTTCACTTCTAGCGTTAATAAACTGCACATCGATAATATTATTCTTGTCAATTAATTATATGCTCATTATTTTGTGTTATTACCTACGCTCTGTTTCGTGTTTGTTATTTTGCTTGATTGCAATTGATATGTTTACCACAGATGGAATTCAAAATATTAAAATATCAGTCAGAAGGTATCACTGTCACTAACGTGTACATTTGATAAAAGTTCTACTCAGAATAACGTCAACAGATATAGCTGACGTCTCTGTCCATTTGTCTATCAGACAAAGTAGACTCATTTGGTATGCTATAACAATGTACTATATAGACTCTCACTTCACTTCTTATTGAGAGTGTTTTCCCATTTTATCTGCAGATACAAGTCACAAGTCCCATTGCGATTTTAAATTATGCCCTGCTTCTTTTTGATGCTACTTGGAGCTATGATTATCACCTTCATGAATTCAGTCACAATCACGAAGATTTTATTTGTATGTTTCTACCTGATTCTCGTTAATGTTGCAAAACAAAACCACACCACTGAAGGACAGTGCTAGCTGTGTGGAAAATTAGAGAATAAAATCAGCGATTTAAAAGTTTTATTGTTGTTATTTTAAGTTACACGATATCTTATGGCGAAGTTAGATCTTGAGAACTTGTTTGTTGTTTTGCAAAGATTATACAAATTTTGCAATTGCTTTCATAGGATATGGAAAAGTTCCAAACTTGTTCTATGCAAATAGCATCGAAATGCCTGTTTAGGTAATTTCCATTATGGTGTCATTTGACAAAGTGCGTCAGTGTTTGCTTGGGCATTGCTAAATTAGATCCTCGGTACCCATAATATATATTGGTCTGTCAGATTATGTGCTGGCCAGACAAGAAGGTATTATACAGGAAAGCCATGTATATAGCGCGTCTAATCTGACCACAGTGATCTGTGAAATCACGTAGGAAGTTCCATCGGAGATCTTTGAGAAATGCTGGTCAATTTTCTACTTAATCGAAGGGATACTTTATTATAAATTTTAAGTCGTTTTTATTTTTTAAATGTACATTAAAATGTTTTAAATTGTGCACCATTGACTCAGTCTGCGTCTTGTACTATATTTTCACGATTAAGAATATACAGAGCTTGATCTAGAATTTACCGAATGTTAAAAATCACTTGTTCTTTTAATCCAAACTCCTTCCATTAAAAGTGAAAACTATGTGATAATCAGTATATCTATGTGCAATTATGCAATATTAAAATCATTTAATTTTCAAAATTTACTCCCCAAAGTTTTCAAAAGCTGCAAATTATTCACCTCGATTGATAAATTCATTACTACCCATTTGATATCCTCTCTATATTAATTGTAATTATTGCATGACCAAGTTTACTTTAGCAAGGAGTAATGGCAGACTCAAGGCATACAGTGTACGATACTTTCAGAATCGTGGAGATTACAACAGTCTCTCCCAGTGGGTTTGGTAAATCTGCTCTAGCTAATTACACGAATGTGCAAGGTGCTTGGTATGTTAACATCACTTGGACGCCTTCTACTTCTGACGCAGGAAAGACGCACATATTGTGCTTTAAAGCCATGGATGAAATGGGGTATACTTTTTATGTCTTCTCCTTTGAGAGTAAGCGTCAAATAAATTTAAATGTTACAAATTTCGATTCGCTTTTCAAAACTATTTGAGCCAATATCTTATATGAAATCGTCTAGCAGTCAAAACCACGTTAATGAATAAACATTTCTTCTGAATATACAAAGAGAATGCAATTTCTTTTTCCAAAATGTGTTGTTTATATAATGTTCATCTGAATACAGTCATTTCCCTTTAATAATTCTTGGGCTGAGAGTAAAAATATTTCAATACAGGTATGAATATGAAATCAAGAACATTTACCTACATGTTGATAATGCAGAGGATATCTGGACTAAGTGCAAAATGACCTTTTAAACAAAAACAAAATGAAGTGTGTATGTGCAAAATTTTGATAATGATTTAGTATGAAAGACCTTTGCTTTTCAGACTTACTAGCCAACAAAGATGCATAAATTTAATTGTGCCGCCCGGTAAGTTTATACATACACTTTATACAATATACTTTACGATGCCTAAATTCCCAGTAAATAATGTTTTTTTTGTTCATAGTCATACGTCTCTTTGCATAGCGTTAGTACCCAAAACAACTCTCGAATTTGTTTGGCTAAAATGTTATTTGTGTTGATTATTTTATTGGCTTTTATTTGTGTTATAGTTTTATATGGCTTTGTTTTAAAGGCAGTATGTTCTGCATAGATGAAAAGAGATTTGAATTTCATGCATTGTTGAGGGCGTCATTCTGGGGGTATTATTTGGCAAAAGTCCAAAAGTTTATAATACAATGTCGTTCCGTTCCCCTTCCATTTAAAACTAATTCAATTTATTCTTTCTCTATCTGTTTTTTTTTTCCTTTTTTGTTTTGATACTAACCCTAATTGCCCAATCCAGTCTACTTCTCTAATTTCTAATATACCTTTAATCGGTATATATGTATATATATCTACACATCTACAGTACATATCCATCTGTGTATAAAAACAGAATATTAATATTTTCTTTATTTCAAACCTCATACACAAGCCATATTTTCAGTGAAATCAAGCTTTTTTTCACATACTTCCACTACGCATAATAATGAATAGCTTTAGATGCAGTTGTTAATATATTCAAAACTTCTTTATCTTCAGTATATCAGTCAATGAGAAAATATGCGAAGATTCTAAACAGCAAAAAACAAAAACAAAAGCTCTGTTTCTAAATGCACTGGAGTTAGTGTATACATGATGTTTTTTATTTTTATTACGACAAGAGAGATGTTCTTAATTACTTTGTGACTTGTTTGTACTTCTATTTAACAGTTTCTGCACGCACGACGATGACATGGTATCATACTACCTCAAGTAAGTATTTTTATTGCGACAATTTGTCTTAATATGAGATGTGTTCACTAGGTCTCTAAGCACTTTCTCAAAACTGAAGACATGGTCTTTTTGTATTTTCTTTCTCAAAACTGAGGACGTGGCCTTTTTATATGTTCTTTCTCAAAACTGAAGACCTGACATTTTTATATTTTCTTTCTCATCTCATCTGTATCAAATGAATCCCTGATAGTAACGAAAGAAGTCGACCATTTGCCATTACATCATAGTTTTCATACTGGACTTGGGTCAATAGTCATTGAAATCTACCGGTTGAATTTGTAACGCTTGTTGTAAGGTTAAATCAGCGAGTTTTGCATCCAATTGTTGTCTCAGAAACATCAATGTATCCTTGATAAAGACTACCCACATGAGAGAGCCTCTGATTCACTGGTTATTAGAACCAGGATCTTTGCTATGGCGCGTCGTGGCTTCAAAAGCAGCGTTGCTTATATTCATATTGGACGATTTAAGTTTTAAAGTTCAAACCTAGAAAATCACAAGCCCTGCAGGATCGAGGTCAATATAAAATATCCAAGGTGTCTAGGTGATAACAAGTATGAGACCAGATGAGTTCCTGGTCATATAGTCTGTTGAAGACGTATCAGTAACAGTAACTGCTATCTTTTTGTGCAGAAAGACTCTTTGAACTCGTATTAATGCAAATGTTTGCGATAAAATGATATTACTTTAATTAACATTTATATTATTTTATTAATATACCATAAAGATTTTTTTTAAATAGGGAACAGTGTATTTATTGATTGTCATGTTAAATACATAAATTTGTATTATCTAGTAAACCATATACTGATATGTTACAGTTCTCTCTCACTGGGGTATGATGGTGTAATCTTTAAAATAAGGATATCATTTGAGCTTCTATCGGACTGAAGTGGCTCTGTCTAATTAAAGTGTAAAGTAGAGCCTCTGTGTTTCTGTCTAATTAAAGTGTAAAGTACAGCCTCTGTGTTTCTGTCTAATTAAAGTGTAAAGTACAGCCTCTGTGTTTCTGTCTAATTAGTGTAAAGTACAGCATCTGTGTTTCTGTCTAATTAAAGTGTAAAGTACAGCCTCGGTGTTTCTGTCTAATTAAAGTGTAAAGTAGAGCCTCTGTGTTTCAGTCTGATTAAGGTGTCAAACAAACCCTTTGAAACTCAGTCTAATTAAAGTGTAAAGTGAAGTCTCTGTGTTTCTGTCTAATTAAGGTGTCAAACAAACCCTTTGAGACTCAGTCTAATTAAAGTGTAAAGTGAAGTTTCTGTGTTTCTGTCTAACTAAAGTGTCAAACAAAACCTCTAGGGTTCTGTTTGATTGGATTGTAAGGTGAAGCCTCTGCTTTTGTCTGATTGAAATGCTGAGGCCTGTGTGCTTTTGTCTGAAGTGTAAAGGTCTATGTGCTTTTGTCTGATTGAAGTGTTGAGGCCTATGTTCTTACGTCTGATTTAAATGTTGAGGCCTATGTGCTTTTGTCTGAAGTGTTAAGGTTTATGTGCTTCTGTCTGATTTAAGTGTTGAGACCTATGTGCTTTTGTCTGAAGTCTTAAGGTTTATGTGCTTCTGTCTGATTGATGTGTCAAGTAAGGTCTCGGTGGCCCCTTCTGATTGAGATGCAACTTGACACCTCTATGCCTTTAACTCATTGAAATGTTAAGTTAAGCATTTATGGTTTATGTCTGATTGAAATGTCAAGTGAGGGCTCGGTCTCTCTGTTTGATTAAAAATATTTCCCATCAATAAGACTATGCTTGTGATATTTGTCATATAGCGGCCGTTACGTCACATATACTCAAAGAATATTACTCGCATCCGGTTGCCAAGATTTCTTTAGAATAAAACATGATAATAGATTGTACGTATATTCCAAATGCTAATTGATGCTTTGAAATATTGTGAGTGAAAGACCAGTATAGAGATTGTATTAACAGTCTACTTTGCCTTCCTTTTATATTTTACAAAGA